>JBANSL010000016.1:69952584-70260084 GCA_037127255.1 Persicaria tinctoria | reverse complement strand
ACTCTTTTGTTGTTGAGATCGATATTGGGATCGGCATAAGAATATATAGATTTTGCAAACAAGGTGATATTTATCCTCATCCTTGATTGCAAGAAATTACCTTTAGACATTGAATTTGACATTGATTTTATAAATATGACAATATGGATCCATCCTTGATTGTTACAATACTTTAATTTCTTCCATAAAGTCTAAATCATATCATTTTATGTAGATATTAATGGAATGGTAGTATAAATCTTGAAAGTTACTTGTTTATTTTTATTTTTTTAGCATGATCAACGTACATCCTACTATGCTTCTCTTTATTTTGGAACAACCCTGCTTGAAATTTTTATATGCATACTTGTTTATTGCATCTGCCTGAAAGATAACAGACCCTTGCTCAATGAATTTATGGTGTGGAGTATTGGATTATGCACTAAAGGATCTTGTCCCTATGTTCTTCCTATGTTTCCAGTGAACTTTTGATGTGGACCATTTAAATTCCCCATGTTTTCACTTTCTTATTCTGTATAATTTGGAGTTGCTTGTGCCTTAGTGTATGGCGTTGCACCTATGCCGGGTTTGCTGATGTTTTCCCTCTTGCTCATATCATCACATAGGTTATTCGATTTGGGTGCTTGCATGAACAATTTTTTTTTTATTACATCTTTTATTATGTGTTTGCTTATGCACTTTATAATATTGTTAATGAACTTTATAATTTCAATTATGCAATTTATATTCTTTGTGTCGTTCTCTGCCTTTTCATATTCTTTACTCATCGTTCTTGCTGCCTAGAATGTACGCTATTCATCTTCCTCCATGTCTTTATTATCTTGTTTTTCTATGAAATCTCATTCAGAAACTTCTTGCCTAGGCTATATATTGCAAGTATGCATTTGTCATCTAATGAACCCATCCATTGCCTAATAACAAATTATTAGAAGGCATTGTATCTGAGTTGACATGTTTTTACCACTTGCCAGGCTCGGGCTTAGAATTTGCAAAAACCTTGGGCATGATTTTCTTCCCTATATGAATGTTGTAATGCCCCCGTTACTTCAATCTGCTCAACTTAAACTTGATGTAACTATCACATCAGCTGATCCAAAGGCTGATTTGCTGATTTTGACGACTCTGATGATGAGAGGTAGTTGTTGGCTCTCTCAATAATTTGATTTATTTGTTTTTCCTCTTCTTGATAAGTGTTGTGGTTTTCACTCACACTCTGTTCTCTTCTGTATGGCTAGCCTTTTGGAATATTCACAGTCTGAAACTATATACTGTAGAAACCCATGCAATCTTTTTTTTATGAGCACATGATTATTGTTTTCTTAAATGTTGTTGAGAAACTCAACTTCTTTTGTAGTATTGAGACCATTACTCTTGGGAACAAAAGAATCTGAATCAAAACAGGTGTTCTGGAGGAGAAGGATACATCATGTAACATGCTGTGCTGCTATGCTGATGAACTGAAAGAAGGATTCTTTACATGGATTGATCAGGTAAAACTTTCAAGTTCCAGGTGCTTCTTCTTGAACCAGTTCTTTTTATACAACTGCATGTGATGCGTATGAGTTCAATCCTACTTGAAGGTTGCTCCAACATTGGTCCCACTTCTTAAATTATATTTTCACGAAGAAGTTAGAAAGGCTGCAGTTGTAGGTATTTGATGTTTCAAATGTGCCATTGGGCTGGTCATTTTGTCATTTTTGTTAATTTTAAAGTGTAATAATCTAAGTTGGTTATCTAAGATTTAATTGCACATTTATGTCTATCTTTTGGATTTATGGGCCATGTTTACATATCTATAATAACCCTTTTTAGTTTTTAATGTAACGATTTTATAAATTATTTAGCAAATTTACACACTAAACTGAACTGGTTTATATGTGTTAGTTGCTGAGCTTATATATGACATTATTCGATATGGAATATTTGTTCACATATTTGTCTGAACTCTGTTGCTGACTTAAGTAAAGCAACTGGCTTACTAAAATTGTTCATGTTTCTGCAATTTTGTCGATGATATTCCATCTGCTAGGGATGTCACTGAAGTGGTAATTGATGAAAGTACTTTTTTTTTTAAAATGTTAAATTGACATGTATCAAATATGGCACATATCATTTCATTCGAATCCTTCTTTGAGCTTCTCATCCTTTTAATTTTTTAAACCGATCACTGTTTACTTGTCTTTATTAGAGACAAAGCCATTCTTAATTAGTAGTTGTGGCAAATTTTGGTGAGAGTTACCAAATTGAACTGTCAGGATCAAAGGTTTATCAGTTGTCAGTCTTGGAAACCATTGACTTTAAAATTCATTTTTTCAGTGCCGCTTTGGTTGAATGTAAAGTGATAGCATGCAACATTTGTTAATTGTCGCTCCAGGAAAACATCAAAATAGGTTCAAGTTGTTTCTGTGTACTTTAGATGTTTCTTCTTTTTATAAACCATTTTATTTCCATTCGACTATTTTAATGTTTTGCTTCATCTATAAATTTGCCTTTTATTTCGTCCACAATTAAGGCAAGAAAGCCCCTTTTGATAGTTCTTCTTGCTTATGCTAATGAATGTGCCCCCCCCTTCCTTTTTTCCAGCCAGCAAATGAATTCATAGATGCCCCTCGTATTCTTTCTCATCAAGGTGAAGAAGTCACTTACCCTTTACCACATGTCAGAGCCTTGGAAGTTAACCCAAAGTTAAATATGGCAGCATTACTGTTTGTAGTTGAGTGTTTTTTATTTTGGTCAAGTATCCTCTCTTTCTAAGTTAATCCCAAATGTATTGAGCCATCTCTATTTTAGCAGATGATGAGTAGAGAAAATGATAAAAATAGAGTTGCATTTACAAGGGAGGGAAGGAAACAACTCTTTTCTATTATGCAAAGTGCAAGGGGATCATCAGGTGATTAATAGATTTTCAAAATTTTACCTCAACTTGTTGTACGTTTTTTAATCTCTAACTAATTAATCTTTGTTTCTTTCTTTTTTATAACTGTTTAAATTGAAATTGGGCTACTTTCTTAGTGTGTAATCTGTAGTGCTGTCAAGCTACCTCCATTTTTCGTTTTTCCTATTACTATTTATCCGTTTGGTGTTTTGAACCTTTTCACTTGCATGATGCCATCTTTAACTTGTCATACTCTTCATATTCATGTGTATTTTAGAGAGTCCCTTACGAGATGTCTTCAGTTCGAGCACTGGGATTAGAATGGAGCACCTTAAAACTTGAGAGGAGCACTTTTAAATCATTTACATAGTAGTATGTTAAGGCTGTTGTTAACTGTTGAAACTTGTATTTAGATTTGGTGTGGGCATATCATATATATCAACAAAATAATAGAGTTGTAGATGATTATATTTTCTTTTCTGATGCTGAATTTGAAATCCAAAGTTGGTTAATTAAGGGTTAAGGGCACTTTTGTTGCTGTCTATAGATGTCAGAATCATCTCTAGAGGATTTCCATTGTGGAACATGTCCTCTTCTGCATTTGTGTTAGTCATACGATTCATAATTACCTACTAAGTTTGCAGTATTATATTTCATGTTGTCATTTATAATTGTGCATCTCTGTCATGTATAGGGGTTACTAGGGATTAGTATAAATATCTATATCTTGTATTAGAATAATCATCAATGAATCAAATGTCAAATTACCTCTTTTGTCCTTGTCCCCTTTACCTTCTCTCTTCCTTAACCTCTCTTTACAGTTCGTTTCTCCTCTTGCCTTACCTCCTCCTTCCCTAAACCTTCATCTTATTCCCTAATCTCTTCCTTTAACCTTTCAATCTCACATGCCCATGGCTTAATTTGAGTCAGGACATAACAATCTAATGGACATGGTTCTTTGCAAAATCTATTATCAAAGAAAACTTGCAACACTGGGTTCATTTGGAATACTAGCTGACCACTAGGTACAAGCACAACTGCAAGAACATCATGTTAAGAGGTGAGTTTGATGAATGACTTTTGAACAAAACTAACTACTCATACATCTCTTGATCTAGATAATTGATCTTCGTGAGTTTATTCTATTAAAAGTTTTCATTTTATGGCATGAATGTGCTTAAAGTTGAAGGAATGTTGATTATGGTTACCTTATGTTTGTTACCAAAATGTCAGCTTTGTTCATTGAATGTGAACTACATATTGACTCACTGAATAATGTAAAAGGAGTAGTTTTACCTTAAGATTTGCATTAATGCCTCCTTTTAAAACAAGTTCTTTTTTCACAGTTGGGAGGAATGGACTGGGTACTTTGGGAATGCTTAATAAGAACAACAAGCAAATGATCATCCACCAGGTCACCTTTGGGAAATGCATAGTAAAGATATTCTCCGACACTAATGGTAAGATCAGACTCCACATTGAGCCTTGACAAACAAAACCAGCATTAGGTTAACTTACAATTTCATTGTATCACTCTTAGTTTTGCAGAAAAGAGCTCAAGTTGTACCAAAAAACAAAAGGAATATAAATGCAGATGGAAACATATTGAAATGCTAGATCCATATAAAACACCATCAGCACCAGCGGGGCTGCGAACATCTACTTCTTTAACTAGGTTGTCCTACCGACTCGATATTGTGCTATTGTTGTGGTTTTTTGGTTGTCTTGTTTCTTGTCCATTATCTTGTTCTCTTACCTTGTGTTGCTAAGTTTTTGCTTGAGTTTGATTTGCCCAAGGCGGATTGCCCCAACAAGCTTGTCATACCAATTAGAGGAGAGTGTGAGCGAAACACATTGTGAGTTGTTTATACTTTTGACTAACCTTTACATAGTTCCTTGTTCCTTTTATTTGCAATGTCTCAGCAGGTTAACAACGGGAACAATGCCAACAATGACGACAACTCCAATGCATCTGTGTCAGCCGAAGTGTTCAACACCACCATGAACACTCTTAACACCACCTTGGCGACAATGATGGATAGGCTGACGTCATTGGAGGCTAGACTGACGGGTTCTAATACCCTTCGTGGTCTAGGTAATCAAAGGCGTGACGATACGTCTAATGATGAAAGGGAAGTCCGAAATCATAATCCTAATCCTAACCCTAATTTAAACAATTCTTTATTTGAAGAGAACAATTCTCCACGTGGGGAGAGATATGGTATAGAAATAACGGATTTGTTAATGCGCAGGGGCAAGTACGGGGAAGAGGAAGAGGTCGTGGCTTCCAGGAGGAGTTCTACTACTCGGAGCGTGACAATGACTTTCAAGAAGAGGACTATTGGGTGCAACACCCGAGGCGGAACGATGGAGGCGGTCGATATTAATACCGAGAACCTAGAGATCCTGATCAGGATGGCATAGGTAAGGTAAAGGTAAAGAATCCTCACTTTGATGGTAAGATAGATCCATATGCATATATTGACTGGGAAAAAAAATGGATCAAATTTGGAACTGTCACAACTTCTCTGAACATAAAAAGGTGCAATTAGCTTCTTTAGAGTTTCAAGGGTTTTCCTTAACTTGGTGGGATAACCTGATTAAAGAAAGAAGAAGAGCCCTTGATGTGCCTATCGCTTCTTGGAACCAACTAAAAGCACTAATGAGAAGTACGTTAGTCCCTCAACATTATGCTAGAGAGCTTAGACAACGCTTAGAAAACCTTAACCAAGGTAATAAATCTGTTGAGGAAACCTTTAATCTTATGCAAGAAACCGTGGCTCGAGCTAATGTTGTTGAACCTTATGAGGATACAAATGCTAGGTTTCTTTGTATTTTGCACTCCGCCTTAGCTCATGACATAGATTGTTTTCCTTACTCTACTCCTACTGAATTATTGCATTTAGCTATTAAAGTTGAACGTAGAGCTAGATACAGGAACCAGGGCGGAAGAATGTCGAATGGGCAGCCCCAACCTTGGCACCAAAACCGGCCACAACAGCCCCAAGGGCGGTTTAAAGGTGGCTACAATTTTCGGACAACCCAAGCCCCAGGGAGGAGTGATGACCGAAGCACCCAACAGTACATCGACAAGGGAAATGCGCCACTTTACGGACGAGATTCGTCTGGGGTATCTACTGGCCCCAAAAGGAGTAATCCTAACCCCTCTACTACTAGATCTAGGAACATCGTGTGCTTTAAATCTCAGGGTAGAGGTCATGTTATGAAGAATTGACCCAATAAGAAAACTCTCATGATTAATCACTTAGGCGAATATGTATCCGATAATTCTTGTGATGAAAATGAAGAGCATGCTAATGATAATGATCAAAACATTAACCTTCTTACTTATGATGAAGATGACGATGGCATTGATTATGAACATGGAGAGTCATTGATTGTTAAGAGAGTCGTAAGTGTTGTTCTTGCACCATGTGATGACAATCAACGCGAGAATCTGTTTCATACTAGATGCTTAGTTAAAGGTAAGGTGGTTAATGTGATCATTGATGGGGGAAGTTGTTGTAACTTAGCTAGTCAGGGAATAATTGATAAATTACAACTTCCTACTATTCAACATCCTAGGCCTTATAGATTGCATTAGATGAATGACTGTGGTAATTTAAAGGTTAATAGGCAAGTTAAAGTGCATATCAAATTAGGACATTATGAAGATGATGTTTTATGTAATATAGTAGCTATTCAAGCCTGTCATATCTTACTAGGTCGTCCTTGGCAATTTGATCGTAAGGTCTTGCATGAGTGTTTCACTAACAAATATTCCTTTACTTTTCAGGGCAAGAACGTGGTTCTTAAGCCTATGACGCCAACCCAGGTGGCTGATGAGATTGAGAAGCGGAAGGTAAGTAAAGGGGTGAGTTAGTTGAGGAAGTTCGGTCGAGCCATGTGTCTACCCTTACTAGGCCTAAGGGTGTGTTCTTGGCTTCCAAGAGTACATTTTTAGACGAGTTTGCGGATGGGGAAACAACCCTCATGCTCCTATGCAAAGGGTTGAATATGTTGAGTGAGGAGCTTAGAGCTACCCTCCCTCCTCGCATCCTATCTCTTATTGAAGAGTATAAGGATGTATTCCCCGAGGACATACCAGTAGGTCTACCCCTTTTAGAGGAATTGAACATCAAATTGATCTCATTCCAAGGGCTGTTTTGCCTATTAGGTCTGCTTATAGAATGAATCCCACTGAAACCCAAGAGGTTCAATCCCAAGTCCAGGAACTGTTAGATAAGGGATAAATTAGGGAAAGTTCAAATCCTTGTGCTGTGCCTGTGTTGTTAGTCCCTAAGAAACATGGGTCATGGAGAATGTGTGTAGACTGTAGGGCAATTAAGAACATCACTGTTAAATATCACCACCCTATACCCCGCTTAGATGATATGTTAGATGAGTTGCATGACTCTTCTATCTTCTCAAAAATTGATTTAAAAAGCGGTTACCATCATCCTATGAATGGTTGGTTATGCCTTTTAGCTTGACTAACGGCCCTAATACTTTCATGAGATTAATGAATCATGTGCTTAGAAATTTCATAGGTAAATTTGTTGTTGTGTATTTTGATGACATTATTATCTATAGCAAATCACCTGATGAACATGAAGCACACTTAAGGGAAGTACTTTATACTCTAAGATTAGAACACTTGTATGCTAATTTGAAGAAATGCAAATTATGTAATGATCAAGTGTCTTTTCTTAGTTTTGTAGTGAGCTCAAGTGGATTGCGAGTCGACGAAGCGAATATCAAAGCAATCTAGGATTGGCCGACTCCTACCAACATCAGCCATGTGAGGAGTTTCCAAGGCTTGGCGAGCTTCTATCGGATATTTGTGCGCGACTGCAGCTCCATCGCAACCCCTCTCACGGAACTCACGAAGAAGAGGTGCGAGTTCAAATGGGGTCCAGCTCAAGAGGAAGCATTTCGGCAGCTTAAGGAGAAGTTGACGCAAGTTCCATTGCTTGCTTTGCCTGATTTCTCTCGACCTTTCGAGGTTGAATATGATGCTAGCGGAGTTGGCATAGGCGGGGTCCTTATGCAAGAAGGTAAGCCTATAACCTTCTTTTCTGAAAAGTTGAAAGGTGCGTGTCTTAATTACTCTACTTATGAAAAAGAATTATATGCATTGTTTAGGGTCCTTAAGACATGGTTCCATTACCTTTGGCCTAGAGAGTTTATACTTAGGACTGATCATGAATCTTTAAAACATTTTAAGAGCCAAGATAAACTTGATAGGAGGCATGGTAGATGGATGGAATTTATTGAAACATTTCCTTATGTTATAAAGTATAAGAAAGGAAAAGACAATGTGGTTGCTATTGCTTTATCTAGGAGACATGTCCTTTTGACCACTTTTGATTATAGAGTCTTAGGCTTTGTATACATTAAGGAATTGTAGGAGAATGATGCTGATTTTGGGGATTTATTTAAGCTATATCGAGACAAGGGTCCTAGCAATAGCTTCTATATCTTTGATGGATTCTTGTTTAAGAAAGACCAAGTATGCATACCTAGGTGTTCTCTGCGGTTATTATTGGTGAATGAAGCCCATAGTGGAGGTTTAATGGGTCATTTTAGGAGAGATAAGACATACCACACACTTAAGTCACACTTCTATTGGCCACATATGCTTAGGGATGTAAAACATTGCCTTAAGAGATGTATTGATTGTTTAAAGGCCAAGTCTAATCTTATGCCCTATGGATTATATACACCCCTGCCGATCCCTTCAGCCCATTGGGAAGATATTTCTATGGACTTCATTGTTGGGTTGCCTAGAACTAAGAAGGGGAGGGATTCTATATTTGTGGTGGTGGATAGATTTTCTAAGATGGCTCACTTTATAGCATGCCATAAGACTGATGATGCTACCAATGTTGCTAATTTGTTCTTTAGAGATGTAGTTAGGTTGCATGGAGTGCCAAAAACCATAGTCAGTGATAGGGATGTTAAGTTCTTAAGTCATTTTTGGCGTACATTGTGGAACAAATTGGGAACTAGATTATTATTCTCTACCTCTAGTCACCCCCAGACTGATTGCCAAACTGATGTGACCAATAGAACCTTAACCACTGTCCTTAGAGCCATAATTAGGAAGAATTTTAAGCTTTGGGAAGAAGTCTTACCTCATGTGGAGTTTGCTTACAATAGGACTATGCATTCCTCAACTAAAATCACTCCTTTTGAATGTGTGTATGGTGTTAATCCACTAACCCCTTTTGATCTTAATCCATATCATATGAGAGAGAATGAGTCATTTGACATAGGTAAGCATGTCGAGTTCGTCAAGGAATTGCATGATCGGACGCGTCAGAAGCTTATGCAGAAGGCTGAGTACAATGCCAATAAGGCCAACAAGGGGCGCAGATTGGTGTGATGTTCCATCCACGATATCTTGTGTGGGTGCACCTGAGGAAAGAGAGGTTTCACAACGAGCGGAAGAGCAAGCTTGCACCCCGCGGAGATGGACCTTTCAAGGTTCTGGAGAAGATGGGTGACAATGCCTCAAAGCTGGAGCTTCCTGGAACATATGGCGTCAGTGCTACCTTCAACGTCGCGTATCTCATTCCTTACCTTGCCGTGGACGAGTACTTGGATTTGTGGTCGAATCCTTTCCAAGAACGGGAGGTTGATGTGGGACCATCTTCTACAGCTCCAAACACACCGATCATTTTTGGAGACGGACCTATGACTCGAGCCTGAGCCAAGAAGCTTCAACGCGACTCATTCACTTTCATGAATCATGCTTTGTTCTCGAGCAAGGTTCAACTCTCCGAGCCATCATTGAAGAGCTACATGTGTATAGGCCTTATGGCCGAGCCACCTTAAGCCGAGTTTGGAGCCGAGTTTCTTCAAGTCTTGAACCCTTGTTTTATTTCCTATTTTGGCAACTTTTCTACTTAAGCTATTTTAGGAAACTTTTAGGGTTATTTTATTAATTTCTTTAAGTTAATTATTTTAATTCCTTTTAGCCGAAAATCAGCCTTTGATTAGGTTAAATAGTCGGCTCTACCTTGTAGAACAACTGGTTGAATTTTTATGAAAGTTTCTCTCGTGTTAAACACATTGAGCGTTCTAAAGCCAATCGATTCGAAGCGTTGCTCATCGATTGCAAATTGGTAATTGATCTTGCTTGGTTTGCTTTGAGTTCATCAACCTCGCGAGAGCTTGGTGATCCTGGTAATCACAAGTCCCCTCCTTCTGCCTCCAAATTGTCCGCTTGGTTGTGTAAGGTTGTAGAGTCAGGCTTTATAGTCGTTGATATTTGGTTCCTACCCTCTTAGGAGGCATGTGGTCTTTATCTCATTCAATTTTAGTTCGAATCACCCAATCTATCGGTCTTGTTCTTTCAATTTCATGTCTTTATTGTTATTATTGAACCGAGTCATGTTTCCTTTACTTTTTGTCGATTTCGAGTCCAGTTTGTCCGTAGTCGAGTTGCTGCATTTTCTATTCTTGTCGATATCGAGCAAGTTGCTTGGTGTTCTTGAGTCTTTTGCTTCCGTTCTTTTCTTTGATTCTTGATTGTCAAATATCGGGCCATCCTGCGGCTAACCCCGTATCACTCACCTTGAGTTGCCTCCCAAGAAGCGCATTTTTTCACGTCTTTGCCTCGATTTGTTGCTATTCTTGGCTTAAGTTACTCCACCATGGTCCTCTATACTTGTCCTTTTCATGACAAGTGCAGACACCCTTGGAAGGTGTAACGCTCTATCCAAGCATTCATCCATTTCCCCCATCAATTACTTTTCTTGAACTTGAATATATTCCTCTTGGAGGTTGTCCTGAAATTGCAAAAAACATCCACACTTATTGGAAATAGCTTTTCATAGGGTAAAAGAATGGGTTTGTATGGACTAAGCACAATTTCAATCTCCATCTTGAATTCTTCTTTCCCTAAACAAGACTGCACATTGTTAGAAGATTCAACATTGAATAAACTTTTCTCTTTACGAATTTCTAACAAATCCTAAAGTCCATTGTGGCAATCAACATTGATAGCATTAGGAACATCCAAAGAATTTTCAGGAGAAAGCTTAATAGGATTAAAAGGAGAAAACTCTATCTTTCTTCCATCAAACTCCATGGTCAATGAGCCTTCACAATAATCAATCTTTGTCTTCACAGTTCTTAGGAATGGCCTTCCTTATATAATTGGTGTCTAAGGGGTTCCCTGTTCCATATCTAACACAAAGAAATCAGTAGGAAACATCAAACCATCAACCATAACAAGGACATCTTCAACAACGCCGCTAGGTTTGATATGAGATCGATCAACAAGTTGCAGTAACTTCTATCTCTATTAGAGCATTCAGACTAAAAAAATTAGTATTTCCAATTGCACATTGATGACTCCATGGCGGAGGGTGAACGTTGTTAGCTTTCACCTCGCCAAATAATAATGATATACTAACTCAATGCTCAACCAAAAGATTAGTACAACAGAAAAGTAAGGAGTCGAACTCACAGATAAGACTATTCGCTTATATATTTCTATTGATGATTTCTTATGACAATAGCAAATGGATTGTAGCAAACTAATGAAATAGCAAGATAAACTAAATAGAGTAATGATTGCAAAGTATTGAAAAAAAGATAGAAAAATGCTTCACATGTAATTGTTGACAATGGTTGGGGTTCATGATCCTTGGGTTGATTTCAATATTATTTATAGGCTTGCCGACTAACCTAATATCGATTGTTCCACAAAGATACAATCTCTTATTCAATGTGGCATCACTGTAGAATAGTGTTAACGAATCGAGTACTTAAGACCAATTGGCACATCAATTCAATGCAATTTGGAAACAAAGAAACAAACCATTCCACCTTAACAACATCTACTCGACATAAATCAATTGTTATCATTCACTACAAAGGCAATAGAAATATCACGAAATCAATGACTTTGTTTGCTATTAAGAAACCAACAACAGATTCATAACATAGACGCAATTTCTAACATGGTGATCAAGCATAGAAAGGAACACAAATATATATATCAATAAGAACAAGATGATAAATAAACTCATAAATAACTAATTGAAATCAAATCCTCATAATTCATCCAACCGTGTCTTCGAATCACATGCGAATATGAGTTTAGCAACTCATAGCCAACGTAACGCTCATCTCTCCCTAAGACGACACTCAATGTCTCCAATTTCACATATAGCTCTCTCCTTATGAAATAGAATGAAAATAACCTCAATAGAGTCATGTAAAACCCTAGGAAAATTATAATAATATAATAATAGAAATAGAATCTTCAGACTAAAATCGGCGTTTGCTGAACACAGGGCACCGGCGGGCGCCACTATTCAGGCTCTGTGATTTTTCCTTAGCTTCAACGTTGTGATTCCTTGCTCCTTTGATGCTCCTTCTTTAGCCTTCCTTATTCTCCAAAATCAGTCTCTAAGCTCATGCAAGATCCCCTGCAAGCTCGGATTGTAAAATTGTGGAATAAATACTACAAAGGCGTAGATACTGAACTCGAATACTTTCACGTGAAAGATACGGAAATAGACCAAAACATATGCAATAAGATCACTTAAATGCAATAGGACCTACCTATAATGCTTATGTAAAATATGTATTATAAAATCCACCCACACTTAAGCTCTTGCTTGTTCTCAAGCAACCATGAAACATAAATACAATCAATGCATCCCACAAGAGATTCCTTCAAAAAATTTCCTCACTAAAAGAAACTTCAATCCATAGTGCAAATATGAACAAGACATTAAAACGTCATACCATGTATTTGGATGATCAAGTATATTGCATGCTTATCAATCCAACCTCACAAGGGAAAATATGTGTTTCTCTCGATCTCATGTGTTTAGGCTTTAAGCATACAGTCCACTCAATTCCATATGCAAACATCAAGATTAAATATTGACACTTATATCACAAAATCTTCACCGGATACATCAAAGCAAAAATAAGAACATCAAGATGACTTTCGCTCAATGGAAACCTTCGAAGAAGATTCCATTCGATGGGGTTGTAATGGGGCTTGGTAAAAACATAAGAGCAAGAAATTGTATTTGTTCATGTGGTGCTATTAATTTCAGGAAAATAAGATTCCTAAAAACTTCCAACATAACACAAACCAACTCAAGAATACATCAGGCTCACAATAAAACACAACTCTCAACAAATGTCCAACAACTCTAAAAAATATAGCAATAACCTCAACACTCTCAAATAACATAAATTCTCATCAAATCTCAAATAATATCAAATATGCTCAAATATGCTCAAATACTCATCCAATCAAATTATTTTAAAAAGTCAACAACACATAAATCAATACAAATTATTACAAATTTCTACCTAGAAAACATAAAAGCCCATCTATTGTTGGACAAAAATTTACTTCT
The DNA here is from genome assembly GCA_037127255.1 of Persicaria tinctoria. Lineage (NCBI taxonomy): Eukaryota > Viridiplantae > Streptophyta > Magnoliopsida > Caryophyllales > Polygonaceae > Persicaria > Persicaria tinctoria. The sequence continues at coordinate 70,246,812 of JBANSL010000016.1, read as the reverse complement.
AAAAACCCATGTATTACTGGACAGAGGGAGTATAACATATGGTAGACATGAATAAGACGTGGCTAAAAGGTGCCTCTATCATTTGAAACTTATCAAGCAATGAACATGTATATAATCGGCCTCGAAAATAGATAACCATGTCAATACTCATAGATAAATGCATAGGAAGAGTAAATCACACGACAAAAGCAAAATGGAAATTGATGTGATCCCTTATAAGGATAAAAATTCTCACTATGACAAGTTGTTATTGGATATCAATCATGCCTGTGAACTTAGATCATACATGTTCAATTACCTATGCCAAATCATATTTCACATAAAACAATTTTTTAAGACAAGGTCAAATCATCCAGAATTCCAAGGGATTTATATGATCGTGCTAGAATATAGTGTAGAGAACAAACTCAAACTAGATGGGTAGTTTTAATAACTAACATACACACGCACACACACACACACATGCAATGCATGATATTTTTTGGTTTTTTCGAAATTTTTCTATTTTTAGTAACAAATAAACATAAACATGATGCATGCATTAAACTAAAAGCTTAAATATAAACAAACTCAAATAAATAACAATTCAAAATAAACATGAGACATGACACATAAAACATAAACATGAACTACACTAAATGAACTAAACTAACATAAACCACTCATCCACACTTAAATGTTGCATTTTCCTCAATGCATAAACAAAAAGAACACTGAAATAAAACTGAGGGTGAAGGAAGGGAATAACTAACCTATCAATGTGAAGATGGAGTCTGGAATCCAGACTGCTGACGAAGATGATCCATTATGCGTAGCAATGATGTCTGAAGACCAATGATCTTAGCAGATACAATCATGAGGATTTCTTCATTCCTCCTTTCTAAATCCACAAAGCGACGCTCAAGATTATCCAAAGTAGCATAGACAGGGTCGACATCTTCAGCAGCAAAATCTTCTTCTTCTTCATTCTCAATATGCTCTTCTCCTACTAATGAATCAGTTTCTTCCAGACCATGCACCTTAAAAGAATCCTCAAGTGGCTCAAGTGGTAAGGGAAAGCTATTATGTCTCACTTTGAAATAAGTCAGCCCAAAGCAAAACGGTAACTCTGCAAGAAGGTATAGATGATGCTCTCCGTAAACTCCTGTCATCCATCTCAAACACTTCACTCCACTAGCACGCTGAGTCGTTACAATGATTCCAATCCAGTTCAGAGCGACAATGTTGTAGACAGTGTAACCAAGCAAATGTTGCAATCTATGAAGATGAACACCTAAGTGATGAGCAATCAGCGACACCAACCCTTTAAAAGCAATAATGCGATCAGCCTTAACATGAGCATCCCTAATCATCTCAGCACAACTCCCTAGAAATAATTGAAGCCAATCAGGATTTTGCAAAGCATCAGGGGTCAAACAATAGGTATAACTCAGGATCAACCACACCAAAGAAAGCATGGCTCACCACCCTATAACATAACCTCAAAGCAGGATGGATAATCATATAGTCAAAAGAGTTTCCACCCATCCCAAAAGACCAGCCAATAGCTTCCAACAAAGTATCTCGCGTAGGTGGATCAGCCGATGCAATTCCCCATGAATCCCCAGGCGTCTTGGTGACTCCAAAAGCTTGTGCAATGACATCTTTAGTCACCAAGAACTCCTTACCCCTCATAAAGAAGCAAATTTCCCTGTCAAAACGTTAATCAAGGGTAGCTAGGAATTCTTTAAACAACTCTGGATAAGTGGCTATGCCAAGATCCATAAAATCACCCAAACCACCTTTCTCAAGAAGCCTAGAAACATGCTGAAATAATCCCAAACTATGCAAAATTTCTGGATCAAAGAACATTGTAGACCGATAATTCTTCCTACGATTGATCCATCGATCCTCTTGCTCTTTCGTCAAGTGAACGGGCTTCTCCATACCGTAAACAATAGACATGATGCTCGAAATAAACGAAGAATGCAAAAGAACTCACAAGATGATGTCCACTACAATAACCATGTTTTTATGCACATTTTTGCTCCTTATTCTAAGTACTTTGCATATTTCGGGTTGGGAATATGTTCTATTTGTGTAGTATAAGCTTATTTGCTAGAAATAGAAGTCTACACGAGTTTTAATTTAATATTGCAGAATTTGGAGCCATTCCGGGACTAAATCAAAAGGAGGAGACAAATGCAGAATTTTACTCGACGTCGACAAGACTACTCGACGTCGACTAAAGCTGGAAGCAAAATCAATCGAGGACTGAAGACCCAAAGCACTCGAGCTCGATTACTACTCGACATCGACAAGTTTACTCGACATCGACCACTACTGAAGACTGATCATGCATATCTTAGATAGGCATTATAGGCATGTTTAGGCTAGTTAGGTTGTATTTCGTTCATAATCTGTAGTTAATTTGCATCTTTTTATTATTTTAGAAGAATTCAGATTCTGCGCAAATTTGTCTTCCATGAGGAACTAAACTCATCTATTCTGCCTAAAATTTGAAGCTTTATTTGGATTGATTGTGAGTTTCTAATTCTCGTTCATTGTTTCATATATTTGAATGCTTCGACTTCTTTGTGCTTGATTGTTTATTGTTTTATTCTATCTAGCCCGCGCAACTAGTTAGAATCAATTCAATTGCGAAGGTTTTGTAGATTCCTGGTTGTGAACCTTAACCTAAGTGGCAATCTTGTTCCTTTAGGGCTGGTTGAACTAATTGAATGAGTAGGAAGTTAGATGTGTTGTTAAATCCCTCTTTAGGTACTGTAAATACCTTGGCTAATCTCTGAACTTAAAGCTATCAATTGGGTTAAATCATTCTTTAGGGATTGTTCGATTGATAAGGGTTGCTAGGACTGGTTGGACTAGTAACTATATTAGGTCGGGACAAGGGCATTCATAGGAAACTTAATAGGGCGAGAAGAAGTTAAAAGGATCGTTTCAAACCAAATAAAGTGGAAAATTGTAGGTACAACTGCTTCTCATAATTGTTTGAATCACAATCATTTACTCTTGCTTTCATCAATCCGCTTTGATTAAAGGCGGATCTTTCACACTCAAAGCCCCCCTCTTTGGTTACTTAATTGACACTTAAATCATACTTGAATACCCAATTTCCCTGTGGATCGACCACTTACTTATTGCTATACTAGTTATAGGTTTGAGTTTACTTTGACGGATCAACGACAGGTTTTTCCTCCGTCAAAGACCTACTCGAGTCCGACTAGGAGAAGTACTCGAGGAGACTTGAAGATAACCCAGGATCGGCTATTCTTATCCCTCCTAATGATTTTGAAATTCGTACTTCCTTTCTTTCTGAAATTAAAAATACTCCTTTTGAAGGAAGACCGCATGAATGCCCTCTTGTTCATATTACTACTTTTGCTGATATGTGTCAAACTATTGCTGAAGATGCAACTCTTGAATATGTCAGAATGAAAGCTTTTCCTTGGTCTCTTGTAGGTCCAGCATTGAAGTGGCTTGAAGGACTAACCCCAAGATCTCTCAGAACATGCGTTGAGGTAAGGAATGCGTTTCTTAACAAATTCTATCCTACTGCCAAGACAACGCTCCTACGCCAGAAGATTACAACTTTCAAACAGAAGCCTAGGGAGCCGTTAGCACGAGTGTGGGATCGATACAAAGATCTGCTTAGATCCTGGCCTACTCATGGACAACCACCATATGTAATTCAAGAGATTTTCTACAATTCTCTTGACTTACCCAGTAAGAAGAGGATAAATCAAGACACTCAATATGAGTATCTGACACAAACACCAACGGAAGCTTGGGCATCGATCGAAAGGCTCACCAACTTCGACAACACTTATGGGGCTCTTGCGACTTATGATGACAACACCTATGCAAGACCAGCCCCATCCATTCCCCTATATGAGCCTTCTAAGGAGATTGATCCTGATGTCAACGAGCAATTCTACAAAGACCAAAATCGTAAGCTTCTTAAACAAGCTAAATTTCTATCTGTTAACCAACCTTGCATTGAATGTGGTTCACAAGTACAGTTAGCAGAGATGCGAGAAGAGGTAGCTTATGTCGGGGGTCCCAATCGCTATATGAGGGGACCAAAGGTTCTATCAACCACAACGGAGGAAGAATCTGGCTAAGAACGATGAGTCCACCAACGCCATCCAGACTCAACTCCACAACCTCAATACAAGATTTGGGGAGATGGACATCTGAAAGCGTAACATAGAGACCCAAGTGGGCCAACTCGCGACACAAATCCCAAAGCCATCCGGAAAGCTCCCTGGGTATATAGATCAGAATCCTAAGGGGTAATCCGGACACGTTGACGTTAACTGTCAATCTTATTTTCCCATCTAGGCTATTTGTCCTCTATATTTATTTTCCCCGGCAACGGTGCCAAAATTTGACAAGAGGAAACTGTCATTGTTCCTATCGAAGTATAACTCAAACCTACAAACTAGTATAGTAAGCAAGTAAGAGGTCGATCCCACAGAGAATCAAGTATTCCTAAGCAATGTATATTTATCAATTAGTAGAAAAGAGGGGTTTACAAATATCCACTTTAGTTTGACTAGTTGATCCTCGATTCTTCTTCAAGTTCTCTTTTCATCCTATTATTGTTCTTGTCCTGATCTTGTGTCAATTACTAGTCCTACGAGTCCTAGTAACCCTTACTAATTAGATAACCCTAACACGGTCAAGATTTAACCTAATAGTAGCATTAAGATTAAGGATTAACCAGGATACATGCAACACCAAGCTACGAGTTAGCATTTAACATATAATTGACTTCGAGTTGGTCATGACGCTTCTCAAAACAAGGCAGATAAAAAAATTGCAAAAGACCCAAAGACCAGAACTAACTTGCTGCAGCTTTCTCGATCTCGTCCTGACCTTCCTTGATCTCGACTACGTCCTTCTCAATCTCGACCACTGTAGTCGACTTCGAGTTGCTGTGTAGTGCAGACGAGGGTTTCTTCACTTGTTCCTCGAGATCGAGCAGGCCTTTCTCGAGATCGACTAAGTTGTTGTCGATGTCGACTTGCTGCTGATCGACTTGCTGTTCTCCGTCATTTTACTGTTTTCCGACCTCTGGCTCTTGTAGTTGATGGTCGCTTCTAAGTTTTACAGCAGCGATGTGTCCAGTCTTTCCCTTGGGATTTGGTTCTGAAGATCCTAGGAGTGAACCTGACTGTCTGGGAAGTCCTGCTGCTAGCTGACCAATCTGTGTATCAACTGATTTCCGCCATATATCAATTTCCCCAAGCCTAGAGTTGATACCTTGCATCTGAGTGTAGACGGAGTTGAAGGACTGCTTAGTTTCTGAATGATTCCTCCGTATTGCCTCCAGGACTATCTGTAGATCATCATTTTTCTGGTCCCTTTCTAGATGTCCTGGAGCTCTCTAGGACTGTCTATAGATCATCATTTTTCTTGGCTCCGTAGGGTGTGAGAGACATTCATTGGGATTGACTGTATAGAGGGGTAGAGGGTAGGAGCGTCTGTAACAGTACAGTAGAGTAGCTTGTCTCTGCTGGGGTACCAGCTAGGAGACTTTTTGGGTTTATATACTAAGACCATCATCACCCTTTTGGGTAGGACTTTTTGGTTTCTGTTTTCTAGCATGACCCCTTGTTTGGTCATGCTCTTTTGTAAATTTGGTTTAACCACCACATCTATATATTTACCGGTTCAGACCTTGGTTCCATTGTGGTTGCTGAAACCTTTGGTCCCCCATGTAGCGATTGGGACCCCCTGCATAAGCTGCCTCTTCGTGGTATTCTGCCAGCCTGACTTGCTCAGTGTGTGGGCACTCAGTAGTAGTGTGCCTCTGTGATCCGCATTCAATACAACGCCGGTTGACAGAAAGATACTTTACTTGTTTGAGGAGTTTCTTATTCTGGTCTCTGTAGTACTGCTCCCTAACATCTTGATCAATCTCCTTAGGGGGCTTATATAAGGGCATGGATGGTGCAGGCCTGGCGTAGGGGTTCTCCTCATAGTTGACTAGAGTCCCATACTTCTTGTCATAGTTGGTCAGGTTATCGATAGCAGACCATGCATCAACATGCGGCATTTTTTCAGATACTCATAGTGAGTATATGTGTTGATTCTGTCCTTTGCAGCCATGTCCAGAGAATTGAAGAAGATCTCTTCAACTACGCAGGGTTGCTGTCCATGTGTAGGGCAGGATCGCAGTAGATCCTTATAGCGTTCCCAAGCCTTTGCTAGCGTCTCTCTAGGCTGCTGTTTGAAAGATGTGATCTTTTGGCGCAGGAGTGCTGTCTTGGCAGGAGGAAAGAACTTGTTCAGAAATTCTTGCTTCACTTGAGCCCATGTCGTGAGAGATCGTGGTTTCAGCCCTTCTAACCATTTCAATGCAGGATCAGCCAGAGACCAACGGAAAGCTTTCATCAAGATGTATTCCAAGGTGGTACCTTCAGAAAGAGTGCGACACATGTCAGTAAAGTTGGTAATATGGCGCAGATGGCATTCATTAAATCTACCATGGAAAGCATGATTTTTAATTTCAATAAGGAATTGAGTGCGAATTTCATAGTTATTTTCAGGGATTAGAATGGCCGATTCAGACACGACGAGAGTCGGGTGCATATAATCCTCTGCAGCGGTTGGGTATAGGGCAAGCTCAGCTTCTTCTTACCTCGCATGCTCAGCTTCCTATTGCCTGCCTGCTCTCTCAGTGGCGAGAGCAGCATCCCTGGCAGCTAGATCCCTCGTGAGTCTCTCAATCAGCTGTTCCTGTGTCTCTGCAGCTCCCATGGCTCTTTTCAGTTTAGCTTGGATGTGTATAAGGCGCTCCGGTTTGTCTAAGGCGTCAAACTCAGGTGTTCGACCAGAACGGCGCATATACCTGCAAAGTAACTCAAGAGAAAAGTGAGAACTGACTACCTAAGGCGCGAATGATTGCTTCCCTGGCAACGGCGCCAATTTGTTGTAAGGAGGAAATCGAGTATGAAATATAATAAAATAATTCAAACCAGATCCGTGCCCCAGCAAATAATTACAAGACTCCCTCCAATGTAGTAAGAGAAAGTCAAGATCGATTCCACGAGGAAGCGTGTCAGCGGATCCTAGGCAGCTGTAAATCTCACAGAAAAGCAAACAGAAGACAGAAACAAAGAAACAAGGAAAGAAAGACAGAAATTACAAACGAAAGCAAGAAATAAAAGCAAACACAGAACTACTCGATCTCGACAAAAGCTACTCGAGATTGACAAAACTCAGCAGAAACAGAAACTTCAGAAAACTCAGAAACACAACTCAAAAACTCGATCTAGACCAAATCTCCTCGAGATCGAGAACAATCCAACTCGATCTCGACAAAGAACTCCTCTAGATTGACTAAAAACATAGAAATTGTAAATCGCAACTTCGAACACAGAACTCAAATTTCGATAGAAATAAACTCAATATATAAAGAACTTCCAAAGCCAGGGTATCAACACCACAACGATAACCATGCAAAGTAACACATAAAGGCATAAAAGATCATGCTTTCCCTCAAAATAACTTTCGTTATCAACAAATAGGCATATAGAGGCTTTCGCATAAACCCTAATTGTTACTAAACCTTTTCAAATAATTAACCCAAGTTGCATTAAGATCACTTTCGTTTCAATAACACAATCAAGGATCACCTTTAACTCTCGCAAAAGAATCATGCTCATAGGGATAGAAGACGAATTGCATAAAAAGATTGTACCTTTACCGCATCACCTTACATGGCTACCGTCGGGCTCACCCCAACCCTATAAGTGGGTGGACTACTCGCTCTTCATCGCAATCGCAGACATCTTTGATGAAAAAGAACTAACTTGCATTAATAAACTCAAACTTACAACCTCTTCTCCTTCTCTCTCTATGTGACTAATTGACTCTGAAATTTCATGAATGAAAAACCAGCCCCTAAGGCTTTATTTATAGCCTTCTATTCCTTTCTATTCAAGGATAGAATATATCTATCTATATCTAAAAAGCTTAAAAGATAAATAAATTAACTAAAGGAATTAAATCTTAAAAGAGAAAGTATATCTAAAATAGGTAAAATATCTTCCATGTGTTGATAGGTCTTCTCCATAGATAGAACTTGATAGTTGTTGATAGATCTCGGCCAAAATTGGATAGAATCGGATTCCTTCGGCTCCAAGAATTCCCAGCTTGACATGGAGAGCTCATCGCGTAACGCGGCTTCGGACACGGCTCCTCGATCTCGACCAAACTTACTCGAGATCGAGTAACATGGTCGTTGAGTATGGATTCGCTGGACGTCTCGGGTAGCAGAACCTCGACATGCTCGGGTGCTGGCTCTCAGGTTTCCTCGATCTCGACAAACATCCTCGAGATCGAGTAGGTTTGCTTCATCGACTTGGTGGCCTGGTGATGTCGAGTAGCTCCTCCTCGGCACGGACTCGGACTGGCGTTGTTGGGTCCTCGAGATCCAGGAAATTCCTCGAGATCAAGTACGGTGGTTCTCGACTTCTCCATCCCCGGCTTCTCGACTTGGCACAGCTCGTCGACTCCGGACATGGCGTCAGGGTTTTGTCGATCTCGATAAGTTTACTCGAGATCGAGTTGGCTTCCGGAGTCGGGTTGCTTTGGCTCAGTTTCTCGATCAGTGCTTAGTCGACAAGGCCTGTGCTCGGACACCTTCGTCGAGATCGAGTAAGATTACTCTAGATCGAGTAAAGCTGGGCTCCTAGCTTGATTCGACTGGTTCCACTGTTTCTTGACCTTGGACTTCTGTAGTTGATTTCCGAGATTTTCCACCCTTTCTCAGAACTGCTGTAATTTGCCTCGAATTCTGTGAAATTAAACAGAAACTGGTGTAGGTTCCATAATTTGGCAAACAAGCATAAACTACATGGATTATGTACTATCTTAGCCCAAATGCATGAAATGTATGCAGAAAATGATATAAAAGTTACTGTAAAACATGCCAGATTCGGCTCAAAACAAAAACTCCTTATCTCTTTGATGGATGATGGTGGGGGCAATTTCTCCACTAGCTCTATTTTAGCCCTGTCCACCTCAATACCCTTTTTAGATACCTTGTGGCCTAGCACAATTCCTTTCTTTCCCAGTTGAGAACCAAATTTGTCTATTCGCAACGCTTGAGTACCATGCGCAGGTTAGAGAGATAAATATCGAAAGTAGTACCATAAATAGAAAAATCATCCATAAATATCTCCACTATATCCTCTATCAAGTCAGAGAAGATGACCATCATACACCTTTGAATAGTGGCAGGGGCATTGCAAAGGCCAAAGGGCATCCTCCTATATGCAAAAGTTCCATAGGGGCAAGTAAAGGTTGTCTTTTCTTGATCTTCAGGATGAATAGGAACCTGCCAAAACCAGAATATCCATCTAGGTAACAAAAGTAATCATATTCAGCTAACCTTTCGAGTACCTGATCAATGAAGGGGAGCGGGAAATAATCCTTCCTGGTGGCGGTGTTGATCTTTCTGTAATCGATGCACATCCGCCAGCTGGTAGTGATTCTCTTAGGAACAAGCTTTCCCTTCTCATTCTCCTCAACGGTCATTCCACCCTTCTTAGGGACAATATGAATTGAACTTACCCACTTGCTGTTGGAGATTAGATAAATGATTCCTGCGTCTAGCATGCGCATGATCTCTTTCTTGACTACCTCATCCATATTGGGGTTAAGCTTCCTTTGATGCTTGATTGTTGCCCTGTGATCATCTTCCAAAAGAATTCTATGCATACAAGTAATGGCTGAAATACCTCTTATGTCCTCTAGAGAATAACCAATGGTTTTCCTGTGAGTGCGGACGACTTCCACTAGCTTGTCTATATCCTATGTGTTTAATGATGCACTGATAATTACAGGAAAAGTAGAGTCAGGACCAAGAAATTCATACCTAAGGGTGTCAGTTAAGGGCTTCAGCACCGGAGAAGGGCCTTGTGGAATCAAGATGGGCTCTACTTCTTCCGTCTTCATGATCTCCCCTAGGTAATCCGTCTCAATCCTCATGAAAGAAGCATCCAAATCAGCTACAGGAGTTGGCGTCGACCAAGCATACATCGAAGACAACGTTGAATCGGACATAGGGATGTACAACTGCAAGGGACTACTCGACATCGAGTTAGAATAATCAAAATCGACCAAAAAATCAGAATTCACCTTTTGTGCAGATTTGGTCGATATTGAGGAGGACTGCTCGATATCGAGTAAAATGTCAGTGGTCGATTTGTCCTTCTCGACTTCAGGTGTACCTGAAGTCGAGAATAACTGCTCGACATCGAGGAGATTTGGGGGACTTACCTTTGCTGGAGGAGTGGTGGAAATCGATGTCGGGCAAGGTTCCTCGATATCGAGTTGATTAGTCGATGTCGACTTGATCTGCTTGATTTCGAGTGAGTCATTCAGCTCCGCCGATAATGCGTCGTTGAAGAATTCTTCCTCACTTGACTCTGCAGCAACTAGTTCCTTCTCCAGGGTGGATTCTGCCTTTATGACAGCCTCTTCTTGTGCCAAAAGTCTTCCTACAGGCTCATTATAAGAGATAACATTAAATTTTGAATAAATAGCTTTTATTTCCATTACCTCTTCCGTGTCAGGATTGAAAAAGTATTCAATAATCTCATCTCCAATGGTGAAGGTGAGAAGTCCCCTTTTTACTCCAATGTTGGCATCTGTTGTTGCTAGGAATGGTCGCCCTAGGATGATGGGGCAAGCTGGGTCCTCTGCCATTTCCACTACAAGAAAAACCGTAGGGACAAAGAATTTACCAACTTTAACAGGAACATTATCAACAATACTTGTGGGGATTACCACTATGTTGTTTTCCATGTAGAGCTTGACATCCACGGGTTCTAGGGTGCCTATCTTTACCTTTGACAAGATGGATAGGGGCATGATGCTTACGCTCGCTCCCAAGTCACACAGTGCCTTAAAACAATGTCGACCAAGTCCAACAGTGATAGCAAACTTACCTGGGTCAGGTCGCTTCTCAGGGAAAGCCATCTTCTTGCATTATTTAGCAATCTCAGTCATCGATCGCTTGGTGCTAAGAATCTCCTTGAGGAACTTGACCTAGGCAGGCATCTCGTGAAGTGCTTCTGTAAAAGGAATAGTAACATTTAGACTCTAAAGCAATTTCACAAAACGCTGAAACTTACCATCAGTTGGATCTTTCTGGTTCTTAGAAGGGAACGGGAGAGCCTTCTTAGTTTTCTGAGCCAGAACAGCTTCCAGCGGTGATGAAGACTCCTTGACATCGACAAGATTTTTCTCGACATCGACTTGACTTTCCTCGATATCGACCACTATGGTCGACTTCGAGTTGGAGTGATGTGCAGACGAGTCTTGGATTGGCTTCTCCTCGACGTCGAGTTGACTTTGGTCGACATCGACCAAATTTTGGTCAACATCGAGTTGCTGTTGCTCGTTGTCGAGGACATTTTTGTCTTTTTCTTCTTCGTTCTATGGCTCTTGCAATTTGTGACCGCTCCATAGCTTTACAGCAGCGACATGTCCGTGGTGCCCCTTGGGATTTGGTTCTGTATGCCCTAGGAGCTGCCCGGTTGGTCGTGGAATCTGCGCCGCGAATTGACCCATCTGGGTCTCTATGTTTCTCTTCCACATGTCCAGCTCTCCAAATTTAGTATTTATGTTCTTGTACTGATTGTTGATGGTGCCTTGATTCCGGCGCATCTCGTCAAGTATGAGTTGTAGATCGTCTTTCTTCTGGTCCCTTTTTGGATGTCCTAGAGCTCTGTATAGTGAAGGGTTCCTAGGAGCACCTTTGTTCCGTTGTGGTTGATAGAACCTTTGGTCCCCCATATAGCGATTGGGACTCCCTGCGTAAGCTACTTCCTCGTCAGTTTCTGCCATCCTGATTTACTCTGTATGTGGGCACTCTGTAGTGGTGTGCCGATGCGAGCCGCATTCGATGCAAGGTTTGTTGACAGAGAGGTACTTGACTTGCTTGAGTAGCTTGCGATTTTGATCCTTGTAATATTGCTCCCTGACATCTGGGTCAATCTCTTTAGAAGCTTCATAGAAAGGCATGGATGGGGCTGGCCTGGCGTAGGTATGCTCGTCATAGTTTGTCGGAGCCCCATATTTGTTATCGTAGTTAGTAAGCTTGTCCATGGTAGCCCATGCGTCAGCTGGTGGCATCGTCAGATACTCATAATGATTATACTTGTTGATCCTATCTTTAGCGGCCTGGTCAAGAGAATTGAAGAAGATCTCCTGAACGACATAGGGATGATGTCCATGTGTAGGGTAGGATCGCAGTAGATCCTTATATCGCTCCCATGCTTTTGGTAGCGGCTCCCCACGCTTCTATTTGAAAGCTGTAATCATTTGGCGGAGGAGTGTTGTCTTGGCAGGAGGAAAGAATTTGTTGAGAAATTCTTGACTCACTTCAGCCCATGTTGTGAGGAATCATGGAGGGAGATCTTCAAACCACTTCAATGCTGGACCGGCTAGAGACCAACGAAAAGCCTTCATCATGACATATTCCAATGTGGTACCTTCAGCAAGAGTATGGCACATGTCAGCAAAATTGGTAATATGTTGAAGAGGACATTCATTAAACCTTCCGTAAAAAGCATTATTTTTAATCTCAATTAGGAAAGGAGTGCGAATTTCAAATTTATTCTCAGGGATTAGAATAGCCGATTCAGGCACGACGAGAGTCGGGTGCATGTAATCCTCTGCACTGGTAGGGTATTGGGCAAGCTCAGCTTCCAATGGCCTCCTTCGCTCCGTTTTCTGTGTAGTGCGTACTCTCTCAGCGGTGAAAGCAGTATCCTTGGTGGCTAGTTCCCTCTAAAGCCTCTCAATCATCTCAACTTGTGTTTCGGCAGCCGCCAAGATCTTTTTCAGTCTAGAATGGACGTGTATAAGACGTTCCGAATCGTCTAAGGCGTCAAACTCAGGTGGTTGACCAGAACGGCGCATACACATGCAAAATCAAAACTTAAAGGCAAACGTGAGATCTATATACCTAAGGCGTGAATGATTGCTTCCCCGGAACGGCGCCAATTTGATGTAAGAGGAAATCGAGATTGCAATTAAAATACCAATAAAGTAAAGCAAACCGATTGGATCTCAGTAAATATTGTTCAAGACACCCTTCCGATGTAGCAAAAGGAAGTCAGGTTCGATCCTCGAGGAAGCTGGTCAGCGGATCCTAGGCAGCGGAGGAATTGAGCAAGCGGCAACAGGTCAGGCAAGTCGAACTGAGCAAGCGGCAGCTACTCGACCTCGACTAGGGTTAGTCGATAGAAGGTCAGGCAAGTCGAACTGAGCAAGCGGCAGCTACTGGGCTTGGTCAATATCGAGGAGTCTACTCGATATCGAGGAGATTTGTCGACGTCGAGGAGTCTTGTTCGAAATCGAGAAACCTGCAGAAACAAAAGCTACGGCGATCTTATTTGATCGAATGTGAGAAGTCGATGTTGACTAGTTGGGTCGAAATCGAGGAGAACAGAAAGTAAAAACAAGTGAAAATTTCGAATCTTAACCGATGGATGAAATAGAACTTCCAAGATTAGGGTTTGCAACAACAATTACCATGAAAGCGGAATATAAATCATAAAAGGCGGTGACTTTATCGATAAAGGAGAAGGCTTTCACCCAATCCGACAAGTAGGAATATAGATCTCGCGATAAATAACCCTAATTGCATCTATTCCTTTTCATAATTAGAATTTATTATCTTCCGAATAAAAATCTTAATTACTACCCAAGTTTCACAACATGAGATCTTCTATTTCTCAATCAAAGATGAAGCACATGGAATAGAATAAGATAACGATAAATACCTCCTTTTGCAATCACTAATCCACCAACATGGCTCTCGTTGGGCTCACCCCAACCCTAGAAGTAGGTGGACTACTCGCGCCTCATCGCAATCGCATACATTGATTGAAAAGAAATAACTTGCATAAACTATATTCAAAGTCTTTACAATCCCGGCACTCAAACTTTCGTAGAATGCCAAAACCCTAAAACCTTTGAACTCCTAAAACTCTATGTGGAACTACTTCTCTGAAATTGAATGACTAGAAAATCAACCCGATGGGCTTTATTTATAGGGCTTAATCCTTTCTAATCAAGGAAAGCAATCTATATCTACTTTCAAAAGATAAAATTAAATAAAGATAAAGCATTAAATCTAAAGGGAAATATCTAAATATCTCTTGACATTAATGAATAATCTTCTCTCCTTGGATAAACATTGATAGACTTGATAGATTCGGACCTCTTTGCATCCAAGAAATCCAGCTCGACTTCGAATAGGCCCAACGGACTCACGACCCAGAGATATTTTTGGTCGATATCGACCAATTTGGTCGACATCGAGGAATTTTGTGGTCGACTTCGTCTTTCTTCATCTTCTCGAGTAGCTTCTTTCCTTCTCGGACTCGGACAAGGTTTCTAGTTTGGTCGATGTCGAGTAGTGTACTCGACATCGAGTAAAAACGTAACTCGAGTGGGCTTCTTCTCTCAGTTTCTCGAGCAGCTTCTCCTCGACTAGGCTTTGGTTCACAGTTTTGGTCGATATCGAGGAAATCTCCTCGAAATCGAGTAAAACTCAGCTTCCGTCTTCTCTTCTTGGTTTTGTCCCGGAATGGCTCCAAATTTTGTAATATTAAACCAAAACTTATGTAGACCTCTATTTCTTGCAAATAAGCATATATTACATAAATTCAATATATTCCCAGCCCGAAATATGCCAAGTATATAGAATAAGAAGCTAAAATGTGTATAAAAACATGGCTATTTTAGTGGACATCAATAAGTCTTACAACCTTATTTTAGCTTTTATCACAAATTACACAAAATTTAGGACAAAAGAAAAAGGCCAAAAACCTTTTAGAAATTGGACCCAAGAAGTAGAGCTCGCAAGTCCGTCATTTGGGTCGGGTTCGGGGCAAGCTTGCTCAGGTCGGGTCATTGACGGGTGGGGTCAATTCGGGTAAAATTTATGGTCGGGTACTGGTCGGGTCGGGTTCGGTCATAAAGAATTTTCGATCGGTCGGGTTTCGGGTTAAATAGGGTCATGCCCATTCGGGTTCGGGTAAAAGCGGGTCGGGCTCGTTCGGGTTTTGGGTCAAGAGGCGGGTCGGTCTCGTTTGAGTTTCGAATCAAATTGGGTATAGTTTGTTTGAGTTTTCGGTCGAATCATATTCGACCCGTTTGAATAATTAGGTTGATTTTGACTTAGTTTAACACTTAAATATGTAATTTACTTAAAATAAATGATTTTGACTCGGTTGAATACTTGAATATGTAATTTTGACTTGGTTGAATACACTCATTGTCATTGACTCATCAGTCGTCGACCGATTTTCAAAAAAAGTCATAATCGAAAATTCGGTATTCGGCAACATCGTCCTTTTTTAAAAAATTTAAACCAATTGATCGTGCTATAATTAAATAAAATTAATTGTACATTTTGGATTTAACCTTATTTTAACTAGCAAGTTGCAAATGAGCTTATTTGTGGTTTGACTATATCATTGACCAATTTCATTTTCAATACACATTTTATTTTTAATTTTTGGCCCATTAGTTTTTTTTTCCATTATTATTATTAGTTTTGAACAAATCTAGATATAAATAATTAATTCTATCAAAATATAATAATATAGAGTCGGGTCGGGTTCAAAGTCGGGTCGGGTTTAGAGTCGGATCGGGTTTGGGTCGGGTCGGATTTGTCTATGTTCGGGTCAATTTCGAGTCGGGTCGGTCTCAGATTTGGGTTATGGATGACTAAAGATTTTCGGATTTCGGTCGCGTGAGTCGGGTCGGGTTTTCGGGTCGAGTCAGATTTTGTCAACTCTACCAAGAAGACCCAAACCTCATTTAAAACAATTGACCGAACCAGTTTAATTTTTTTATTTAAAAACAGGGTCGAACTGGACCAATTAAAAGAAACAAGAGCTGAATCGAATTTACTATCCATCCTCCCAAGCTACTACATTCGAACGAAGAAAGAAAAAGAGGAGGAGGGGGGCTCGCCGGAGACCTTGTCCAACCCGACCCCGCTCAGCCTCTCCGACACCCCATCTCGACACCCATAGACCTAGAAATCAAGCAAGAAAGGGAAGAAAGAGGAGTGCTCACTAAGGTTTTGAAGATTCGTCAAAAAGTCTTCGATCGGAGCTGGATTGGACTCGTCGGAGTCGAATCCTTGCCGTAGATGGCATAGGGAGGACGATGGAGGGGTTAAAGCTTGATATTTATTTTGTTTAAGGGCAAAGGAAGTGAAACGGGCCCCTTACCACGCTCGGAAGCGAAAATAGAGGAGAAGGATGTGGTGGGCTGCGGTCGGCGACCCCGACTTCCCTGGGGATGCTTCCTTGGCTTGTCGGCATCGAGGGAGGCATGGAAGAGAGTGATGCTTCTGGTTGTTGAAGGAGGAGAGGCTGCTGAGCTCGACTTCAATACCAACAGAGAGAAGGATAAGAGCCCCTCGGGAGAACAAAGAAGGCGCTCGACTAGTGCTCAATGGGAGGCCTGGGAGGTGCTCGGGAAGCGCTCGACTGTTGCTCAACGACCGGAAGCTTCGAAACAGAAAACATGGGTGGTTTGGGTGGTGCTGTGATGGCCAGAAAAATGCAATGTGGTCCCAAGAATCTCAATTCAAAATCATTGGAAAACAAATCCGAAAACTGCTCTCTTGACCTTATCCCGACTCAATTCGAAATTAATCTTCAAAATCAAAAGGATATCGAAATCCAAATATATTTTCAAGTCTAGACGCAAAAAGATGGAATAATTCTATAAATGTTCAAAATGAGTTCGAAATCTGCATTAAGGATTTTAAAAACGATTTTCAAGGTGAGAACGACGATTTTCAAATATCCGAATTTTCCAAAGTGATCCATTTATTTTATTTATTTTCAAAAATATTGTTTCAAAATTTGAGGTCTATACATCACACTATAGTCAGCGAAAGTAACTCACCATTGATTCAAAACATGGAAACCTTTATAAATCAAACACTAAAAAATTGGGAGAAGACTAAAAACATGGACAAAAACCATCAAAATAGCATTAAAGGACAAAATACGACTAGAAATAAAAATAACGTACGGTGGAACAAACCACCGATAAAATAAACTTCGATGGTAGCAACAAAGATAGTGGAACTTTATCATTAGGAGATATCATTCGCGACCCTCAAGGAGAATCGATAGCTATTGCAGGAGCGCAGATTGGCTAGGAGAGTGCTTTGTTTTCGGAGGCGTTGAGACTCAAGATGGGTATTCTAAAGGCAACGGATGAGTTCTACATGTACAGATCGAGGGTGATAATCCTACCATCATCAATGGCCTAAATGGTTCTTGGTCATCCCCTTGGAAGATCGACATCCTAATTACCAATATTCTCATCATCCTTTGGCAGTTTGAGGTTGTTGAGATCCACAATGCCTATAGGAAAGTCAATATGTGAGCAGATCATGTTGTCAGACTCTTCCAAATAACTGTTATGCCAGTTCCACTTCAGGATAGAGAGGTTGGTATTTGCATCAGGATGTTAATGGTTGGTGTCCAGTAACAGCTAGCCACTTTCAACCTTTTACCTATACAATATTTTATTTATTAAAGTAGGCTTCGGGAAATAAGGGGTCTTTGGAAGGGATACTTTCAAGAAATACAAAATATTAGTTTTAGGCAACAAAGATCCTCTACTTCACTCCCTACTCACTTTCTACACCAAATGACCAAATAATCATTTTTGTTTAAAATATATCTTTAAAAAATTTTTATTAACATTTTAAACAACTATAACTATATGTTTATAAACTTTTCTTTTGAAAAATTATGATTTACAATTATTTTTAAAATTAAAAAGATAATTTTATGCAAAATCTATTTTTCAAATTTTTTTAAACATAATTTTTTAAGATAAAAATTTATAAACATGTAAATATAATTATTTAAAATGGAATTATAATTTTTAATTTTTTTTAAAGATATAATTTTAATTAAAATAATTTTGTGGTGTAGGAAGTGGCATAGGGAAGTAGGAGATCATGATTGAGTTTCAGGAGTGTTTTATATAATTCGAATTTTACTCGATAAAAGCTTGACTGGGGCTCATTCATTTACTAAATGAGTAAAATATAAACATATTTTTAATCTCGATTTAAAGTTCGATTCGGCTCGATTAAAGCTTAAATAATTCAAATTTTGTTGAAATTACAAAAAAAAATTTAAGTGAATATATCAAAAACAAGTAGAATTGCTTAATACTAAAAAAAAGAGCTTGACTTAAGCTCGTTCATTTATTAAACAAACCGAGTATGAGCACATTTTAAAGCTCAAACCCAAATTTAGGCTCGACATAAACAAGGCTCATTTCTAAACGAGATGAATATAAACAAGCGAAATTCGGCTCATTCTACTCAAATTTTGTACATCATCCCTACATAGAGACGGCATTTGCCACAAAGTATGGGCAGAGTAGATCTTCTGCACCCCACGGTGCACCATAGATTCCGGGTGATCTTCATTGAAGTATGGTCATTCTAATAGAGTGAAAATTCAGACTCGTTTGGACTAACGATATGGAAAATACATAGCCAAAGCACTCAAAAGGTTTTTTCTCTACAACCATTGTGTTTATGTGAAACACAAATAGAAATCACATCCCCTCTATCATAATACTACTAGCTAGCTCATGTGCTTTTAATTGGACTTATATACATACATTTAGGACACCAAAACTTGTGAACTAAATCACCCAGCGAGGCCAGAATCACTTACAAGTCCTCTGGATCACTTTCTTAACTCCCTTGGTAATAATGTGGCCTATCTAGCTGGTGATGATGTAACCCCTGCATCCGCACTTGCTGGTGCCACCATCACCTCCACTACCGACGTCGTGGCGCTCATACAATCCACCCCCTTATCCTGCCTTGTCTTCCCTTTAAGTAGAAATTCAAGAATAGAAACATAATGGCACCGTTGAGTATCGAATTCAACCCCCATGCTCCGATTTCGTTGCAGCCACCATTGAAGAAGTGCATCGTCAGAACGCCGATGAGGCACACCAGATTGCATCCCAACAGGACGAACTGACAGCTCACCTCAAACGGGAAGCAGTCGCCTGGAAGCCCGATTGCGGTCCAGAAGCGGTAGGCGTACACCGCCGAGGAGACGAGGGTGGTGAAGACAAGGCTGAGGACCTGGAAGGACTGGGAGAACTCCAACCAGAGGAAGGACATAACGATGAGGATGGAGTGGTTGAAGAGGTGGAAGGAGGAGAGACGCCGTCGTCGAAGGACAGCGAAGAAGGTGCGGAGGAGTCGGAGAAAGCGAGAGAGGTAAAAGGCGTAAGACCAAAAGAAGACGCGGCCAGAGGGGCGAGTCCCGAGGGGGAAGCAAAGGAGCCATTGGAGAGGGGTTTTGGAGCGCCGCCAGAGCCACCGTGTCTCTCGGATCTCTACGGTGGCAGAGAAGAGGGTTCCAGCGAAGATGGTGGCTGAGAGGAGGGCCATGAGGAGGGAGTAGAGGGCTGGGAGGGGGCCCAAGGGTATGCCTCGGCTTCGGGGGAGGGAGAGGAGGAGGAGAAGGTGCAGGGACGCGGAGGAGGCTATGTAGAGGGTGATCGATGTGAAGAGGAAGGACCACGTGGAGCCCCATGGCTGGTCAGTGCTCCAACGGAATTCAACGATGGAGGGGTGCTCTGCCAGCCAAAATGTTAGCGTTTGACGGATCGAGACCAATGCGGCAGCGTTCATCATATCAATGTAACCCATTGTCAATTGACCCTGATTGGGGACAAAATTAGAGGAGGTGGTGGGTTAGAGAATACACATTGATCGCATGTCTAGGTAAATGGTGGTGGAATGGTCCTAGAGATATCCCCGGAGATGTTTTTGGATTTCCGGGGATTAGGTTGGGAATCGCCCAAAAAGGGGCAAAAAAATAGAGACGGGGGGAGGCGACACCCCTAGAGGGTAAAGATATAAAGGCAACAATTTTTAGAAATTAGATGGGTAAATAGTTGGTTGAAACTTGGCATGCTAAAAAATCAATGGGAGGGAGAAATGTGGAAGGGTGTAATTGGACCAATTTATATTTAGGAATGGATGATTATTAATATTTGGCATGCATTTTTTAAAAAAAATTGGGAATCAAAATCATTCTCGATGTGAGGGTTTGGTGTTTATAAAAAGAATTTTTTTTTGAGAACTTGAAGTGACAAAGACTTAAAATTGGAATTTTTTTGGAGGAGTGAAAATATTGATAAGATGTCTAGAATAAAATAAAAAATATAAAAAAGTTGATCCAAATACTCAACCTATTCAACACACTAATGTTACAATCCTACGCTAAACCCTTCCTAAGAATCCTAAATTCTTACTCAAGATTTAGGTTAATGATCGAGGAGATTAGATTAGTGTCCTAAATTAGTGATTAATTTGAATATTTTGTTTAGTATTCCTGCTCTACCCTTGTCCCATCTATTGATCTCCCAATTCCTCGCATTTTCTCCATCTCTTATATCTCGGTATTGATCTCTTACCATAGTTGTGACTGCAATTGCTAATGTTGATCCTTGTCGAATTTCAATTCGCATTTGATACGGGGTAAGATGAGCTTCCCCTTGAGGATCCTTAAATCTCATTACAAAGCAAGTCGAAACAAGCCTCGAACCAGCCGGTAGAAGATAGATGATAGAGATGGATTTCGGTAGAATATTTTTGGTATTTTTGTGATAATGATAAAACTCAGATTTGGAGGAAAACAAACTGAATTTTATAAAGCATAGGTGAACAAAAACATGTGGATATGACTCACCACAAGTTCTTGAACAAAGATCAAGTATAAACGGATATTACGCACCGAAAATACAAGATCGGGCCTTCGATATGACTCACGAAGGAGATGAAGTTTTCAAGCTTCAAACTAAGGATATAAACATGGTTTTTGATGATAATTTTCGTGCCCCCTAATGGCTATAGAGACTGAATAATATAGAGGAAGTTTGTGCCCAAATTGTGCATGCTTGGAAAAAAGGTGGTTGGCATTAAATGCAATCTTGGAAGTTGTTCTTTGTACAAAAGCACCAGCTGCTTGGGGGATGTGTTCCTTGATGTCTTCTCATCCCAATGTGCCTTTAAATGCTTGAGAATTTGAATTTGGATCAGATTTGCCTCCATAATCAACATCGGGAACCGAGGCTTGATGAGTTCCCCCTTGAGGATCCTTAAATCTCAGTACAAAGTAAGTCGGAACAAGCCTCGAACCAGCCGGTGGAAGATAAATGATAGGGATGGATTTCGGTGGAATATTTTTAGTATTTTTGTGACAATGATAAAACTCATATTTGGTGGAAAAAAAAAAACTAAATTTTATAAAGGATAGGTGAACAAAAACATGTGGATATGACTCACCACAAGTTCTTGAAAAAAGATCAAGTACAAACGGATATTACGCACCGAAAATACAAGATCGGGCCTTCGATATGACTCACGAAGGAGATGAACTTTTCAAGCTTCAAACTAAGGATATAAAACTGGTTTTTTATGATAATTTTCATGCCCCGAAATGACTATAAGGGCTGAATAATATAGAGGAAGTTTTTGGACAACTTGTGCATGCTTGGGTAAAAGGTGGTTGGCATTAAAAGTACCAGCTGCATAGGGGGTGTATTCCTTGATGTCTTCTCTTCCCAATGTGCCTTTAAATTCATGAGAAGTTTGAATTTGGATCAGATTTGCCTCCATAATCAACATCGGGAACCGAGGCATTTCCCGGCTTCTTGGGCTGCGGGTTGCGGTCTTCAATTTGTTGTAAACTTATGAATGCTTGGCCTTGATCTTCATAGTTTATGGAAATGGTTAAGACTCCTTGAAGATGGTCGGCTTGAAGATGTCTTTTCTGAGGTTGAGTGATGGAACCGAAACGCTGCTCATTTGATGTGTCATTTTGATGCGGGACCATGTAATTGAAATCGGCTAAAAAGAAATAACAAGACTCGATGCAAGAATTGATAAAGACTCGAAATTGCAATAAAGACACGACTGATAAGGACTGAAACGATCTATATAGAACAAGATAAAGACCCAAGGCCTCCTCAGAGGGTAGGAACCAATACCAATGACTATATATAACCCGCCTCTACAACCCTACACAACCAAGCGGACAACTTGGAGGCACAAGGAGGGGGCTTGTGGATACTAGGATCACCAAGTCTTGCGAAGTTGATGAACACAAAGCAAACCAAGCTGAGATAGATATCAATTCGTGAATGATGAGCACAACTCTAATCATCCAACAATCACTCAATGTGTTTCACACAATTTGAGAAGACTAATTGTATTCATGATGTTCCTAAAATAACTTAAGTAAGGAAGTTGCTAAAATAGGAAATAAACATAATGTTCAAGACATAATAAAATCCCGTCAAAAACCAGATACAGCTCAAAGAATGTGGATTTCAGCCAAGCTCTAGGTCGAATCTGGAAAAACCTTCAACAACAAAGTTGTATATCTCTTCGTCCTCGTTCCAACAAGGTATGGCACGCTCCAATCCGATAAATATTAACTCAGTACGACCCATTTTACAGAGACGTCAAAAAGCTGTCAAGTTGCTGGACGAATGTAAAAACGCCACTTGCACCTTTGTATCTTCTCCCATGGTGGAGCCTTCTTCTTCCTCTTGATAAGGACATCATCTGAAGGTGTCTTGGATGGTCCCGCATCACATTTGGAGCTTCGATATGTCTTGCTTCTTGATTGATCATAGGTGTGATCACATCATCCTCCCTTCCTTGAAAATGATTTGACCTCGAATCAGACCCGACATCTTGTTCATCATCATCTACAACAAAAGGAGACAAGTCAGCAACATTGAACACATCATGAACACCATTCTCACCGGGAAGCTCAATTTTGTAGGCATTATTGTTGATTCTTTCAAGCACTTGAAATGGACCCTCTCCTCTTGGCTTTGCTTGGGATTCTTGCCACATACAAATTCATATGGTGTCTTCTTGGTGGCCGAGTGTACTGACCTATTGTAGGCAAATTCAACAAAAGCAAGCCATTTTTCCCACCTACAATGGTTAGTTTTCCCCAAAGATCAAAGCAAAGCACCAAGAGTTCTATTCACAACTTTAGCTTGTCCATCTGTTTGAGGATGATAAGATGTAGAGAAAAGCAACTTAGTTCCTAGTTTAAAACAAAGTGTTTTCCAAAAATAACTAAGAAACTTAGCATCACAATCAAAGACAATGGTCTTAAGAATTCCATGAAATCTAACAACTTCTTTAAAGAACAAATCAACCACATGTGATGCATTGTTGGTTTTATTACATGCAATAAAATGAGCCATTTTCGCTAACCGGTCAACCACAACAAAAATAAAGTCTCTCCCCTTTTTTGAACGAGGAAGTCCCAGTAAAAAGTCCATGGAAATGTCTTCCCAAGGAGCATGAAGAATATGCAGGGGAGTATACAATCCATGGGGATTCATTTTCGACTTAGCACTTAAACAAGTAGTAGATGTAACAAAAAACTTCTCTACATCCTTATGCATGCGAGGCCAAAATAAGTGCTCTTTCAAAGTATTCAAGGTTTTGGAAACACCAAAATATCCCATTAAGCCACCTCCATGAGCCTCGTGAACAAGCAATCTACTAATGACTACTAAGGATGCAAAGCTTTTCACACTTAAAGAGATAACCATCATGCATGTCAAACTGATCACTACTACTATTATCCATCCAAATGTGATAGATTTCACCAAAATCAACATCATTAGCATATAAATCATGCGTGAAAGCAAAACCCAACAGTTTACCATCTAGGGTAGAGATAAGAGAATACCTCCTTGAGAGTGCATCATCCACTAAATTGTCTTCCCCCTTCTTGTACTTGATCACAAATGGGAAAGCTTCTATGTATTCAAGCAATAATGTAGAAACACTTAGTGGAGGCAGATAATTCAAATCTCTGGAAACAAATAAATTATCTTTAAAAAGCACAAGAAAACATGTTTTACTCCCCTTAATTGCATACTCCACTTCTTTTGCCTTAGCTAGGAGAATCTGGTGAGAACTAGCCATATTTGAACCAATGGCAAGCTTTTTCTTTTGTCTTCTTCTCTCCAAGCTAGCTACATGGTCAGCAACAATCTCATGAGGGGTCATAGGATGAAGTGTAATTTTCTTACCTTCCATTTGGAATGTGTGCTCATTGGTGATGTCGTTGTGGAGGTGACAAGTTGTCATGGGGAGAAAATCACAAAGGATCTCATCTTTATACCCTCCAATTGCAAATGCAATGATGGCTTTCTTGTCAACTCTTAAAGGTGCCTTGGAATTCAGCCAATTCAAAGTTTATAGATGCGGATGTGGGCTGCACTTGAGGTTGAACCTATCTAAAACCTCTTGATCAATAAGATTACAACAAGATCCTCCATCAACTATAACACTACATACCTTGTCTTTGATGAGGCATCGGGTACGGAAGAGTCTCTCTCTTTGAGTGGGCAAAGAAGGAGCATCATCGGAGATCAATGCTCTCTTTACCATAAAGTATTCTCCAACAGCCGCATTAGCATGAATTTCCTCTTCCTCATCTTCTAAGGTTGGATCTTCTTGGCTCTCCTTCTTAGATTCATGCTTTCGTTGATCGTGGAGTAGGACTTGATTTCGAGTACGACATTCTCTAGAAAAATGACCCTTACCCAAGTACTTATCATGCTTTTCATCTAGGACTCTCAATACGCCTTCCTTAGTTCTCACATACTCTTGTTATCTCTCAGCTGCATCTTCTTCCCTAAATTGTCGATAAAAGGATTGTAAATCAGTTAGGGTACAAACTAAAGGAAAAACAAAGAAGAACCGAGAAAATCACAAAAACATGCAAACATGTTAGGGTTAGAAATCAAAAGATCTCTCTCTCACCTCCCTCATATTTATCACTCATGAATTTTTCTTTTGGGGTGACACTCTCCCTCAATTTGAATGTGATCTCACTTCACTCAAAATAAGGTTTAGACAAGGCAAGGAACAAGGCTTGGAGTAGCTAATGATATGATGAGAATGTCTTGTTTTCGAGCACACAACACAACTTGCACTTCAAATGCTCACAACTTGCACATAGAACAACTTTTGGAGCTTTTGGAGAACACAAACAACACTTGCAAATCAAAACTTACTTCAATCTTCAAACACTTATCAAGCACATTTTGATACAGGGTTAGCCGTAGGATGGCCCGATCTTCGACAATCAAACAAAGACTTAAAGAACGGAAGCAAGAAAGACCAAGAACACCAAGAAACTCCTCGGCGTCAACCAAGAACTCAATAATAACGCAGCAAGACTCAAGAACTCGACTAAGAATGATCAAGATCGACCAAGACTCATGCAAGAACACCAAGATCAAATGAACTCGATGTCGACTATGAAAAAGAATGCAAGGCTCCATTCAATAAACAATAAAGACTCGAAATTGAAATAAAGACACGACCGATAAGGACTGAGTCGATCTATATAGAACAAGATGAAGACCCCAGGCCTCCGTAGAGGGTAGGAACCAACACTAATGACTATATAACCCGCCTCTACAACCCTACACAACCAAACGAACAACTTGGAGGCACAAGGAGGGGGCTCGTGGATACCAGGATCACCAAGTCTTGCGAAGTTAATGAACACAAAGCAAACTAAGCTGAGATCAATACCAATGTAGCAATCGATGAGCTCCTCTACGAATCGATCGACTTTCTCTCAATTGTGTTTCGCGCAAACTGAAATTTCTATTGAATAAAACGTGAATGTTCTACATAGAGGTGTCGGCAATATATAACCCTCAAAGGCTGATCCATGGCCGAAAATAATAAAAATAGTACTTAAAAGAATTATTAAAAATAACCTCGAAAGTTTCCTAAAATAACTCAAGTAGAAAAGTTGCTAAAATAGGAAATACTATAAGTGTCCAAGACTTAGCACAAATTGGCAATCCTAAGGCTAGGGTGGTTCGGCCTCAAGGATTCCAATACACGTGTAAGTCTTCAATGTAGGCTCAGGGAGTTGAACCGTGCTCGAGAACAATGCGCGACTCACAAACATGAATGAGTCTCTCTGAAGCTTCTTAGCTCGAGCTCGAGTCATAGGTCCTTCTCCAAGTATGATTGGCGTGTCTGGAGTTGTAGAAGATGGTCCCGCATCACATTCCATCAATAGCTCATCACCATATACTATGCAAAGCATTAGGAGAATAATGGTGCAACACTTTTGAGGGTGAAGTTCAGATTTTGGGTAAGAAGGATGAAGGTTCATGCAAACACTCAAGAACACTAGATAGAAGCATAGAAAACCGAAATAACAAATAGATCTAATTTTTATTTTATTTTTTGCAGATATTAAACACACATAAATGTTGAAAGGATGAAACAAATGATGGAAAAAGGCTGGAGAATAATCAGGAACAAGGATGGATAGAAATGGCTGAATATCGAGCAAAACAAACCAAAAATGGAGAGGTAACTTGATGCGGGGACCATCTTCTTCACCTCCAGACACGCTAATCATACTTGCAGAAGAACCTATGACTCGAGCTAGAGCTAATAAGCTTTAGAGAGACTCATTCATGTTCGTGAGTCATGAATTGTTCTCGACCACGGTTCAACTCCCGGAGCCAACATTGAAGATTTACATGTGCATTGGAATCCTAAAGGCCGACCCATCTAGCTCATAGGATTGCCGAATTACACTAAGTGTTGGAACTCCTGTATGTTACTATTTTTAGTATTACTTTTACTTAAGGTATTTTAGGAAACTTTAAGGTTATTTTTATTAATTTCTTAAGTTGTTCCTTTTGATATTTTCGGCCCAATTCAGGCCTTGTAAGGCTATATATGCCGAACACCCTATGTTGAACAATTCACGTCTTCCATTGAATAGAATTCTCAAATTTGTGTGAAACACATTGAGTGCAAGTTGATCGATTAGAAGCAGGGCTCATCGATTGCAATATTGGTATTGATCTCAACTTGGTTTGCTTTGTTTTTATCAACCTCGCGAGATCTTGGTGATCCTGGTATTCATATGTCCCCTCCTTGTGCCTCCAAGTTGTCCACTTGGTTGTGTAAGGTTGTAGAGGCGGGCTTTATAGTCGTTGGTATTTGGTTCCTATCCTCTCAGGAGGCCTGGGGTATTTATCTCGTTCTATTTTAGTTCGAATCACCCAATCTATCGGTCTTTATTATTGTCCTTAAATCAAGTCTTGTTCCTTTCCATCGTCGATATCGAGTTCAGTTTTTTTGATCGAGTCTTTGCTGCGTCTTTTGTTTTCTTGATTGACATCGAGTGGTTTCTTGTCGATGTTGCCAAGTTTCTTTGCTTTCTTGATTCGTTCTTGCATCTTCTTTAACTTCTTGTTGAGCCTTGTTTAGTTCTTGCTTCCGTTCTTGTCTTTGAGTCTTGATTGACGAAGATCGGGCCATCCTACGGCTAACCCCGTATCAAATTGGCATCAGAGCTTTGGTTTCCGACATTAAAGTTTTTTCTTTTATTTTCTTAAACACAAAAACCCACAAAAATAGAGTCTTTTCTTTAGTTGGTCTTTCACTTCTTGTTCTTGAATTGATTATTGCACTAACCTTGTTTGTTTGTGATTGTTGTGGTTGCTTTATCCCTAACACAAGCCTTGCAGAGACCCTTGGAGTCGACCACCGTGTGCACATCCCCTTGT
Organism: Persicaria tinctoria; assembly: GCA_037127255.1. NCBI lineage: Eukaryota > Viridiplantae > Streptophyta > Magnoliopsida > Caryophyllales > Polygonaceae > Persicaria > Persicaria tinctoria. Next base: position 70,219,098 of record JBANSL010000016.1, on the reverse strand, counting down.
CTGAAACGGTAAATATATGGTGGTTAAACCAAATATACAAAAGGTTTGACCAAACGCAGGGTCATACAAAAAACTGGTATCCAAACCCAAAAAGCTATCCCAATATACCAGGCCAAAAATAGAGCCCAACACCTACATCAGCTGGCTCCAATCTCTAACCCCTATCGAATTCCACTACGCTCAACCCCTCTATAAAATCCACTCCTCTCATGCCCCCTGGATGCCAAGTCTTTCTATCTTGCATAAATCCTTGACCTGCAACTAGCAATAACTAACTTTGCACAATCTGAGGGTTGGAACTCTTCTTGTCTGAATCGTACTACATTCCTCCCCTTCCAAGTGAAATAAACCAAAGCTTCAAATGCCATCAATTTTGCTTGGTAGAGATGCGAATCGCTTCTGGCCCTTTCTAGTGCTTCATTTTTTCTCCCGTCTGTAATTTTTTCCTTACAGCCAGCCATACTATAAAGGCCCCAGATCAACTCCCCCCAATCCACCTCAACTGATCTGTCACGAAGAAGATGATATAAACTAGCACAAAACAATCCTCCTCCTGGTTTGCAATACTGCTCCAGATTTCTTCATGAGATGCTTTCATCACCCAGTGCCTCACTTACTGCGTTTCTGACATTCAAAATCTGCCTCCAGACTCCAGTCTCATGTGTCCTTGCTATCAAGTCCCATACATCTCCATCTCGCACGTGGTTACATTGGCACCATCTGTACCACACACTTGGCCTATGCATAGCAAGATCCCCAAACAGCTTGGCAAGCACACTTTTATTCCATGCAAGAAGCACATGGATCTCTATCCCCCCTTCCTTGAATGGTTTGGTAACATCCTCCCATGCCACCAAAAATTTTCTGCCTTCCAAGTTCCCATTCCACAAAAAACGTTTGCACATTCCCTCAATTTTTTCTATCGCTCCTTTGGGAAGCCACAACACTTGGCTCCAGAAGTTATGCACCCCAGCAAATACAGACTTGAGAAGTTGTAACCTACCCGCATAGGTAAGCTTTCGAGTTGACCAAGAGTTGATCAGCCCACCCACTTTACTGTAGAGCATTGAGTATTCATGCACTCTAATTTTTCTGGATTGAAGAGAGAGCTCAAGGTATTTCACCGGAAACGTGCCCCTCTCAAAACCAAGAAGATCAATCACCTCCGCCTCTACTGTATCTGTCACACCAGCAAGGAACACTGTGCTTTTGCACTTATTAGCCCTCAATCCTGACATTTCAAAAAACTCATCCAGATATTTGCTTAATAATGCAAACTGATTGGCGATCAGCTCTACAAAATACCAACAGGTCATCTGCAAACGCCAAATTGACCAGTCTCATCCCCTTACACTTCGGATGGAATCTGAACGAAGGATTCTCTGTAGCAGCTTGGAGCTTCCTACTCAACATCTCCATACAGAGTACAAATAGAAACGGAGAAAAGTAAGAAAAAGAAAAACAAGAAAAAAAACAAGAAGAACAAGAAATCAGAAGATGATTCTGATGAAGAGTATATTCAGCCTATACGCCAGATAATTACTTTGAAATATTTTATTCCGAAAGAGCTCCTAGCAAATGATCCTTCCGAAGAGGAGTTATTTTGGGAAGAAGAAATTGTTCAATGTTGCATGGCCACATGGGCCGAAGAAGTTGAGGAAGAAGAGTTAGAGGCTGATGAAGTTACTCTTCGTTCGGGAAAAAATTTGCCACCTTCTAAGCCCAATGAAAAAGGAAAAAGGAGGGGATCCCTTGTCAACGAGACTTCAGATGCTGCAAATTTTGAAGAGGCGGTAGAAGAGGAAACTCCCATGTTGGATCAAAAAGACCAAGAAGATGGGGCATCCTCCCAAAAAGAGTTTATGTTGCGAAAGCCTATGGTGTTTCGTAAAGCTTCTTTTAAGGAGCAAGTGAAATAACACGTGATCGGCCATTTAAAGCGCATTCCTGCACGCTTAAGTGTATATGATGCATTACAAATGTCAACCAATTTAAGGAAGGCCTTGATTCAAGCCCTCATGGATCCAGAAGATTATAAAGATCAAGTGGATCGAGTTGAGGTTGATGAAGTGACATTACCCACTTGATCTCAATGTGCTTCATGTATGGCATCCGTAACTTTCTCTAATGAAGACCTCCAATTAGGAAGCACCGATCACAATAGACCCTTATATGTCACGGGTACGATTGGAGATGCAAAAGTCAACAGAATCCTGCTGGATTGTGGGTCTGCTGTGAATCTATTACCTTTACGAGTCTTGGAAGCGATGGGATTGACCGTCGATCATCTGTCGCCCACATTGCTCACCATTCAAGGTTTCAACCAGGTGGGACAAAAAGCTTTGGGCGCCATTGCCTTGAAAGTGGTTCTGGATGATCTCTACAAGGATGCTCTTTTCCAAGTCATCGACGCTGGAACCTCCTATAACGCTTTGCTAGGGAGGCCATGGCTCCATGCCAGCTAGTCGATTGCTTCTACACTTCATCAGTGCTTTAAGTACACCGATAAAAACGGAAATGAAAGGACTATCCGTGGCGATAGCGATCCTTTTCAAGGTGAAAGCGTTAATTACGCAGACGCCAAATTCTACAAGACTGTGCACTCTAACTCCAATCCGCGTGTAGGAATGAAAGAGGAGGGTAAAAGTGTCAATCCTCAAAATGGAGCAATGGACCAAGAAGAGTCCCCATCACTCAAGGTCTCTCTTGTTCGAAGAAAGAAAGAGCCAGAGACATGTCCCAAGGTGTTATTCAAATATACACCCAAGGATAAGAGACAACTCGGCTCGAACCCACTGAGTGCAGTAGAGAAGGCTTTGCACTCTCTAATGACAAGCTACACCTGTCCTCTCCGTGAAATCGACCAATCTATTCCAAAGAAGAAGTTGGTCATTCAAAGACATTTCGGAGATAAAAGAAATGAAAATGTAAGGGTGGTGTTCAAGGGCGAATCTTCAAAGGCACCAGTCAAGCAGGGCTCTTCAAAGCATCATAAGGCCATCAAAGTTAATGAGACAAGACGTCTATTGAAAGCTTTGCGGAAACCCCTCAATGAGATCTCGATTGATGATCTACAAATCTCTCAAGAGGGGGAGTTATTGTCTGCTAAAGTCTTGGAGCCTATGACTCTAACAAGCCAGGAGCAAAATATGTTCTCTCAGGACGCGACAAATGCACCTCGAGTCTCGGTTTTCGAAAGACTTGAGACAAGTGCTCCAAGAGTTTCTGTGTTCAGGAGGCTTGGTAGAGTTAACATGCCTAAGAACAAGAGGGACAACGCCAAGAAGACCAGAAAGTGGAAGCTGAAGAATAAGAAGCCAGAAACCTCTACTTACGAAGATGAGGATCTCATGGATGCTCAAACAGAAGAGGTAAATATGGTCTTGACCTACACAAGGAGTGAACCAAGTGAAGATCCTGAGGATTTTCTTAATGTGGTCCAACCTGATCCACCAGAAATGGAAGATGGTGGTCAAGCTACGATTGACAAACTACAAGAGATCAACTTAGGGACCACAGAAGATCCTAAACTCGTATTTGTTAGTGCTTTGCTAACAAACGAGGAGAAAGAATCATACGAGCATCTTCTCAGTGAATACAGAGATGTGTTTGCTTGGGGGTATCAAGACATGCTTGGTTTGGATCCTAAGGTGGCTATGCACAAGCTATCTGTCTCTGAAGAGGAAAAGCCAGTAAAGCAAGCTCAACGTCATTTTCGGCCCGAGCTAACACTGTAGATTAAAGCTGAAGTCAACAAGCTCATTGAGGCTGGATTCATTCGTGAGGTCAAATACCCAATCTGGTTGGCAAACATTGTTCCCGTTAAGAAGAAGAACGGCCAGCTACGTATATGTGTTGATTTTTGTGACTTAAATGAAGCGTGTCCCAAAGATGAATTCCCTCTTCCGATAACCGAGTTACTAGTTGATTCCACCACGGGTTTTCAAGCCTTATCCTTCATTGATGGCTTCTCAGGGTATAAACAGATTAAGATGCATCCCGAAGACGAAGAGTTAACAGCTTTTCGGACACCTCTAGGCACGTATTGCTATACGGTAATGCCTTTTGGTTTGAAAAATGCGGGAGCAACCTATCAAAGAGCCATGACGGTGATCTTTCATGATCTGCTTCACAACACCATTGAGTGCTATGTGGATGACCTTGTGGTGAAAACAAAGAAAAGAGAGGATCATTTGGATGATCTTAAGAGAATCTTCGAAAGGTTGCGAAAACATCAGTTGAAGATGAATCCTCTTAAGTGTGCCTTTGGCATAACTTCCGGCAAGTTTCTTGGCTTCATTGTTCGAGGACGGGGGATAGAAATCGACCTTGATAAAATCAAGGCAATCGTGCAAATGACAGCCCCGAGGAATCTCCGTGAGTTGCGAGGTCTACAGGGCAAACTTGCCTACATCCGGCGTTTCATTTCAAATCTGACGGGGAGGTGTCAGCCCTTTCTAAGGTTGATGAAGAAAGATGTTCCATTCATATGGGAACAAGCCTGTCAAAATGCTCTCGACAACATCAAGAAATACTTGACTGACCCGCCAGTCCTCATGGCACCAGTTCAGGGAAAACCCTAAGTCTTGTACACCGCAAGTCATGAGCGGTCGTTAAGGGCAATGTTAGCCCAAAATAATGATGAAGGAAAGGAAAATGTTTTGTACTACATCAGCCGAACGATGGTTGGGGCAGAACTAAATTATCTTGCTATGGAGAAGATATGTCTGGCATTAATCTTTGCTATCCAAAAGCTACGGCATTATCTCTTGTCTCATCAAATCACATTAATCTCCAGAGCTGATCCTTTGCGATACATTTTGTCCAAGACAGTGTTGTCAGGAGGACTAGCTAAATGGGCTATGCTTCTGGCTCCCTTTGACATCAAGTTTGTACCTCAAAAGGCGGTCAAGGGGCAAGTCATAGCTGATTTCTTAGCCGTCCATCCTAATCCCGATAACGAGGAGTTAGTGGATGATTTGCCAGATGAAGAAGTCGTCATGAAAGAAGAAAAATCTTGGCAGTTATACTTTGATGGTGCCGCAAAGAGAAGAGGGGTCGGAGTAGGCATAGTATTCATCACCCCAATCAAGTGAATAGTGCCTTATTCATTTTCTCTTTTAGAAAACTGCACATACAACGTGGCAGAATATGAGGCACTCATCATTGGCCTAGAGATAGCTCTTGAGATGAATGCTGATCCGATGTGACTCTCAGTTAGTAATCAGGCAGCTGAATGGCCAGTATAAAGTCAAAAACACAAATTTGCTTCTTTTGCATCAAAGAGCCAGGCATCTCATGCACCAGTTCCGTCAAATAGAAGTCGTGCATATATCAAGGTCCGAAAATGACCAAGCAGATGCATTGGATAAATTGGCCGCGTCATTGACATTGCCAAGTGAAAGAGAAATCGAGATTACAATCGGGGAGCGACATTTGCTTATGTCAGCTTTAGAGCGAGCCGAGCCCAACGAAGAGGTGGATGTCGTTTTTGTATATGAAGTTGAGGGAGAAACAGACTGGCGACAGCCACTCATTAAGTATCTTCGTCATGGAGTCCTTCCTGATGATGCTAAAAAGAGAATGGATGTTAAAAGGCGTGTGTCAAGGTTCCTACTTAAGAATGACACTTTGTATCGAATGACATTCGATGGAATGTTACTAAAATGCTTGTCAAATGAAGAAGCAAAGTATATCCTCGCAGCAACCCACGCTGGGGTATGCGGAGCGCATCAAGCCGGTCCAAAATTAGCTAATCAAATCAAACGACTGGGCTATTATTGGACAACAATGGTGAAGGATGCCATGAATTTTTCTAAAGCTTGCCACCCCTGTCAAATTCACAGCGACTTCATACACTAGCCTCCTCAAATGTTGCACCCGATGACTTTGTCCTGGCCATTTAATGCATGGGGTCTCGGGGTTGTAGGGTGTATAAGTCCATCGTCCTCTAAAGGACACCAGTATATTCTGGCTGCTACAGATTACTTCTCAAAATGGGCAGGAGCCATACCATTGAAGAAAGTGGGTGCTAAAGAAGTCACTAACTTCATAAGGACTCACTTGATCTATCGATATGGAGTTCCTTCAAAAATCATCTCAGACAACGCTCTCTACTTCAAAAATCAGATGCTGGTGAAGTTGAGCGAGAAGTTTGGGTTTAAGCATAGCTTCTCATCGAGCTATAACCCGTTGTCAAATGGTCAAGCTGAGGCATTTAATAAAGTGTTATGCAAGATCCGACAGAAGATGGTGTCAAAAGCCAAAAGAGATTGGCATGAACGGCTACCGGAGGCACTATGGTCTTATCGGACAACAACACGCACATCGACTGGTTGTACGCCTTACAACCTGGTCTTTGGGTCTGAAGCTGTTTTACCCTTAGAAATTCAGTTGTCATCTCTCGGAGTTCCATTTCAGCTCAACGACCCGGAAGAGAATGTTAAGATTCGTCTGGCCGTACTCGAAGCATTGGATGAGCACCGGCTAGCAACACAACAAAAACTTGAAATCTACCAAGCCCAAGTGGCTGGAGCATTCAATAAACGGGTCAAATTTCGCTCATTCGGTATTGGTGACTTGGTCCTTACCATCAGGCGACCAATTGTGATCAACCGAAAATCTCAAGGAAATTTTGAAGCAAAATGGGAAGGTCCTTACGTTGTGACCAATGTTTTCCCTAAAAAGGCATATGAACTCTAAAATGTCGAAGGTGAAGTGGTATACTCCTGCGTGAATGGAAAATTCGCGAAGAAATATTTCACGTGAAGCATCGAGAGTGAAAGTGCCTAGAACTACGTCATGACTTGATCTCCAACAAAAAGTACGTAGGACGTTTGACAACTAAAACATGTGAAATTCAGTCGCACAAAAATAATAATAAAAAAAATTGGTATAAGCTGGATTCGCAGATGATAGTCAAAGCATTTGGGAAACCCTTCCTAGAAGGTGGGCCCAGATGATTTCAGTCATGCGGTAAAATAAATAAATAAAAAAGAAAAAAAAAATATATATCCCAGGTTAATGAAAAAAAAAGAAGGATGGACTTGAATTTAGTCCGAAACCGAAGCACCCTGTCGAATATGTGAAGAAAAGGGTGCCCAAATGAACTACGAATGGCTTGATCCCTAATGAAGAGAGTACGTAGGCTATCTAGCTCGTCACGAATGCTAGATGCAGCCCCAAAAACAAAAACAACACCAATCTCCCCTTTTCGATAGGATCGCAAGTGTACTGTCTCTCGAGGTTGGCCAATGATTATCAAAATTGCGTTGGTCATAGTGTGAAAATCACACTTGTGCATGATAAAGCCCCCCATACGTAAGCTCCATATTGTTTTTTCCCAAATGCCTATTATAAATGAGGACGAAGGATTAAAGGCGAACTTTGAATATGTTCGACATGCTCCTCACAAATTCAAAGTTCGGGGGCATCTGTTTGGGGGGAAATTTTCGTGTTTAATTAGAAGTCGTCAAATACACTCATGAAACTATTTTTGAGGGCGTTCATGTAAGACTTCATATATCGAACATGAATACAAACTGATGGATAGTTACTTAATGTATGTGTCGGTATATTACATATCCAATACATCATTTTAACATATTACAAATTCATAAACTAGAGCATATAAATTAAATACAGTGGTCTAATTTGTGAGATACATTCCATCAGGTACACCACCCAACAAGATTGCAGAGCCCATGGCTTTGTTGAGCTTCAATGTCCATAAGTGACTAGCCTTCCTTGGTGGAACTCCCGTAAGCGGATGGTTAACTGCAAAAAATTAACCAATTGTGATTACATAGAAATCAAATACACAAATAAATTTATACGTGCTCATTTGTATGCAAATTAACATGAGTAATATGGGTCTAGAAAGGAAAAGAAGCCCAACCCAAAATATGGCTGCTGAATTTGTGAAGGCCAAAAATCAAATAAAGGAAAGAAGAAAGTCTGCAGTTAAAAAAAAATTATGTAAAGGATACTGCTGCGTAAGATGATTAGCAAAAAAGATACGCAGTTTTTTTTTATCTTAAAGGAAAAGAAAGATATATTTAGCATAAGATGTTTCCTATTCTTTCTCCACTTCACCCTATAAAAGGTGGCCAAGTCTAGGGTTGAAAAAAGGGGAGTATACACGCCAGAAAACACACAGATTACAGACGGCAGAAAAAAAGATACAGAGAAAAAGAAAACAAACACAAAGCATACAAACAAAGGCTGCAGAAAGCAAGGAAGAAAGAAGAAGGGAAAACCACCAAGGTAGCCCCGCCCTTGCAATGTTGCGGCTTTCTCTTGTGGCCTTGATTTCGGGGTCATGGAATTGGCCTAAACAAGACCGAAGTACTGCTGAAATCAACTCTCGAAACCCCGCCCTTGCAAAGTCGCGGCTTTCGCTTGTGGCTTGGGTTTCGGAGTTGGCAAAAGCCCTCAAACGAAGACGAAGCTCTGCCGAAATTGATTCTCGGAACCCCGCCCTTGCAAAGTTGCGGCTTTCCCTTGAGGCCTGGGTTTCGGAGTCGTTAAATGGCCTCAAACAAGGCCGAAGTGCTGTCGAATTTGATCCTCGAAACCCCGCCCTTCTAAAGTTGCGGCTTTCGCTTGTGGCCTGGGTTTCGAGATCGTCAAATAGCCCTAAAAGAGGGCGAAACGCTGCTGGATTTTTTTTCCAAACTAAATGACGACTTCAGACAGACAAATTGAAGACATTCATGTAAACCCAAAGAAAATAACTTCACTGCTAAGGAAAAGAAATTGAAAGCAAAGAAAAGGAATTCAATTTCACAAAAAAAAAAAAACTAATTTCACACAAAGAACTAAATCCTAAGTCAGAACTTTTCTAAGGTCTGATTTTAGGGACAAAGGGTTCACCTTGAATTGAATATACCAATTAGTCTCTGTAGTAAACTGGAGAGGTACAGAGCATCCTTCTAAGCCTAGGTCTACAAATCGGATAAAGAAGGAAAGGCTAATCGCTGAAAAGTGTTAGCGAAACAAACCTAACCAAGCAAAAGATGACAAATTATACGTGTCAAGCACACCACTGCAGCAGACTCACAAGATTTTGTTTGCAGCAAAACAAATCAAATTCCAGACAGTCAGGAGATAGGAAGAATCAAGTTTCTTATCTTAAATTCAAAATACATATAATTTCATCAAATCTTCAGACAAAAAGAAATGATTGATCGAGTATACCTGCGGCCACTTTCAGAAGGACAAGGACTTCGTCTGCTGATTTGAGTTGTCCGAGCCCTAGTTTCCCATTTCTTTTGGTCGCTGGTTTTCCCTGGTCCTAATTACAAAATCAGATGAGCATCCAATTGAGAATTGGCAAAAAAGGAGATTCGAAATTCTCATCTTAAATTATCTGAATGCTAAATCAAATGATGAATTTGGAATTCAGAGGTTTTCAGGCAAGAAAAAAAAAAGAAAAAACAGAATGCACATACCTAACCGATTAACTAGGTCCGATTAAAAAAAAACGTGGGCTGGATATAAGAAAAAGAAAAGAGTGGGGATTAGGCTCAACCCATTACTCAACGGCTCGATGAAAAATAAAGTCAAAGCAAAATTGGCAATTTACACATTGATGCCGTTCAAATATCGATGACTCCTAGTGACATTGAGGACAACATGAAGGTTCCATTTGATGGCCCTGTCACTCGTGCAAGGGCCAAGAAGATTCAAAATGCAACTAAAGCCTTTCTTGTCCGTCACCATGGAACTTAAGACCAAGGGTTCAGGCCACCCTGGATCACTTGGCTCAAGGTTACACCGCCAGCACAAGAAGTGAGCCTGCGTCCACACACGGAGCTCATGAAGGCTCGTCTGCACCCACCATGAGCCAACCTTACTCGACAAGTGCATGGGCCGAGTCCTTCTGCATGGGCCGAAATTATGTTAGTTAATTATGTTATTATTTCATGCAATTAGATAAATAAAGGTGGAAATTAATTATATCTCTTATAGATATATTATTTAGCCACCAAGTTATTTAATATCTATCTTCTTAGGAATTATTTATCTTTAAAGTTATTTCATTTATCTTAGATAGAATTTATCTATCCAAACCCCTTTCCTTTGAAAGGAAGGATTGGATAGATCTCTTATAGTTTCCTATAAATTCATGTTATGCATCTATTATTAAAATCAGATTGAATAGAATTGAAGAACCCCTTTATGGATTAAAGGGTTCTTCGATTTCAATCCCAAAGCTTTGTGTTCTATGTATTTCGGCCTTCACAAATCATCACCATCACCTTGTTCTAAATCGGAAACCCTAAACCAAACCCTAACCCTAAACCGGAAACCATCGCAACAAGGAGAAGGCTGAGCAGGCGTCACCCGCGACCAGATCCGCTCCCAGCGAGCGCGGGCGTCCCAGGCGCTGGCGCTCCGCATGCTCCCAGGCGCCCTCGTCTTCGCTCCCGCTCGCCATCACCTTCGCTCCCAGCGAAGAGGCCCTCGCGCATCCGTGTCCGCACACCCTGAGGCCGAAGGCCTGTGTGCCCAGCGACCGCGTGCACCCAGCTCCGCTGTCCCTCGCTGTTCTTCGCTTTGTTTCCGTCGCTACTGTTTTTTTGATTAATTTGTTTAAGTTAAATTCTGTCGCTATTTCAGAAATCTAATTACTTGTTTAAATTGTTCCAAATCAGGAGATATCAAAGAGCATTGCAAGATCGAAGCAAATATACGGCATGGTTCTTGATCTGAAGCCCACAGGCGAAGGATCGGGTATCCCAAACGTATCACACATGCCTACGTATGAGATTTTTTTTTGCCTTAATCACAAAACTTAGCCCTGTATGATATAAAAATTATACTTGGTACAAATTAGAAATGGGGTTTAACAAAATCCTAAAGTTAAACTCGTAAAATTTCATTGCCAGTTTATTCTAGTGGGTCGGTTTCAAAATTGACTCCTAGGTCAAAACGGAGTTAAAATCTCAAATCACATTTCTCCAAATTCAATTTGTTCTCAAAAGAACTACGTGAGGACTTGATGCTCTTTTATGAGTTAAAAGAACTACGGGTGGTTTGATCCCGTTCTGAACGAGTACGTAGGACATCCGACATAAAGCTTAAGCTCGTCGGGTTCAATCACCAAACCCAAAAATTAAATCATCTCAAACACTCTGAACTACGTAAGGCTTGATTATCTTCCAAGAGATACGTAGGTAACCCGTTAAAATTCCGGGTGCAGCCCAGATCACCAAAACCACTCAAGTCTTGGTGTCAATATGACTTCGAATCAAGAGGATAACCAAAAGGGGTCGAACTCAAATTCTTAAAATTAAATAAAATATGTTTTGCAATTATTCGCGCATTTTTGTTCAACATACGTCCTAAAAAAAAGTTAGCTTTTCTGCTCTCTGGATGTTTCTATTGCTCGAGAAAGAGGACGTTTGGGCAGTCTTAGCTCCTAGGCTTCTATTCGCGTAGCCTCGTTTGATCGCTTGTAGAAAATTCATACCCTCAACCTTCTTAAATGCTAGCTCCCTCTCGCCATTAATGGCTTCACCTACCTCAAGGGAGGCTGAATCAGACCCTGCAACAGACGTCTTCTCCTCAATAACTCCCTTGCCTTTCAGATCTATCTCGATTTTGGACGTTTCACCACTTGGGTTTTCAGTCTCGACCTTCTTCGATCCAATAACTCCCATGAATCTCCTCGGAGGCGGTAATGGACCCCTTACCCGTAATCTACTAGCCTTCCTAACCATCGTGACATGCTCGCCAGCACGGCCACCGTGAGGGTTAAGCCGGTGACGGACCTCCCACGCCGACGAATTCGAAATCGTCTTACCTATCGCCAGTAAGGACAACTTATGAAATTACGTTGTGCACATCCCCTTGTGCATCACCCTAGCCGACGGCATTCATTTTCCCCATAGTCAAACGCTTGGCCGAATTCTACCTTCATCACAAACCCTAGTTTGTTGTTCTATCTTTGGAATATTTTTAATCTATCTTGTTCTATCTCCTACTTGCCTTGTTAAAAATCTGATTTTTATTGGTGGATTTAATTCAATTATATCTATCATATATCATAAAGGCATTGGATAGATCCACTTGACAAAAATTAGCCAAATTACATCTATATCTATTCTATTAGGGCAAAGTTTTTATTTTATTCACTTATCTTGTTTATTTTCGAGTCCTTTTCATTGTTAGTTGTCTTTCTTGCATTAGGTTAAACAAAAAACAGTCCGAAAATTCAAAAGAAAAAAAGAGACATACATACTTGGACCTAGGAGGATAATATTCACTAGGGGCAAAAGTAAGTAAAAAATAAAATAAAAATAGAAAGAGATTGTTGATCTAGTGCAAGAAAGCTCCAAAGGACAAATTTGGTGAACGTCTCAAGCCCTAATCGACATCCCTTCCATTACCTCCACAAAACACAAAATTGAAACCCTATATACCTTGGAACTACAACATCCTAACTTAAGGTTTTCAAATCAAAAGAGGTTAATTTCCAAGTTTTCTTCTATTTTCCTTTATTTTCTTTTGTTATTTCAGTTTCGTCGAGTACCTTTCTCTTGTCGAGTACTCTCTGCATTGTTCTATTGCTTGTGTTGAGAACCTCTACCACATGTCGAGTTCTCCTTGTTTGTGTCGAGTGCTCCATCCTCACCGTTGAGTACTCTTGTGCCCATATCGAGTTGTTCCTTGCCGAGTCGAGTGCTGGGAAATCTTGTTTTAGAGTGCTTTTATCTTTGTTGAGTAGTTTCTCTTAGTGTCAAGTACTCAACAACTCTTGGAGAGTGCGTTTCTGTGTTGTCGAGTATATATATATATATATATATATATATATATATATATATATATATATATATATATATATATCTTGATTGCTAGGTTTTAGGTTGAGTGTCGATTTGCCCAAGGCGGATATATATCTTGATTGCTAGGTTTTAGAGAGGGAGTGTGAGCGAAACACTTGGTGAGATTGTTTATATTTTATCTAACTTTTACATAGTTGTTTGTTTGCTTTATTTGCTATTTCCCAGCACGGAAACGACGATAATAATGCCAAAAATGGCAACAACGGTAACACTTCCACCGGAACATCCACATTACAACCCGAATTGCTGGCCATTCGCGACGACATCAACCACACTTTGGTTGCATTAGGAGCAAGGGTGACGGATGTGGAGACTAGGCCGAGCGGGTCTAAAACCGTTGGAGGCCGAGGTGATCAAATGCGTCATGATACGGCTCGCGATGGAAGGGAAGTCCATAATCCTAACCCTAATCCTAATCCTGATTTAAATAACCCTTTATTTGATGAGAATGACTCTCCATGAGAATGACTCTTAGTGTCAAGTACTCAACAGCTCTTGGAGAGTGCGTTTCTGTGTTGTCGAGTATATATATATATATATCTTGATTGCTAGGTTTTAGGTTGAGTGTCGATTTGCCCAAGGCGGATTTAAACAACAAGCGTGAATGACCAATTAGAGAGGGAGTGTGAGCGAAACACTTGGTGAGATTGTTTATATTTTATCTAACTTTTACATAGTTGTTTGTTTGCTTTATTTGCTATTTCCCAGCACGGAAACGACGATAATAATGCCAAAAATGGCAACAACGGTAACACTTCCACCGGAACATCCACATTACAACCCGAATTGGTGGCCATTCGCGACGACATCAACCACACTTTGGCTGCATTAGGGGCAAGGGTGACGGATGTGGAGACTAGGCCGAGCGGGTCTAAAACCGTTGGAGGCCGAGGTGATCAAATGCGTCATGATACGGCTCGCGATGGAAGGGAAGTCCATAATCCTAACCCTAATCCTAATCCTGATTTAAATAACCCTTTATTTGATGAGAATGACTCTCCATGAAGGGAGAGATATGGTAGGAATAATGGGTTTGTTAATGCGCAGGGACAAGGAAGAGGAAGAGGGAGAGGCCGAGGCTTCTAAGAGAAGTTCTACCAGACGGAGGACGATGATGGCTTCCAAGAAGAGGAGTATTGGGAGCAACGTCCTAGGCGGAACGATAGAGGCGCTCGATACCACAACAGAGCACCTAGAGATCCTGATCAGGACGACATAGGTAAGGTAAAGGTAAAGATCCCTCAATTTGAAGGTAACACTGATCCAGATGTTTATATTGATTGGGAAACTAAAATGGATCAGATTTGGAATTGTCGTAACTTCTCCAACACTAAAAAGGTGCAACTAACTTCCTTAGAATTTCAAGGTTTTGCTTTCATTTGGTGGGATAACCTAGCTAAAGAGAGAAGAAGAGCCCTTGATGCGTCTATCGCTTCATGGAACCAACTAAAAGCACTTATGAGGAGAAGATTTGTACCCCAACATTATGCTAGAGAGCTTAGACAAAGATTATAAAATCTTAAACAAGGTAGCAAAACTGTGGAGCAAACATTTAATGCAATGCAAGAAACCATGGCTAGAGCTAATGTAGTTGAACCATATGAAGATACAAATGCTAGGTTTCTTAGGATATTGTATCCCGCCTTAGCTCATGAAATTGATTATTTTCCTTATTCTACGCCTACTGAACTTTTGCATTTAACGATAAAGGTAGAAAGAGGAGCTTGATACAGGAATCAAGGTGGGAGAATGTCGAGTGGCCAGCCAGAGGGATGGCGCCAGAATCGGCCACAATAGCCCCAAGGCCGCACGGATGGTGGCTATAGGGATAGGCCGAGCCAGCCCCAAGGTCGAGTGGAGGGCCGAGCACCCTAGAATCCTCTCGACAAAGGAAAAGCGCCCATGTATGGATGAGAATCGTCTGGGGTATCTACTGGCCCCAAAGAGAGTAATCCTAACCCCTCTACTACTAGATCTAGGGACATTGTATGTTTTAAATGCCAAGGTAGAGGTCATTATATGAAGGATTGGCCTAATAAGAAAACTCTCATGATTAATCACCTAGGAGAATATGAATCTGAAAACTCTTGTGATGAAAATGATGAGCATGCTAATAATGAAAATGATCAAAACTTTAACCTTCTTGCTTATGATGATGAAGATGGCATTGATTAGGAACAAGGTGAATCATCGATTGTTAGGAGAGTTTTAAGTGTTGTACCTGCACCTTGTGATGACAATCAACGTGAAAACTTGTTTCATACTAGATGCTTAGTAAAGGGAAAGGTTGTTAATGTGATCATTGATGGAGGAAGTTGTTTTAACTTAGTTAGTCAGGAAATTATTGATAAATTACAACTTCCTACAATTCAGCATCTTAGGCCTTATATATTGCATTGGATGAATGACTGTGGTAATTTGAAAGTAAACAGGCAAGTTAAAGTTCATGTCAAATTAGGACATTATGAAGATGATGTGTTATGTGATATTGTGCCTATTCAAGCCTGTCATATATTATTAGGTCGTCCTTGGCAATTTGATCGTAAGGTCTTGCATGATGGGTTTACTAACTGCCATATCCTTTACTTTTCAGGGAAAGAACGTTGTTCTCAAGCTTGTGATGCCCACACAAGTGGCTGATGAGATTGAGAAGCGCAAGGTAAGTAAATGTGAGTTATATAGGGAGGCTCAGTCGAGCCAAGTGACTTCCCATTCTTGACCTAAGGATGTACTTTTGGCTTCCAAGAGTGCATATTTAGACGAGTTTGTGGATGGGGAAACTACCCTCATGCTCCTATGCAAAGGGTTGAACATGTTGAGTGAGGAGCTTCGAGCTACCCTCCCTCTTCACATCCTATCTCTTCTTGAAGAGTATAAGAATGTATTTCCCGATGACATACCACTGGGTGTACCCTCTATTCATGGCATTGAGAATCAAATTGATCTCATTCTAGGGGCTTCTTTACCTAATAGGCATGTGTATCGTATGAATCCCACTGAGACCCAAGAGGTCCAATCCCAAGTCTAGGAACTGCTGGATAAGGGATATATTAGAGAAAGCTTATGTCCTTGTGTTGTGCATGTGTTGTTAATCCCTAACAAAAAATGTATCATGGAGAATGTGTGTAGATTGTATGGATATTAACAACATTACTTTTAAATATCGTCATCCTATTCCACGCTTAGATGATATGCGAGATGAATTACATGGAGCTTCTATATTTTCGAAAATAGACCTTAAGAGCGGATATCATCTGATTAGAATGAAAGAAGGCGATGAATGGAAAACAACATTTAAGACTAAGTTTGGTTTATATGAGTAGTTGGTTATCCCTTTTGTTTTAACTAATGCACCTAGTACTTCATGCGATTAATGAATCATATGCTTAGAAACTTTATAGGGAAATTTGTTGTTGTTTATTTTGATGACATTCTTGTTTATAGCAAATCTCCTAAAGAACATGAAGCACATATTAGGGAAGTACTTAATACTTTAAGATTAGAACACTTGTATGCTAGTTTAAAGAAATGTGAACTATGTAATGAATAAGTGTCTTTTCTTGGTTTTGTAGTAAGCTCTAATGGGCTGCGTGTTGATGAGGTGAAGATCAAAGCCATACAAGAATGGTCGAATCCAACTTTTATTGCCCATATGTGCAGCATCCAAGGCTTGGCAAGCTTCTATAGACGGTTCGTGCACGACTTCAGCAACATCTCAGCCCCTCTCACGGAGCTCACAAAGAAGCAGTGCATGTTCAAGTGGAAAGCAGCTCAGGAGGAGGCGTTCTGCAAGCTCGAGGAAAAGCTCACACATGCACCACTGCTTGCCCTACCAGACTTCTCTCGGCCATTCGAGGTTAAGTGTGACGCTAGCGGAGTTGGAATTGGTGGAGTCCTTATGCAGGAAGGTAAGCCTATTGCTTTCTTTTCTGAAAAGTTGAAAGGTGCTTGTCTTAATTACTCTACATATGGTAAAGAGTTGTATGCTGTATAGAGTTCTTAAGACTTGGTCCCATTACCTATGGCCTAGAGAGTTTATACATAGGACTGATCATGAATATTTAAAGCATTTTAAAAGCCAAGATAAACTTGATAGGAGGCATGTATTGCTTTCTTTTCTGAAAAGTTGAAAGGTGCTTGTCTTAATTACTCTACATATGATAAAGAGTTGTATGTTGTGTAGAGTTCTTAAGACTTGGTCCCATTACCTATGGCCTAGAGAGTTTATACTTAGGACTGATCATGAATATTTAAAGCATTTTAAAAGCCAAGATAAACTTGATAGGAGACATGGTAGATGGATGGAATTCATAGAAACATTTCCTTATGTAATTAAGTATAAGAAAGGAAAAGACAATGTGGTTGCTGATGCGTTATCTAGAAGACATGTTCTTTTAACCACTTTGGATTCCAGAGTCTTAGGCTTTGTTTACATAAAGGAATTGTATTAACAAGATGGTGATTTTGGGGACATATTTCGAAAATGCTTAGATAAAGGTCCAACCGAAAATTTCTATATCTTTGACAGATTTCTATTTCGAAAAGACCAAGTGTGTATTCCTATATGTTCTCTTCTCTTATTACTTGTTAATGAAGCTCATAATGGAGGTTTAATGTGACATTTTGGAAGAGATAAAACATATCATACGTTAAAAACACACTTTTATTGGCCACAAATGCTTAGGGATGTGCAACATTGTCTTAAAAGATGCATTGATTGTTTAAAGGCCAAATCTAAGCTTATGCCCCATGGATTGTATACACCACTACCCACGCCCTCATCCCCTTGGGAAGACATTTGTATGGACTTTATTGTTGGGTTGCCTAGAATTAGGGGAGGGATTCTATTTGTGTAGTGGTAGATCGATTTTCTAAGATGGCTCACTTTATTGCATGTCATAAAACCGACGATACTACTAATGTTGCTAATCTGTTCTTTAAAGAAGTAGTTAGGTTGCATGATGTGTCTAAAACAATTGTAAGTGATAGGGATGTTAAGTTTCTTAGTCATTTATGGCGAACTTTATGGAGCAAATTAGGAACTAGATTGCTATTCTCTACCTCTAGTCACCCCCAAACTGATGGCCAAACTGAGGTGACCAATAGAACCTTAACCACTATCCTTAGAGCCATTATTAGGAAGAACTTGAATCTTTGGGAAGAAGCCTAACCTCATGTAGAGTTTGCTTATAATAGAACTATCCATTCCTCGATGAAAAGCACTTCATTTGAATATGTCCATGGTGTTAATCCACTAACCCATTTTGATCTTACTCCATATCCTATGAGAGAGAAAGAATCATTTGAAGCAGGTAAGCATGTCGAGTTCGTTAAGGAGCTACATGAACGGACTCGTCAGAAGCTTTTTGCAAAAGGTTGAATACAATGCCAATAAGGCCAACAAAGGGCGCAGATTGGTGACATTTCAGCCAGGGGATCTCGTGTGGGTGCACCTAAGGAAGGAGAGGTTTCTAGACGCAAGGAAGAGCAAGCTCGCTCTACGTGGTGATGGACCCTTCAAGATCCTTCGTCGAGTGGGTGAGAATGCATACCAGCTATAGCTTCCTTGAGACTATGGCGTGAGCGCAACATTCAACGTCGCGGATCTAATCCCTTACTTTGATGTGGACGAGGACTTGGATTCGTGGCCGAATCCTTTCCAAGAAGGGGAGGATGATGCTGTACCATCTTCTACACCTCTAGACACGCCAACCATACTTGAAGAAGGACCTATGACTTGAGCCTGAACTAAGAAGCTTCAGAGAGACTCATTCGTGTTCGTGAGTCATGCATTGTTCTAGAGCACGGTTCAACTCCCGGAGCCAACATTGAAGACTTACATGTGCATTGGAATCCTAGAGGCCGACCCATCTAGCTCATAGGATTGCCGAATTACACCAGGTGTTGGAACTCCTGTATGTTACTATTTTTAGTAATACCTTACTTAAGCTATTTTAGGAAACTTTGAGGTTATTTTTATTAATTTCTTAAGTTGTTCCTTTTGATATTTTTGGCCCAATTCAGGCCTTGTAAGGCTTTATATGCTGAACACCCTATGTCGAACAATTCACGTCTTCCATTGAATAAAATTCTCAAATGTGTGTGAAACACATTGAGTGCAAGTCGATCGATTAGAAGCAGGGCTCATCGATTGCAATATTGGTATTGATCTCAGCTTGGTTTGCTTTGTGTTCATCAACCTCGCGAGAGCTTGGTGATCCTAGTATTCACAAGCCCCCTCCTTGTGCCTCCAGGTTGTCCGCTTGGTTGTGTAAGGTTGTAGAGGCGGGCTTTATAGTCATTGGTATTTGGTTCCTACCCTCTCAGGAGGCTTGGAGTCTATATCTCGTTCTATTTTAGTTTGAATCACCCAATCTATCGGTCTTTATTGTTGTTCTTAAATCGAGTCTTGTTATTTTCCATTGTCGATATCGAGTTAAGTTTATTTGATCGAGTCTTTGCTACGTCTTTGGTTTTCATGATCGACATCGAGTGGTTTCTTGTCGATCTTTAAGTTCTTGTTGAGTCTAGTTTAGTTCTTGCTTCCGTACTTGTCTTTGAGTCTTGATTGTCGAAGATCAGGTCATCCTACGGCTAACCCCGTATTATAATTTGTACCCCTTTAGCTTGAGAAACTTACCTTGAAGATAGCTCTGATACCACTTGATGAGTTTCACCTTGAGGATCTTTAAATATCAGTACAAAGTAAGTCGAAACAAGCCTCGAACCAGCCGGTGAAAGATAGATGATAGAGATTGATGCGGGACCATCCAAGACACCTTCGGATGATGTCCTTCCCAAGAGGAAGAAGAAGGCTCCACCATGGGAGAAGATCCAAAGGTGCAAATGACGTTTACATTCGTTCAGAATACTTGACAGCTTTTCGACGTCTCTGTAAAATGGGTCGTTCGGATTCAATATTTATCGGATTGAGGCGTGCCATACCTTGTTGGAACGAGGACGAAGAGATCTACAACTTTTGTGTTGAAGGTTTTTCCATATTCGTCCTATAGATTGGCCGAAATCCACATTCATTGAGCTGTTGCTGGTTTTGACGAGATTTTATTAAGTCTTGGAACATTATATTTATTTCCTATTTTAGTATTTCTTTTACTTAAATTATCTTAAGAAACTTTAGATGTTATTTTATTAAATTCTCAAGTTATTAGTTTTTATTAATTCCTATAGATAAATCGGCCCATCCGCTCCTAGAGGCCTATATAATGCTGATTCCTCCTATTGTAATCAATGGGAATATAATGAATAGAATTAATCTTCTCAAATTGTGTGAAACACATTGAGTGATTGTTGGATGATTAGAGTTGTGCTCATCATTCACGAATTGGTATCTATCTCAGCTTGGTTTGCTTTATGTTCATCAACTTCGCAAGACTTGATGATCCTAGGATCCACAAGCCCCCTCCTTGTGCCTCTAAGTTGTCCGCTTGGTTGTGTAGGGTTGCAGAGGCGGGTTATATAGTCATTGGTATTGGTTCCTCCTAGCCGACGACAGCTTGCTGTCCCCATAGTCGAGTAAGCCTTTGGTCGACAGCCCCATATTCACCACAAGAGAAACCCCTAGTTTGTTACTTTTCTATCTTTGGAATTTTTGATCTATCTATATCTATTTCCATTTATCTATTGCCTATTTAAATTCTGATTTTTGGTGGATTTAATTCATTTTATCTATCAAATATCTATTAAGGCTAAAGATAGATCTACTTTCCTATTTTATCCAAGTGTGTCTATATATTTATCTTTGGGGCTATATTTTCTATCTTTTCACATTTATTTTCAGATTTTCGAATTCCCTTTATTTTACTGCTGTAATTCTTGCATTAGGTTACAAAAAGAGAGAGAGCGAGAGAGAAATCAGTCCGAAAATTCAAAGAAATTCAAAGGCTTGGACCTAGGGAGGATAAAATTCACCTAGGGGAAAGAGTAAGTCCAAAAAAAAAAGTTCGTTGAAGTGATCTAGTGCAAGAAAGCTTCAAGGGATCATCTTGGTGAAATTCTACAGCCCTAGATCGACATATATCCATTACCTCCTAAACACAAACTTGAAACCCTACCCTTGCAACTACAACATCCTTACTTAGGGTTACAATCAAAAGAGGTAAATTGATCAAAGGTTGTTCCTTTCTTTTTTTTCCACATAAAATCAGTCCCTATTGTGTCTTAAATTGCCATTGTTGAGCTTTTGTTCATTGTGCAATTGTTTTGTCGAGTTCTACTTACCATTGCCGAGTTGAACTTGTTTGTGTCGAGCACTTGCTTCTGATTTTGAGTGCCTCCTATTGTTGTGTCGAGTGCACTAGACCCTTGTCGAGTGTTCTCATGTCCACATCGAGTGCTACGAAGCCTTATTTTGAGTACTCTTGCTACTGTTGCGTGCTCTACAGCCTAGTCGAGTACTCTTTGCTTGTGTCTTTGTTCATTCTCTTGATTCATATACCTTGATTGCTAAGTTGTTGCTTGAGTGTTGGTTCGCCCAAAGCGGATTGCCCCAACAAGCGTGAGATACCAATTAGAAAGGGAGTGTGAGCGAAACACTTGTGAGGTTGTGCATATTCAATTAGGACATCATGACATTAATATGAAATCTGAATTGTGCACCAATCAAGTTTCTTTTCTTGATTTTGTAGACGAAGCTGAGACAATAACCATCAAGGAGTGGTCAATCCCTACAACAATCGGTCTTGAGATGAGTTTCCATGGACATGAGGTTTTCGATCCAGGAGCTCGTTTGGATGCATTTGCGGAATTTTATGCGAGCTTGGATTCGAGGACGAATCCTTTTCAAGAAAGGGAGATTGATGCGAGACCATCCAAGACACCTTCGGATGATGTTCTTCCCAAGAGGAAGAAGAAGGCTCCACCATGGGAGAAGATCCAAATGTGCAAATGACGTTTACATTCGTTAAGAATACTTGATAGCTTTTCAATGTGTCTGTAAAATGGGTCGTACGGATTCAATATTTATCGGATTGAGGCGTGCCATACCTTGTTGGAACGAGGACGAAGATATCTACAACTTTTTTGTTTCAGGTTTCTCCAGATTCGTCCTATAGCTTGGCCGAAATCAACATTCTTTGAGCTGTTGCTGGTTTTGACGGGATTTTATTAAGTCTCGGAACATTATATTTATTTCCTATTTTAGTAATTCTTTTACTTAAATTATTTTAAGAAACTTTAGATGTTATTTTATTAATTTCTCAAGTTATTAGTTTTTATTAATTCCTTTAGATAAATCGGCCCATCAGCCCTTAGAGGCCTATATAATGTCGATTCCTCCTATTGTAATCAATGGGAATATAATGAATAGAATTAGTCTTCTCAAATTGTGTGAAACACATTGAGTGATTGTTGGATGATTAGAGTTGTGCTCATCATTCACGAATTGGTATCTATCTAAGCTTGGTTTGCTTTGTGTTCATCAACTTCGCAAGACTTGGCGATCTTAGTATCCACAAGCCCTCTCCTTGTGCCTCCAAGTTGTCCGCTTGGTTGTGTAGGGTTGCAGAGGCGGGTTATATAGTCATTCGTATTGGTTCCTACCCTTTTAGGAGGCCTGGGGTCTTTATCTTGTTCTATATAGATCCCTTACAACCGCCTAAGAGCCATAATTAGGAAGAACTTGAAACTTTGGGAAGAAGCATTACCTCATGTGGAGTTTGCTTATAATAGAACTATGCATTTTGCAACGGAAATCACTCCATTTGAATATGTCTATGGTGTTAATCCACTAACCCCTTTTGATCTTACTCCATATCCTATGAGAGAGACAGAATCATTTGAAGCAGGTAAGCATGTCGAGTTCGTCAAGCAGCTACATGAACGGACACGTCAGAAGCTTATGCAAAAGGCTGAATACAACGCCAACAAAGCAAACAAAGGGCGGCGCTTGGTCACATTTCAGCCTGGGGATCTTGTGTGGGTGCACCTAAGGAAGGAGAGGTTTCGAAATGAGTGGAAGAGCAAACTCGCACCACGAGGAGATGGACCTTTCAAGGTTCTACAACGAGGTGGTGAGAATGCCTACAAGCTGGAGCTTCCTTGGAGACTATGTCGTGAGCGCAAAATTCAACGTTGCCGATCTAATCTCTTACTTCGCCGTGGACGAGGACTTGGATTTGTGGTCGAACCCTTTCCAAGAAGGGGAGGTTGATGTTGGACCATCTTCTGTGCTCCAGACACCCCTATCATCTTAGGAGAAGGACCTGTGACTCGAGCTCAAGTTAAGAAGCTTCAAAGAGACTCATTCCTATTTATTAGTCATGCTTTGTTCTCGAGCATGGTTCAACTCTCGGAGCCAACATTGAAGACTTACATGTGCATTGGGATCCAAGAAGAGGTCGAGCCCACGTAGTCTACATAGTGCCAATTTGTCTAAGTGTTGAGACTTAGACGTGTATGACCTATATTTGTCGAGCTCTCCATTGTAGATCAATTGGAACTTATTGAATAGAAATCTCTCATATTTGTGTGAAACACATTGAGTGCAAGTCGATCGATTAGAAGCGGAGCTCATCGATTGCAAATTCGTTATTGTCTCAGCTTGGTTTGCTTTGTGTTCATCAGCTTCACAAGACTTGGTGATCCTAGTATCCACGAGCCCCCTCCTTGTGCCTCCAAATTGTCCGCTTGGTTGTGTAGGGTTGTAGAAGCGAGTTATATAGTCATTGGTATTGTTTCCTACCCTCTACGGAGGCCTGGGGTCTTTATCTTGTTCTATATAGATCGACCCAGTCTTTATCGGTTATGTCTTTATGTCAATTTTGAGTCTTTATTGAATCCTGCATCGAGTCTTGTTCTTTTCCTTTTGGTCGGTTTCGAGTTCAGTGTTGTTCTTGAGATCTTGTCGAGTCTTTCTTACTTTCTTGGTCGATCTCGGTGTTCTTGATCGATTCTTGTTGAGTCTTGCTGCGTTTCTTTGAGTTGTTGGTTAATCTTGCTTCTGTTCTTTAGTTTCTTGTTTGATTGTTGAAGATCGGGCCATCCTACGGCTAATCCCGTATCACCAATGCTAGCAGTATTTCTTCCTTTTTCAAGGCTGGATTTTCAATCATTTCAAAGCTAGGAATATTACAACAGTTTACACTATCAATGATCATATTACAAATTTTGCCTTTTTCTAAGCATTTAGTATGACAAGAATCTTCATCAGGCTCAACTACATTAGCTCTAGCCATGGTTTCTTGCATTGCATTAAATGTTTCCTCAACAGTTTTGCTACCTTGTTTTAGATTTTCTAGACGTTGTCTAAGTTCTCTAGCATTGTGTTGGGGAACAAATCTTCTCCTCATTAGTGCTATTAATTGATCCCAAGAGGCGATAGGCGCATCAAGGGCTCTTCTTCTTTCTTGAACTAGGGTATCCCACCAAATTAAAGCAAAGCCTTGAAAATCTAAGGAAGCTAGTTACACTTTTTTAGCGTCGGAGAAATTCAAACAATTCCATATTTTATCTATTTTTGTTTCCAATCAATATAAACATCTGGATTAGTTTTTACCTTCAGATTGAGGAATCTTTACATTTACCTTACCTATGCCGTCCTAGTCAGAATCCCTAAGTGCCCTGTATTGGTATCGACCTCCTCTATCGTTCCGCCTAGGACGTTGCTCCCAATACTCCTCTTCTTGGTAGCCATCATCGTCCTCCGTTTGGTAGAACTCCTCTTGGAAGCCTCGGTCTCTCCCTCTTCCTCTTCCTTGTCCCTGCGCATTAGCAAACCCATTATTCCTACCATATCTCTCCCTTCGTGGAGAGTCGTTCTCTTCAAATAAAGGTGATACGGGGTTTGCTGTAAGATGGTCCGATCTTCGACATTCAAACAAAAGACTCAAGAACAGAAGCAAGAACTATTAAGAACAACGCAAGAACAACAAGAATCGATCAAGAAATGCTCAAGATCGACCAAGAAATTCAAGAACGCAGCAAGATTCAATAAAGAAATAGGCTGACTCGATATCGACTAAGCAAGACACAAAGACTCGATGCAAGAATTGAAAGAAATACTTGAAATTGTAAGACCAAAGACCGATAAGGACTGAGTCGATCTATATAGAACAAGATGAAGACCCTTGGCCTCCTCAGAGGATAGGAACCAATACCAATGACTATATAAACCGCTTCTACAACCCTACACAACCAAGCGGACAACTTGGAGGCACATGGAGGGGGCTTGTGGATACTAGGATCACCAAGTCTTGTGAAGTTGTTGAACACAAAGCAAACCAAGCTGAGACATAAACCAATTTGCAATCGATGAGCTCCGCTTCTAATCGATCGACTTGCACTCAATGTGTTTCACACAATTTGAGAGATTTAAATTCTATTCATTGAAATCCCATCGGCATACATGGAGGAACTCGACATTATATAGGCCTTGCAAGGCTGTTGGGCCGAGTTCTAGATAAAAAGAAGATAAAAGAAGATAAAAGAACTACTTAAACAAATTAATAAAATCGCCCTAATGTTTCCTAAAATAAGTTAAGTAAAAAAAGTTGCTAAAATAGGAAAGTTCCCACACTTAGACAATTGGGCATAGCATGACTAAAGGGGTTCGAATGGTTCTTGAATCCCTATGGACATATAGGTCTTTAATGTAGGCTCGGGGAGCTGAACCGTGCTCGAGAACAAAGCAACAACACCAACAACAACAACAACATTCCCAGCTAATCCCGCCTAGGCAGGGTCTGGGGGGTCAAGTTGTACTGGACTCCAAAAATTCCGTCTTTGTTCTGCTCAGCTTGAAGCCCCAGCCTTCTAGTGTCTCTCTCCAACATTCTAACTTACTACTTACCCCATCTCTCGTCTCATCTGCTAACACAATGTCGTCCGCAAACAGCATACACCACGGGACCTCATCTTGAATAGGTCCCGACATCACATCCATAATCAAGGTGAAAAGGAAGGGGCTAAGGGCCGATCCTTGGTGAAGCCCAACCCTCACCTGAAAGTACTCAGTGTCTCCTATAGAGGTGTAAACACTAGTCATGGCACCTTCGCACATGTCTTTGATGATCCTAATGTATGTCTCCGAAACATCTTTGGCGGCCAAACATTCCCAAATGAGCTCTCTCGGTACTTTATCGTACGCTTTTTCCAAATCAATAAAGACCATGTGCAAATTCTTTTTCCTTTCCCTGTATTTCTCTACTAGTCTCCGCATCAAATGCAACACTTCTGTAGTCGATCGTCCTGGTATAAAACCAAACTGGTTCTCGGTCACACAAATAGCACGTCGCAACCTCAGCTCAATAAATCTCTCCTAAATCTTCATCGTGTGGCTAAGGAGTTTAATACCTCTGTAGTTTCGGCATTGTTGCACGTCACCCTTGTTCTTGTACACAGGGACTAACTTGCTACACCTCCACTCTTCTGGCATCCTTGCTGTTATAAGAATAATGTTAAAGAGTTTTGTAAGCCATTCCAAACCCCTCACCCGCATGCACTTCCACACATCACTTGGAATCTCATCCAGACCCACTGCCCTCCTTGACACGGGGTTAGCCGTGTGATGGTCCGATCTTCGACAACAAGCAAGAACTGAACAAGAAAGCAAGAACTCGATCAAGATCAATCAAGAACAGCCAAGAAACAATAAAAGACGCAGCAAGAACGATCAAGAACAAGGGTTCTTGATGTCGACAATGAACAAGATTGCAAGACTCGAATAAACAATGATAAAGACTCGAAATTGAATTGCAAGAATTGAAAAGACACGACCTAATATGGACTGAGTCAATCTATGCAGAACAAGATAAATACCCCAGGCCTCCTCAGAGGGTAGGAACCAATACCAATGACTACACAACCCGCCTCTACAACCCTACACAATCAAGCGGACAACTTGAAGGCACAAGGAAGGGGCTTGTGGATACTAGATTCACCAAGTCTTGCGAAGTTGATGAACGACAAAGCAAACCAAGCTGAGATGATATCAATTCGAAGGCGAATGAGCACAACTCTAATTCGGCCAACAGATCTCTCAAGTGTTTCACACGTTTTTGAGAAGAATAACTTTCTTCAATAATGTTCCCATTGTTCTTCATGGAAGAATCGATATATATATAAGCCTTAAGGGCTGATGTTTGGCCGAAAATAATAACATGAATTAAACTAATAACTTATTGGGCCTAATAATGAAAATAACACCTAAAGACATAAATAAATAAGGTCTTAAAATTACAACTTAAATAAGCCCAATTCGGCCCATGTAGATTCTAAGTGTTCTGGTGTCGGCGCCGAGGGCTGGGTATTGGCGCCGAGGGCCTCAGTACTCAAACATGTGTTTAGACGTTGGCGTCGATACCTCTGGTGTCGGCATCGATACCATCAGCAACTCCTATGCACATGTACTTCTTCAATGTAGGCTCGGGGAGTTGAACCTTGCTCGAGAATAATGCATGACCCACAAAGTTGAATGAGCCTCTCTGAAGCTTCTTAGCACGAGCTCGAGTCATTGGTCCTTCTCCAAGAATAATGGGTGTGTCTGGAGCTGTAGAAGATGGTCCCGCATCAACCTCCCCTTCTTGAAAAGGATTCGACCATGAATCCAAGTCTTCATCCACAGCGAAGTAAGGGATTAGATCCGCGACGTTGAATGTAGCGCTCACGCCCATGTCTCCAGGAAGCTCCAATTGGTAGGCATTGTCGCCCACTCTCCTCTTGATCTGAAATGGTCCATCACCACGAGGTGACAACTTGTTCTTCCGGGCTTCTGGAAACCGCTCCTTTCTCAAGTGCACCCATACAAGATCTCCAGGCTGAAATGTGACCAAGCGACGTCCCTTGTTGGCCTTGTTAGCATTGTATTCAGCCTTTAGCTTCAGCTTCTCGCGAGTTCGTTCATGCAGCTCCTTTATGAACTCGACATGCTTACCTGCCTCAAATGATTCTTTGTCTCTCATAGGATATGGAGTAAGATCAAAAGGGGTTAGTGGATTAACACCATACACACATTCAAATGGACTGATTTTAGTAGCCGAATGCATGGTTCTATTATAAGCAAATTCCACATGAGGTAAGGCTTCTTCCCAAAGTTTCAAATTCTTTCTAATAATGGCTCTTAGGACAGTATCAATGGTTCTATTAGTCACCTCAGTTTGGCCATCAGTTTGGGGGTGGCTAGAAGTAGAGAATACCAATCTAGTTCCCAATTTATTCCATAAGGTACGTCAAAAATGACTTAAGAATTTCACATCCCTATCACTAACAATGGTTTTAGGCACACCATGCAACCTAACTACTTCTCTAAAGAATAGATTAACAACATTGGTAGCATCATCAGTTTTGTGGCATGCAATGAAATAAGCCATTTTAGAGAATCTATCAACCACTACAAAGATTGAATCCCTCCCCTTCTTAGTTCTAGGCAACCCAACTATAAAATCTATAGAAATATCTTCCCAAGGGGTTGAGGGTATCGGCAGTGGTGTATAAAGGCCATGGGGCATAAGCTTAGCTTTGGCTTTAATGCAATCTATGCATCTCTTAAGGCAATGTTCTACATCCCTAAGCATATGCGGCCAATAAAAATGTGATTTCAGTGTGTTATATGTCTTATCCCTACCAAAATGTCCCATTAATCCACCACTATGGGCTTCACTAACAAGTAATAATCGTAGAGAACATCTAGGAATGCACACTTGATCTTTTCAAAATAAGAATCCTTGATGTATATAAAAGCTGTCATTATGACCCTTTTCTAAGCATTTTCGAAAATGATCACCAAAATCCATATCAGATTCATACAATTCCTTTATGTAAACAAAGCCTAAGACTCTAGAATCCAAAGTGGTTAAAAGAACATGTCTTCTAGATAATGCATCAGCAACCACATTGTCTTTGCCTTTCTTATACTTAATTACATAAGGAAATGTTTCAATGAATTCCATCCATCTACCATGCCTCCTATCAAGTTTATCTTGGCTTTTAAAGTGTTTCAATGATTCATGATCAGTCCTAAGAATAAACTCGCTAGGCCATAGATAGTGAGACCATGTCTTAAGTACTCTAAACAAAGCATACAATTCTTTATCATAGGTAGAGTAATTAAGACAAGCACATTTCAACTTCTCAGAAAAGAAAGCAATAGGCTTACCTCCCTGCATAAGGACTCCACCAATTCCAACTCCGCTAGCATCACACTCTACCTCAAAAGGCTGAGTAAAGTCTGGCAAAGCTAATAAAGGTGTGTGAGTGAGCTTGTCCTTAAGTGTGTTGAATGCTTCCTCCTGAGCTGCTCCCCATGTGAACTCACTCCTTTTCTTTGTAAGCTCTGTTAGTGGGGGTGAGATGGTGCTGAAGTCTCGGACAAAGCGTCGGTAGAAGCTCGCAAGACCTTGGAAGCTGCGTACATGGCCTATGTTGATGGGGGTCGGCCACTCTTGTATTGCCTTGATCTTTGATTCATCAACACGCAGTCCATTAGAGCTTACTACAAAACCAAGAAAAGACACTTGTTCATTACATAGCTCACATTTCTTTAAATTAGCATACAAGCGTTCAATTCTCAGCGTTTTAAGCACTTCTCTAAGATGTGATTCATGTTCATTAGAAGGCTTGCTATAAATCAGAATATCATCAAAATAAACTACAACAAACTTTCCAATGAAATCTCGAAGCACATGATTCATTAAGCGCATAAAAGTGCTAGGAGCATTAGTTAAACCAAAAGGCATAACCAGCCACTCATATAAGCCTAGCTTAGTCTTAAAGGCTGTTTTCCATTCATCACCCTCTTTCATTCTAATTTGATGATAAC
This sequence comes from Persicaria tinctoria, assembly GCA_037127255.1. Taxonomy (NCBI): domain Eukaryota; kingdom Viridiplantae; phylum Streptophyta; class Magnoliopsida; order Caryophyllales; family Polygonaceae; genus Persicaria; species Persicaria tinctoria. The sequence continues at coordinate 70,189,476 of JBANSL010000016.1, read as the reverse complement.
CACTCCTAAGATCAATTTTAGAAAACATAGTAGCTCCATGTAACTCATCTAGCATATCATCTAATCTAGGAATAGGGTGACGATATTTAATAGTGACGTTGTTAATAGCCCTACAATCTACACACATTCTCCATGAACCATCCTTCTTAGGGACTATACAGGCACATCACTAAGACTTAAGCTAATTCGAATATAACCCTTATCCAACAGCTCCTGGACTTGGGTTTGGACCTCTTGGGTCTCAGTGGGATTCATACGATACGCAGGGCTATTAGGCAATGCAGCCTCCGGAATAAGATCAATTTGATGATCAATTCCACGAATAGGGGGTAGACCTGGTGGTATGTCATCGGGAAACACATCCTTAAACTCCTCAAGGAGAGTGAGAATATTCGATGGAAGAGAAGCTTTAAGCTCTTCACTCAACATACTCAAGCTCTTGCAAAGGTGCATAAGAACAGTTCCACCATCCGCAAAGTCGTCCATGAATGCGCTTTTGGAAGCCAAGAACACACTCTTAGATCGAGTTTGAGGATCCACTTGGCTCGACTGAGCCTCCTGATCTAACTCACCTTTACTTACCTTGCGCTTCTCAATCTCATCAGCTACTTGCGTAGGTGTCATGGGCTCGAGAATGACATTCTTTCCCTGAAAACTAAAGGTATAGCGATTAGTAAACCCATCGTGAGTAACCTTACGATCAGATTGCCAGAGACGGCCTAAAAGAATATGACAAGCTTGCATAGGCACAATATCATATAAAACATCATCTTCATAATGTCCTAGTTTGAAATGCACTTTAACTTGTCTATTCACTTTCAATAAGCCACAATCATTCATCCAATGCAATTTGTAAGGTCTAGGGTGTTGAACAGCAGGTAAATGCAATTTGTCAATCATTTCTTGACTAGCTAAATTACAGCAACTACCTCCATTAATGATCACATTCACAACCTTTCCTTTAACTAGACAACGAGTATGAAACAAGTTTTCTCTTTGATTAGCATCACATGGTGTAGGCACAACCCTTAAAACTCTCCTAACAATCAAAGATTCGCCATGCTTATATCCAACCTCATCATCATCATTTTCATAACAAACAAGGTTTAAGTTCTGATCATTGTCATTATTAGCATTCTCATCATGTTCATTACAAGAATTTTTAGATTCATATTCTCCTAAATGATAAACCATGAGAGTTTTCTTATTAGGTCAATCCTTCATATAATGTCCTCTACCTTGGCATTTAAAGCACACAATATCTCTAGATCTAAGGGTAGAAGGGTTAGGATTACTCCCTTTGGGACCACTAGATGTCTCACACGATTCTCGTCCATTCCATGGGCCTTTACCCTTGTCGAGGGGTTGTTGGGGTTGTCTGCCTTCACTTCTCCATTGGGGCTGCTGAGCTCGCTCTCTAGAACCCATTTCCGAGCGCCCCTGAGGCTGTTGGGGCCGAGATTGGCGCCACCCTTGTTGCTGGCCACTCGACACTCTATTGCCTTGGCTTTTGTAGCGTTGTCCCTTTTCTACTTTCATAGCTAGATGTAAAAGTTCAGTAGGAGTAGTATAGGGAAAATAATCAATTGCATAAGCTAAAGCAGGATGTAAGATTCTAAGATATCTAACATTAGTTTTCTCATGAGTTTCGACTATATTAGCTCTAGCCATAGCTTCTTGCATAACATTAAATGTTTCCTCAACAGTTTTACTACCTTGTTTAAGGTTTTTTAATCTGTTTAATAATAACTCTCTATCATAATGTTGAGGTACAAACCTATTTCTCATGACCACTTTTAGTTGTTCCCAAGAAGCAATAGGTGCAGCAAGGGATCTTCTTCTTTCCTTAACAAGATTATCCCACCAGATTAATGCAAAACCTTGAAACTCTAGGGAAGCTAGTTGTACTTTCCAAGATTCTAATAAATTATGACAATTCCATATTTGTTCCATTTTAATCTCGCAATCAATATAAGCATCTGGATCAGTCTTACCATCAAAAGGAGGAATCTTTACCTTAACCTTACCCATTCCGTCGTCGTCATTGAACCTAGGTGGTCGGTTCTGATTTCCCCTTTGATTCCGTCTCGGGCGTTGCTCCCAATACTCCTCTTCTTGGAAGTCATCATCCTGCTCCGAGTAATAGAAACGCTCTTGATAGCCACGTCCTCTTCCCCTTCCTTGTCCTTGACCTTGCACATTAACAAACCCATTATTCCGATCATTTCTCCCATCTCGTGGAGAGTTGTTTTCATTGAATAAAGGATTATCTAAATTAATATTGACATGAGGATTAGGATTAGGAATAGGGTTAACGACCTCTCTTTCTTCTTGAGGTATCTCCACTCGCTCTTGCTGACCTCCTATGGTGTTCGAACCACTAGGCCTAGAGCTCTCCCAAGCCGCCATCTTGGCTTGCATCGCAGCCAATGTATCCGTCAAGGTGGCTATGTTGACCGTCAAGGTATTGAATTGCTCGGGTCTCACAGTAGCACTCGAGTTTGTGGAGTTGTTACCACCATTGTTGTCCTGATTGTTCGATATTATAACAAAGACAAAAGAACTAAAGAACTAAGTTAAAGGTTAGTAAAACTTATAAACAGCTCACAATTTGTTTTCGCTCACACTCCCTCTGTTATTGATATATCACGCTTGCTAGGGCAATCCGCTTTGGGCAAATCAACAACCAAGCAATAGACTAGGCAATCAAAGTATATAATGAATGAAACTAGCAACAAAGTACTCGACAAAAGGGATAGAGTACTCGACAACAGCAGTAAGCAATTGATTCAAGCAAAACAGATGGGTAATTGCAAGGAATCAACTCGACGAAACAAGGAGATCACTCGGCTGGGCTGAGATCACTCGACACACATAAGAGAGAACTCGGCAAGGGCTGAGATCACTCGACTCAATCAAACTCAAACAAGCAAGCAATTTGATGGTCCGGTCAAATTGCAATTTGTAAGGTCTAGGGTGTTGAACAGTAGGAAAATGCAATTTTTCAACCATTTCTTGACTAGCTAAATTACAGCAACTACCTCCATCAATGATCACATTCACAACCTTTCCTTTAACTAGACAACGAGTATGAAACAAGTTTTCTCTTTGATTATCATCACATGGTGTAGGCACAACACTTAGAACTGTTCTAACAATCAAAGATTCGCCATGCTCATATCCAACCTCATCATCATCATTTTCATAACAAACAAGGTTTAAGTTCTGATCATTGTCATTATTTGCATTCTCATCATGTTCATCACAAGAATTTTCAGATTCATATTCTCCTAAATGATTAACCATGAGAGTTTTCTTATTAGGGCAGTCCTTAATATAATGTCCTCTACCTTGGCATTTAAAGCACACAATATCTCTAGATCTAAGGGTAGAAGGGTTAGGATTACTCCATTTGGGACCAGTAGATGTCCCAGACGATTCTCGTCCATTCCATGGGCCTTTACCCTTGTCGAGGGGTTGTTGGGGTTGTCTACCTTCACTTCTCCATTGGGGCTGCTGAGCTCGCTCTCTAGAACCCATTTTCGAGCGCCCTTGGGGCTGTTGGGGCCGAGATTGGCGCCACCCTTGTTGCTGGCCACTCGACACTCTATTGCCTTGGCTTTTGTAGCGTTGTCCCTTTTCTACTTTCATAGCTAGATGTAAAAGTTCAGTAGGAGTAGTATAGGGAAAATTATCAATTTCATGAGCTAAAGCAGGATGTAAGATTCTAAGATATCTAACATTAGTTTTCTCATGAGTTTCGACTATATTAGCTCTAGCCATAGCTTCTTGCATAACATTAAATGTTTCCTCAACAGTTTTACTACCTTGTTTAAGGTTTTCTAATATGTTTAATAGCTCTCTATCATAATGTTGAGGTACAAACCTATTTCTCATGACCACTTTTAGTTGTTCCCAAGAAGCAATAGGTGCATCAAGGGATCTTCTTCTTTCCTTAACAAGATTAACCCACCAGATTAATGCAAAACCTTGAAACTCTAGGGAAGCTAGTTGTACTTTCTTAGGGTCTGAGAAATTATGACAATTCCATTTTTGTTCAATTTTAATCTCGCAATCAATATAAGCATCTGGATCAGTCTTACCATCAAAAGGAGGAATCTTTACCTTAACCTTACCCATTCCGTCGTCGTCATTGAACCTAGGTGGTCGGTTCTGATTTCCCCTTTGATTCCGTCTCGGGCGTTGCTCCCAATACTCCTCTTCTTGGAAGTCGTCATCCTGCTCCGAGTAATAGAAACGCTCTTGATAGCCACGTCCTCTTCCCCTTCCTTGTCCTTGACCTTGCACATTAACAAACCCGTTATTCCGATCATTTCTCCCATCTCGTGGAGAGTTGTTTTCATTGAATAAAGGATTATCTAAATTAATATTGACATGAGGATTAGGATTAGGAATAGGGTTAACGACCTCCCTTTCTTCTTGAGGTATCTCCACTCGCTCTTGCTGACCTCCTATGGTGTTCGAACCACTAGGCCTAGAGCTCTCCCAAGCCGCCATCTTGGCTTGCATCGCAGCCAATGTATCCGTCAAGGTGGCTATGTTGACCGTCAAGGTATTGAATTGCTCGGGTGTCACAGTAGCACTCGAGTTTGTGGAGTTGTTACCACCATTGTTGTCCTGATTGTTCGACATTATAACAAAGACAAAAGAAACAAAGAACTAAGTTAAAGGTTAGTAAAACTTATAAACAGCTCACAATTGTGTTTCGCTCACACTCCCTCTCTTATTGATATGTCACGCTTGCTAGGGCAATCCGCTTTGGGCAAATTAACAACCAAGCAATAGACTAGGCAATCAAAGTATATAATGAATGAAACGAACAACAAAGTACTCGACAAAAGGGATAGCGTACTCGACAATAGCTGTAAGCAATTGATTCAAGCAAAACAGATGGGTAATTGCAAGGAATCAACTCGACGAAACAAGGAGATCACTCGGCTGGGCTGAGATCACTCGAGACACACAAGAGAGAACTCGGCAAGGGCTGAGATCACTCTGTTCAATCAAACTCAAACAAGCAAGCAATTTGATGGTCCGATCAAATTGTAATTTGTCAGGTCTAGGGTGTTGAACAGTAGGTTAATGCAATTTTTCAACCATTTCTTGACTAGCTTAATTACAGCAACTACCTTCATCAATGATCACATTCACAACCTTTCTTTTAACTAGACAACGAGTATGAAACAAGTTTTCTCTTTGATTATCATCACATGGTGTAGGCACAACACTTAGAACTGTCCTAACAATCAAAGATTCGCCATGCTCATATCCAACCTCATCATCATCATTTTCATAACAAACAAGATTTAAGTTCTGATCATTGTCATTATTAGCATTCTCATCATGTTCATCACAAGAATTTTCAGATTCATATTCTCCTAAGTGATTAACCATGAGAGTTTTCTTATTAGGGCAATCCTTCATATAATGTCCTCTACCTTGGCATTTAAAGCACACAATATCTCTAGATCTAAGGGTAGAAGGGTTAGGATTACTCCCTTTGGGACCAGTAGATGTCCCAGACGATTCTCGTCCATTCCATGGGCCTTTACCCTTGTCGAGGGGCTGTTGGGGTTGTCGGCCTTCACTCCTCCATTGGGCCTGCTGAGCTCGCTCTCTAGAACCCATTTCCGAGCGCCCTTGGGGCTGTTGGGGCCGAGATTGGCGCCACCCTTGTTGCTGGCCACTCGACACTCTATTGCCTTGGCTTTTGTAGCGTTGTCCCTTTTCTACTTTCATAGCTAGATGTAAAAGTTCAGTAGGAGTAGTATAGGGAAAATAATCAATTTCATGAGCTAAAGCAGGATGTAAGATTCTAAGATATCTAACATTAGTTTTCTCATGAGTTTCGACTATATTAGCTCTAGCCATAGCTTCTTGCATAACATTAAATGTTTCCTCAACAGTTTTACTACCTTGTTTAAGGTTTTCTAATCTGTTTAATAGCTCTCTATCATAATGTTGAGGTACAAACCTATTTCTCATGACCACTTTTAGTTGTTCCCAAGAAGCAATAGGTGCATCAAGGGATCTTCTTCTTTCCTTAACAAGATTATCCCACCAGATTAATGTAAAACCTTAAAACTCTAGGGAAGCTAGTTGTACTTTCTTAGGCTTTGAGAAATTATGACAATTCCAGATTTGTTCCATTTTAATCTCCCAATCAATATAAGCATCTGGATCAATCTTACCATCAAAAGGAGGAATCTTTACCTTAAACTTACCCATTCCGTCGTCGTCATTGAACCTAGGTGGTCGGTTCTGATTTCCCCTTTGATTCCGTCTCGGGCGTTGCTCCCAATACTGCTCTTCTTGGAAGTCATCATCTTGCTCCGAGTAATAGAAACGCTCTTGATAGCCACGTCCTCTTCCCATCCTTGTCCTTGACCTTGCACATCAACAAACCCATTATTCCGATCATTTCTCCCACCTCGTGGAGAGTTATTTTCATTGAATAAAGGATTATGTAAATTAATATTGACTTGAGGATTAGGATTAGGAATAGGGTTAACGATCTCTCTTTTTTCTTGAGGTATCTCCACTCGCTCTTGCTGACCTCCTATGGTGTTCGAACCACTAGGCCTAGAGCTCTCCCAAGCCGCCATCTTGGCTTGCATCGCAGCCAATGTATCCGTCAAGGTGGCTATGTTGGCCGTCAAGGTATTGAATTGCTCGGGTGTCACAGTAGCACTCGAGTTTGTGGAGTTGTTACCACCATTGTTGTCCTGATTGTTAGACATTATAACAAAGACAAAAGAAACAAAGAACTAAGTTAAAGGTTAGTAAAACTTATAAACAGCTCACAATTGTGTTTCGCTCACACTCCCTCTCTTATTGATATATCACGCTTGCTAGGGCAATCCGCTTTGGGCAAATCAACAACCAAGCAATAGACTAGGCAATCAAAGTATATAATGAATGAAACAAACAACAAAGTACTCGACAAAAGGGATAGCGTACTCGACAATAGCTGTAAGCAATTGATTCAAGCAAAACAGATGGGTAATTGCAAGGAATCAACTCGACGAAACAAGGAGATCACTCGGCTGGGCTGAGATCACTCGACACACACAAGAGAGAACTCGGCAAGGGCTGAGATCACTCGACTCAATCAAACTCAAACAAGCAAGCAATTTGATGGTCCGATCAAATTGCAATTTGAAAGGTCTAGGGTGTTGAACAGTAGGTAAATGCAATTTTTCAACCATTTCTTGACTAACTAAATTACAGCAACTACCTTCATCAATGATCACATTTACAACCTTTCCTTTAACTAGACAACGAGTATGAAACAAGTTTTCTCTTTGATTATCATCACATGGTGTAGGCACAACACTTATAAACAGCTCACAATTGTGTTTCGCTCACACTCCCTCTCTGATTTGATATATCACGCTTGCTTGGGCAATCCGCTTTGGGCAAATCAACAACCAAACAATAGACTAGGCAATCAAAGTATATAATGAATGAAACAAACAACAAAGTACTCGACAAAAGGGATAGAGTACTCGACAGCAGCTGTAAGCAATTGATTCAAGCATAACAGATGAAGCTACCAATGTTGCTAATCTATTCTTTAGAGAAGTAGTTAGGTTGCATGGCGTGCCTAAAACCATTGTTAGTGATAGGGATGTGAAATTCTTAAGTAATTTTTGGCGTACCTTATGGAATAAATTGGGAACTAGATTGCTATTCTCTACTTCTACCACCCCCAAACTGATGGCCAAACTGAGATGACTAATAGAACCCTTGCTACTTTCCTAAGAGCCATTATTAGGAAGAATTTGAAACTTTGGGAAGAAGCCTTACCTCATGTGGAATTTTCTTATAATAGAACCATGCATTCGGCTACTAAAATCAGTCCATTTGAATGTGTATATGGTGTTAATCCACTAACCCCTTTTGATCTTACTCCATATCCTATGAGAGACAAAGAATCATTTGAGGCAGGTAAGCATGTCGAGTTCATAAAGGAGCTGCATGAACGAACTCGCGAGAAGCTGAAGCAAAAGGCTGAATACAATGCTAACAAGGCCAACAAGGGACGTCGCTTGGTCATATTTCAGCCTGGAGATCTTGTATGGGTGCACTTGAGGAAGGAGCGGTTTCCAGAAGCCCGGAAGAACAAGTTGTCACCTCGTGGTGATGGACCATTTCGGATCAAGAGGAGAGTGGGCCACAATGCCTACCAATTGGAGCTTCCTGGAGACATGGGCGTGAGCGCTACATTCAACGTCGCGGATCTAATCCCTTACTTCGCTGTGGATGAAGACTTGGATTTGTGGTCGAATCCTTTACAAGAAGGGGAGGTTGATGTGGGGTCATCTTCTACAGCTCCAGACACACCCATCATTCTTGGAGAAGGACCAATGACTCGAGCTCGTGCTAAGAAGCTTCAGAGAGACTCATTCAACTTTGTGGGTCATGCATTATTCTCGAGCAAGGTTCAACTCCCCGAGCCTACATTGAAGAATTACATGTGCATAGGAGTTGCTGATGGTATCGATGCCGACACCAGAGGTATCGACGCCAATGTCTAAACACATGTTTGAGTACTGAGGCCCTCGGCGCCAATACCCAGCCCTCGGCGCCGACACCAGAACACTTAGAATCTACATGGGCCGAATTGGGCTTATTTAAGTTGTAATTTTAAGACCTTATTTATTTATGTATTTAGGTGTTATATTCATTATTAGGCCCAATAAGTTATTAGTTTAATTCATGTTATTATTTTCGGCCAAACATCAGCCCTTAAGGCTTATATATTGCCGATTCTTCCATGGAGAACAATAGGAACATTATTGAACAAAGTTATTCTTCTAAAAAACGTGTGAAACACTTGAGAGATATGTTGGCCGAATTAGAGATGTGCTCATTCACCTTCGAATTGATATCATCTCAGCTTGGTTTGCTTTTTCGTTCATCAACTTCGCAAGACTTGGTGAATCTAGTATCCACAAGCCCCCTCCTTGTGCCTTCAAATTGTCCGCTTGATTGTGTAGGGTTGTAGAGGTGGGTTGTGTAGTCATTGGTGTTGGTTCCTACCCTCTGAGGAGGCCTGGGGTCTTTATCTTGTTCTGCATAGATCGACTCAGTCCATATCAGGTTGTGTCTTTTCAATTCTTGCAATTCAATTTCGAGTCTTTATCATTGTTTATTCGAGTCTTGCAATCTTGTTCATTGTCGACATCAAGAACCCTTGTTCTTGATCGTTCTTGCTGCGTCTTTTATTGTTTCTTGGCTGTTCTTGATTGATCTTGATCGAGTTCTTGCTTTCTTGTTCAGTTCTTGCTTGTTGTCGAAGATCGGACCATCACACGGCTAACTCCATATCAAATTGGCATCAGAGCTTTGGTTTCCGACATCAAGATTGAGTCTTTTCTTTCCATAAACACAAAAACCACAAAAAAAAAAGAGTCATTTTCTTGTTTGGTCTTTTACTTCTTGTTTCTTGAATTGATTATTGCACTAACCTTGTTTGTTTGTGATTGTTGTGGTTGCTTAGCCCAAACACAAAGCCTAGCCGAGACCGTGGAGTCGACCAAGTCAGTGCTCACATCCCTTTGTGTACACCCTAGCCGACGGCACATAGTGTCCCCATAGCCAAATCTTGGCCGACATTCACCTACCAACAAGAGAAAACCCTAGTTTGTTCTATCCTTTTCTATCTTTGGAATATTTTATCTATCCTATATCTATTCTATTTGCCTTGTTACAATCTGATTTTAATTGATGGATTATTCCATATTATCTATCTTTTATCTTTAAGAGGCTTAGATAGATCTTGTTATCTTATATATATCCAAAGGTTGTTTATAAATACATCTTTAGGGCTGAATTTCTATCATTTATCACCAACACATCAGATTTTCGAGTCCTATACCTTAATTTGAGTCTTTTCTTGCATTAGTTTCATATTTAAAAAAAAAAAGAAGAAAATCAGATCCGAAAATTCAAAAAAAAAGAAGAAGAAAGTGTTTGTTAAGTTGTTTGTTGATCTAGTGCAAGAAAGCTCCAATGACTAACCTTTTTGGTGATTACCTAGCCCTAAATCAACAGCCCTATTCCCCAAACACATTACCTCCACAAAAAAATTTCTAAATTGAAACCCTACCTTGCAACTACAACATCATAACTTAAGGTTTTCAATCAAAAGAGGTAAATTTCCTTACTTTCCTTTGTTTCTTTTCTTTTTCAGTTTTTGTCAAGCACTACCCACTGTTGTTGAGTGCTGTACTACTGATTTTGAGTTGTTTAAGCTACTGTCGAGCACTTATACACCATATCGAGTGCCTTGCTTTCTTGTTCAGTTCTTGCTTGTTGTCGAAGATCGGACCATCACACGGCTAACCCCGTATCACTCCTACTCTTCATTCTGCTGGCAACCCTCTTCACTTCCTCAAAAGATACCCGTCTACAGAAACTGTTGTTGCAACCACTAGGAAAATAATCAGAAGATCTATAGCCCTCATTGAGAAGCTCTGCGAAATAGCTCTTCCATCTCTGTTGAATCTGTAGCTCATCCACTAACACCGTGCCCAACTCATCTTTGATACAGCAAGCTCTTCCCAAGTCCCTACTCCTTCGTTCTCTAGCGCGTGCCAGGGAGAGCAAGAGTCTTTCCCCGCCCTTCTCGTCCAGAGCTTTGTACATTCTCTTGAAAGCCTTCTCCCTAGCCTTGGCAACCGTCACCTTAGATGTCTTGATGTGATCTAGACTCATAGAGTTTTCCTTTATTTTTCTATTTAAAAAGTGTCCCACATCGCTTGTAAACACATAGGAGGCTAGAGTTTCTCCTATATATTGTGTAAGGTTTCCCATTTTTAATACAAGTTGAATTTTTGAGTTACAAGTTGAATTTTTGAGTGAAAAGTTGAGCACATTTGCTTCCTTTGATTCCGGGTTAAGGATCATGTTTTTAGTGAGATGCTAAAAACAAAACCCTTTGGTGAGATGCCAAGGGAGACACCCTAGTGAGAGGTGAAGGTGTCGAAGGGTCGAGATCCTTAGAGTGTGATTCCGAGAGGATTGAGATCGAGTGTGGGAGGTTCAAGGGTGAGAGGCCTGCGAATTTTGCCATACATATCCGGTTACTAGTAGAAACTTCATCTCTTCAAATAAAGGAGGAACCTCGTCGTCGATCCTGGCGGCTCGGAGTGTTCCCGAGCACATTATGTCTTCTTTGCCTGCTTGTACTCTACCAATCGATCAACCCTCTCATCTTCACAAGCACTGCTCGCTACCATTTTATAAGTCGTCTGCTTTGCCTTGACGCTTTCTTGCACTTCTTCGTTCCATCAAACCTCGTTTCCTCCATGCCTCTTACTATCCCTGAAACCTCGTGACACCCCAGAACACTAGAAGCCTTTCTCCGAATGCAATCCGCCATACAATCCCACATCAAGTCTACACTCTCCTTTACCTCCCAAGTACCATTCATCTGAGCCTCCTGTAGGATTTTGTCCCTTACTAGCGGTCGAGTGGAATCTGAAAGTTGCCACCATCTGATCATGGGCTTCTGCCTACTTAGTTTTCTCCTTCGGTTACCCTTGAACTCGAAAACAAGTACTAGCAAATGGTGTGGGGTTGTAAGGCCGCCAAACGGGACAACCTTACAATCTCGACATCTGTATCTGTCCTCCCCCCGGATGAGAAAGTAGTCAATCTGTGAACGGCCACTTCTGCTCTCAAAGGTAACAAGATGACTTTCCCTCTTGGCAAAACAAGAGTTGGAAATAACACATCCCAAGGCCACCGAGAACTCTAGCAAAGCCAACCCATCATCATTACGAGTACCAAAACCAGACCCTCCATGAACGGCCTCATACCCATCACGGGTATGTCCTATGTGGCCATTGAAATCGCCACCCACAATAAAACGCTCAGATCTTGGAATTTCTCTAACCATGTCGTCCATCTCCTCCCAAAATTTCCTCTACTCCTTCCCACTCTGATTCGTCTGTGGAACATAGGCGCTAATAATGTTCACCAAGGCTCCCTCCACCACCAACTTAATCAACAACATTTTGTCATTCCTTCGGTCAACCTTAACCATACGCTCGCTCCAATACTCGCTCATAAGAATCCCAACACCATTCTTGCTCCTGTTATCTCCTGAGTACCACAACTTCCATCCATCGATCATTCTTGCCTTGAGCCCCACCCACTTGGTTTCTTGGATGCACGCGATCTCAACTTTACACTCCCTGAGGATCTTGACTAGTTCTATAGATTTACCTATTAAGGTACCAATGTTCCAAGATCCCACTCTTAGACAGAAGGAATTATCCCTGCTCCATCCGTTGTTCCCATTCATCCTCACTTGAACACACACTTTCTCACACACCCAGCTAGACAGAGCACACAACGCACACACAAGCAACACAAGGTAGCACAACACACAAAGTAACACAATACTAGTAGGTGCAAACTTAACCAGACACAAAAATTGGGCAATCGAAAAATAACTTAGAGTACTAATCAAGAATATCTGAAATTGAAGACAATTTTACCAATAAAATCGGAAGGATTCTGCTTCCCGAGTGATGAAAATGGGCAATCAATAGATAAGCTATATTGGAACCTTAACTAATTAATAATGGGTAGAGTTAGAACGAAGTTACCGGTCGAGGTGTCCCAAAAGATTGCAGTGGTGGAGGGGAAGTAAGGGGGTTGCGTTTCAGCAGTGGTGGAGGCGTCGGCCACTTGTGCTCTAGCAGAGGTAGGGTTGCGTTTCAGCGTGGGTGCGGGTGGTCGGAGAAGCGTTGGTGTGGTTTTGTGGGCCAGTGGTGGGCGGATCCGACTCCGGCCGGCAGCCTAAGGCGGGGCGTGGAGTCGTAGATTGGGGGAGAGAAGCGGCTGCGGTCGAGCGGGTCAGCAGATCTGACGGGAGTGATCCAGGAGCGAGGGTGGGGGAGGGTGCTCGACTGATTTTCGGTCTGAGGGGAGATGGTGGGTACAGATCCGGGGAGGTGCGGGGGTCGGAGGGGACTGGAGGGGAGAGGAGAGAGGAGGAGTGCGGGATCAGAACCTGATTGCAAGTCCGAGGGTTTGCGGGATTCGGGGGGAGAAGCGAGCGCGAGTAGAGAGTCAAGAAAGAGTCCTTATCCAAGCCGTAGGATGGCCCGATCTTTGAAATGAGTCTCTCTTAAGGGTGGCTCGAGAACAAAGCATGACTCACAAATAGAAATGAGTCTCTTTGAAGTTTCTTAGCTCAGGCTCGAGTCATAGGTCCTTCTTGATACGGGGTTAGCCGTAGGATGGCCCGATCTTCAACAGTTAAGACTCAAAGACAAGAATGGAAGCAAAGACTCAAGAACAAGAACAGAGACTCGAAAATGCAGCAATAGAAGACTCGACAAAACAATTAAATAAAGACCGATAGAAGGGTGATTCGAACTAAGGTAAAACGAGATAAAGACCACAGACCTCCTAAGAGGGTAGGAACCAAGTATCAACGATTACAAAGCCTGCCTCTACAACCTTACACAACCAAGCGGACAACTTGGAGGCACAAGGAGGGGACTTGTGATTACCAGGATCACCAAGCTCTCGCGAGTTTGACGAACTCAAAGCAAACCAACTTAGATCAAGAACCAATTTACAATCGATGAGCAACGCTACGAATCGATTGACTTTCTCACAGGCGTGTTACACACAAACTGTATTTTTCTATTTCAAAGAGTCGTCCGCTTACAATGGATGAATCAGCCACTTAATATAATAACCCTGGGGTTGATTTTTGATAAAAATAATAAATAAAATATAAATTAAAATAAATCCCTAAAATACCTAAAATAACTTAAATAAAGAAGGTCTCTAAAAATAGCAACAAAGATAGTCCCAACACTTAGAATAAATCCCGTCTAAAACAGTGACAGTTGAAAGAATGTGATTTTCGTTCAAGCTCTAGGTCAAATCTGAAAAAACCTTCAACAACAAAGTTGTAGATCTCTTCGTCCTCGTTGTGACAAGGTATGACACTATCCAATACGATTAATATTGAATCCGTACGACTTATTTTACTGAGACGTCAAAAAGCTTTCAAATGCTGAACGAATCTAAAACGTCAAGCTTCCACCTTTGGTCCTTCTCCCATGGTGGAGCCTTCTTCTTCCTCTTGAAGATGACAACATTCTCGTGAGCTCGAATCATACGTCCATCCCCATGTATAGGGGTGTCCGAAGGTGTCTTGGATGGCCCCGCATCATCCTTCCTTTCTTGAAAAGGATTCGACCTCGAATCCAAGGTCGCATAAGATTCCGCAAATGCATCCACACAAGCTCCTGGATCGAAAACCTCATGTCCATGGAAACTCCTCTCGAGACCGATTGTTGTAGGGATTGACCACTCCTTGATGGTTTTGATCTCAGCGTCGTCAACTTGTAGGCCATTATAGCTCTCTACAAAACCAAGAAAAGAAACGTGATTAGTGCATAATTCATAGGTCATTGTATCTTCATTATGTTCTAACTTAATATGCACTTTAGCTTGTTCATTTATCTCTAAGTTTTCATCCGATGCTAGCAAGATTTCATCCTTTTTCAAGGCTGGATTTTTAATTAAGTCAAGCTAGCACTATTACAACAGTTTCCTTCATCAATGATCATATGACTAACTTTGCCTTTTTCTATGCAATGAATATGACTCAAATCTTCCCTTTGATCATTATCACAAGGTATTGGTTGAACACTTAAGACTTGACTAACAATTAAAGAATTTTCATGCTCATATTCAATTCAAACAGTATCTTCAGAGGCAAGTAAACTAAGATCTTGATCATTATTAATATGCTCATCATGTTTATCACTAGAATTTTCTAAGTCATTTCCACCTAGGTCTGAAGTGGCAAATAGATAGATGAAGTGGGATAACCCAGATTAATCCTGAAAGACTTCTTATTTGGGCAATCCTTCATAAGATGTCCTCTACCTTGGCATATAAAGCAAGGAATGTACATATGTTTATGTGTAGAAGAGTTAAGATTACTCCCTTCAGGGCCAGTAGATGCCCCAGACGAATGCCTTGCCTCTACTACTGTCAATCTTTTATCTATCCTTACCAATTCTTCATTGGCCTTTACTAATCCTTCATTTATCTTATCTATGTTCTCCATGAAGGTATTGTACCAGTCATTGCCCTGGTTATTAAACAACTCACAATGTGTTTCGCTCACACTCTTCTCTCGAATTGGTATGACAGGCTTGTTGGGGTAATCCACTTTGGGCAAATCAACACTCAAGAAAGAACTTTAACGATCAAAATAGAGTAATCAAGAGAAACGACAAAGAAACACCAAATAAGGTGCTCGACAAGGCAAGAACCACTTGACAAAAGCTGGACACAAGGTCGAAATCGACCAAACTGACTCGAGATCGACCAAATCAGACTCGACAGAAGCTGTAACGAGCCTGGGGGTCGTTATGGGGTCGGTATGGGGTTGGTATGGCCTTTGCAGTACTCGACACACAAAAAATAGGAAAAGAAAATGAAGGAAAATAAAGACAAACTTGGATTTTTACCTCTTTTTGATTCAAACCCTTAGCAAGGACGTTGTAGTTGCAAGGCAGGGCTTAAAAAAAATTGTGTTTTGGGAGGTATGTGTTTGAGACTCTCGACTAGGGCTATAGGATTTCACCAAAATTGGTCCTTGAAAGTTCTTGCACTCGATCTCAACAATCTTTTTTTTTTTTGAAAACTTACTTTTGCCCCTATTGAATTTTATCCTCCTTGGTCAAAGTTTGAATGTAATTTTTTTTTATGACTGCTTTTCGAACTGTTTTTTTTTTTTTGTGTTTTTTTTACTAATGCAAGAAACTATCTATAAAATAAAAGGACTCTTGAAAATTGAAACTATGGTGAAAGAAATATAAAATATGTAGCCCTATGAAATATATATAGGTGATGGTTTGGCTAAATATGGTAAATAAATCTATCTATGCCTTTTATAATCTATGATAGAAAATATGAGATATATCTACCACAAATTTCAACAAATTAAATAAGGCAAGTTAACAAGATAGATCTAAGATAACAAAAGATAGAAACCAAACTAGGGTTTGGGATTGTTTTCAATGAAGACTGAAGGCTCTGTTGCACAAATATGTCGGCTGCAACAGTGGGTGAAATCAGCTCCAATTTGATACGGCTAAGATTGCAACAAAGGATGTTGCTCCAGGGCTGAAATTCGGCAATGGCTTAATGATGGTCTCGACTGGCTTTGTGTTTAGGCTAGATTGCAACCAACAACAATCACAAACAAAAGGTTAGTAATAATCAAAATAAAAAATCCAAGAAGTAAAAACCAAGAACAAAAAAAGGCTATTTTTTCCGTAGGGTTTTGTGTTTAAGAAAGAAAGACACGACTTTTGATGTCGGAAACCAAAGCTCTGATGCCAATTTGATACGGGGTTAGCCGTAGGATGGCCCGATCTTTGACAATCAAGACTAAAAAACAAAAACGGAAGCAAAGACTCAAGAACAAGAACAAAGACTCGAAAATGCAGCAATAAAAGACTCGACAAAACAATGAAATAAAGACCGATAGAAAGGTGATTCGAACTACGGTAGAACGCGATAAAGACCGTAGGCCTCCTAAGAGGGTAGGAACCAAGTATCAACGACTACAAAGCCCGCCTCTACAACCTTACACAACCAAGCGGACAACTTGGAGGCACAAGGAGGGGACTTGTGATTACCAGGATCACCAAGCTCTTGCAAGTTTGACGAACTCAAAGCAAACCAATTTAGATCAATAACCAATTTGAAATCGATGAGCAACGCTACGAATCGATTGACTTTCTCACAGGCGTGTTTCAGACAAACTGTATTTTTCTATTTCAAAGAGTCGTCTGCTTACAATGGATGAATCATCCGCTTAATATAATAACCCTAGGGCTGATTTTTGATAAAAATAATAAATAAAATATAAATTTAAAGAAATCCCTAAAATACCTAAAATAACTTAAATAAAGAAGGTTTCTAAAAATAGCAACAAAGATAGTCTCAACACTTAAAATAAATCCCGTCTAAACAGTGACAGCTCAAAGAATGTGATTTTCGGTCAAGCTCTAGGTGGAATCTGGAAAAGCCTTCAACAGAAAAGTTGTAGATTCCCTACGAAATTAGCAAAGAAACCTCTATCTATATATAAATCTATCTATCTAATACTTGAAGATTAAATTATGGAAATAAAACAAATAAATCCCAAAAGGAAACTAGGACGAATATGGATAGATTCTTCTTGACTTGAAAGATCTTGATGTGGATGGATAGAATTCCACATATCTTCTCTTGCAAGCAATTCTATCTTCTCGTGGCCAACTCGATCTCGGACTCGACTGATTCTGGAATCTCCTCGACGTCGACCAAGTTTCTGGAATCTTCTCCCGGTTTGCACTCGAGCTCGTCTAGGATATGGGCTCGCGACTTCTCCTCGACATCGACCATGATACGGGGTTAGCCGTGAGATATCGACCAAGAACAGTTCAAGATCGACCAAGAAAGTAGAGAACGCAGCAAAGAAAGACCAAGAACGATCCAAGACTCGACAAACTGAAATAAAGACTCGAAATTGATAACAAGACACGACCGATAAGGACTGAGTCGATCTATATAGAACAAGATAAAGACCTCAGGCCTCCTAAGAGGGTAGGATCCAATACCAATGACTATATAACCCGCCTCTACAACCCTACACAACCAAGCGGACAACTTGGAGGCACAAGGAGGGGGCTTGTGGATACTAGGATCACCAAGTCTTCCGAAGTTGATGAACACAAAGCAAACCAAGCTAAAATGATACCAATTCGCAATTGAAGAGCACAGCTCAATTCAATCGACAACCACTCAACCACTCATTGTGTTTCCACACAAAAAGAGAGCTTTTCTATTCAATGAAATCCAATTGATTACAATGGAAGAACTCGGCTTAAATAGGCCTTAGGGGCTGAGTTGGGCCGAATTCTAGATAAAAGTATTACTTAAAGTAATTAAATAAAATAACATCTAAAGTTTCCTAAAATAATTTAAGTAAGGAAGGTTACTAAAAATAACAAAAGAAGTTCTTTATTCCCGTCAAAACAGTGACAGCTTTCAAAGATGTTGATTTTCGGCCAATCTATAGGTTGAATCTGGAAAAACTTTCATAGGAAAAGTTGTAGATCTCTTCGTTTTCGTTCTAACAAGGTATGGCACACCTCAATCCGATAAATTTTGAATCCGTACGACCCATTTTACAGAGACGTCGAAAAGCTGTCAAAATTATGACCGAGAGTCTAAAACGTCATTTGCACCTTTGGATCTTCTCCCAAGGTGGAGCCTTCTTCTTCCTCTTGAGAAGAACATCATCCGAAGGTGTCTTGGATGGTCCCGCATCAATCTCCCTTTCTTGAAAAGGATTCGTCCTCGAATCCAAGGTCGCATATGATTTCGCAAAGGCATCCAAACGAACTCCTTGATTGAAAACCTCATGTCCATGGAAACTCATCTCAAGACCGATTGTTGTAGGGATTGACCACTCCTTGATGGTTATTGTCTCAACTTCATCTACAAAATCAAGAAAAGAAACTTGATTAGTCCCCAATTCAGATTTCATAGTAATGTCATGATGTCCTAATTGAATATGTACTTGAGCTTGGTCATTAATCTCTAAGTTTCCATCCAATGCTAGCAAGGTTTCATCCTTTTCCAAGGTTGAATTTTCAATTAAGTCAAAGCTAGCAATAGTAGAAGAAGTTTCATCATCAATGATCAAATTAGAAACTTTGTCTTTCTCTAAGCATTTCGTATGACATAACTATTCTCTTTGATTATCATCACAAGACACAAGTTGAACATGTAAATCAATCAAAGAATCACCATGCTCATATTCAATGCAATCATTATCTTCACAGACAAATAAATTAAGATCTTGATCATTATTAATAACATGCTCTACATTTTTAGAAATAAAAGAAGCATCTATGGTAGAAGGAACAGTATGTTGAATAACATTAATGAGAGTAATAGGATGAATTTCTTCCCTTTCATTAGATGGCACTTTAAATCCAGGGATAACTTGATAACCTAGGGCCGCCAATCTTTTATTTGTCCTCTCCAAGTCCTCATTTATCTTAGCCATGTTTATCTTAGCCATGCTTGCATTCAACTTAGCCATGTTCTCTATGAAGGTATTGTACCAATCATTGTCCTGGTTAGTAGACATCATAAAGTAATAAACAAAGAACTATGTAAAGGTTAGTAAAACTTATAAACAGCTCACAATTTTGTTTCTCTCACACTCCCTCTCTGATTGATATGTCACGCTTTCTAAGGCAGTCCGCTTTGGGCAAATCAACACTCAAGCAAAAACCTAACAATCAAAGTATGCAATCAAGAGAATGAATGAAACAACAACAAGAAGTACTCAACAAGAGGTTGTAGTACTCGACAGAAACCAAACAAGCAACAAGTAGTACTCGATATAGGGTTTGAAGTACTCGACACCAGCAATGAATACTTGATCAAGGGAGATCAGCACTCAACAACGACAATCAGTGCACTCGACAGAAATCAGATGCACTCGACTTAAACAAAGAAACTCGATATCCAGCAGAGAGTACTCGACAAGAGCTGTGTGGTACTCGACACAAACTGAAAAAATAAGAGAAAATAAGGAAAATAAAATAAACTTGGAAATTTACCTCTTTTGATTGAAAACCTTTAAGCTAGGATGTTGTAGTTGCAAGGTAGGGTTTCAATTCTGTGGAGGTATGTGTTTAGGGATATGGATGTGTCGACTAGGGCTGTAGAATTCACCAAAAAGATGTGTCCTTTGGAGCTTTCTTGCACTAGATCAACAATACTTCTCTTTTTTTTTACTTACTTTGCCCCTAGTGAATTTTAATCCTCCTAGGTCCAAGTTCAATCGTTTTTTTTAATTGAATTTCGAAACTGAATTTCTTTTTTTTTTTACCTAATGCAAGAAAGACTCAAAATAATGTAAAGGACTCGAAAATCTGATGAATGATGATAAAGGATAAAAATTGCAGCCCTAAAATAAATAAATAGACAACCTTTTAGATAAAATAAGAAAGTGGATATATCTTTAGTCTTTTTATATAGTTGATAGATATAATGAGATTTAAATCTAACAACTTAATAAAATCTTATTTTAATAGTCAATGGATAAAAGATAAATCAAAATTCCCAAAGATAGGACAAAGGATAGAAAAGATAACAAACTAGGGTTTGCTCTTGTGGTAGGTGAGTGTCGACCAAGCAAGATCTATGGGGACAGCTAGGGCTGCCGTCGGCTGCTAAGGCACACAACAAGGGATGTGCACACTTGTGGTCGACTCCACTGGTCTCGGCTAGGCTTTGTAAATGCAACCACAAACAATCACAAACTCAGGATTAGTGCAATAATCAAATAAAGAACAAGAAGTAAATAACCAAAACAAGAACTGACTCTATTTTTGTGTTTGTGTGTTTAGGAAAAGAAAAAGACTCAATCTTGATACGGGGTAAGCCGTAGGGTGGCCCAATCTTCGACAATCAAGACTCAAAGACAAGAACGGAAGCAAAGACTCAAGAACAAGAACAAAACGCAGCAAGACTCGAACAAAGAAACAATAAAGACTCGACCGATAAGGACTGAAACGATCTATATAGAACAAGATAGAGACCCCAGGCTTCCGTAGAAGGTAGGAATTAATATCAATGACTATATAACCCGCCTCTGCAACCCTACATAAACAAGCGGACAACTTGGAGGCACAAGGAAGGGGCTCGTGGATGCTTGATAGCACCAATCCTATGACGACAATCGACACACATCATGCATGATGGATAACACCAATCCTATGACGAGAATCGACACACACCAAACATGTGGTAGCACCAACCCACCAAAGACGATCGACACATAGAAGACAAACCAAGCTAAGAACAACATATCGAAACCTATCCCACGCAAGGGAACTCGGTTCCTCCCTAGGAGAACTCTCCAAATCTGACTTTTGTCAAAAATTCAATTCTAATATCTGATTTTATTGAATGAATAAAAGCGTCTTAAATAGAAAACATAATCCTAGATAAAATCAAACTACTTGGTGGCCAAGGAAATATCTTAAAGATAGATTTTTCCTTTTCCACTTTATTTATCCTAGAAAATAAATATAAAAACTAATTAGATATAATATCAATTAATTTAAAAGTCAACTAATATATATTATTCTAAGTTACATTATTCCTAAATAAATATAAGGATAAAATAATAAATTAAATATGGAAAGATAAGTATTTTCGTCCAAATAGTGAACAACTGCAAAGATGTTGATTTTCGGCCATGTTCTCGGTGGATTCTGGAAAAGCCTTCAACAAAAAAGTTGTAGATCTCTTCGTTCTCGTTTCGACAAGGTATGGCACAATCCGATCCGATCAATATAGACTCCGAACGACCCATTTTAATGAGAGGTAGCAAAACTGTCAAATCTACTGAACGAATCCAAACTTGTTGATAAGCACCACTTGTTTTCCCTTCATCATTCTCCCCTTCTTGAAAAGGATTCGCCCTCGAATCCGGGATATTATTTGACCAAGGAGATGCAATTTGTGGTGGTGCGGGCTGACGGATGGTGGTGGCCGATGCAACTTGACGACACTATGAGAATCTGTCTTTGAAGAAAAAAAAATTGTGTTTTTTTTGTGTTTTTTTTTATGATGAATGAAAAGACTCAACTTTGATGTCGAAAACCAAAGCTCTGATACCAATTTGATACGGGGTTAGCCGTGAGATGGCCCGATCTTCGATAAACAAGCAAGAAACTAAAGAACGGAAGCAAGAAAGACTCAAGACTCAACAAGAAAGTAAATAAACGCAAGATATCGACCAAGAACAGTTCAAGATCGACCAAGAAAGTAGAGAACGCAGCAAAGAAAGACCAAGAACGATCCAAGACTCGACAAACTGAAATAAAGACTCGAAATTGATAACAAGACACGACCGATAAGGACTAAGTCGATCTATATAGAACAAGATAAAGACCCCAGGCCTACTAAGAGGAAAGGAACCCATACCAATGACTATATAACCCCCCTCTACAACCCTACACAACCAAGCGGACAACTTGGAGGCACAAGGAGGGGGCTTGTGGATACTAGGATCACCAAGTCTTGCGAAGTTGATGAACACAAAGCAAACCAAGCTAAAACGATACCAATTCACAATTGAAGAGCACAACTCTATTCAATCGACAACCACTCAACCACTCATTGTGTTTCCACACAAAAAGAGAGCTTTTCAATTCAATGAAATCCAATTGATTACAATGGAAGAACTCGGCTTAAATAGGCCTTAGGGGCTGAGTTGGGCCGAATTCTAGATAAAAGAAGATAAAAGTATTACTTAAAGTAATTAAATAAAATAACATCTAAAGTTTCCTAAAATAATTTAAGTAAGGAAGGTTACTAAAAATAACAAAAACAAGTTCTTTATTCCCGTCAAAACAATGACAACTTTCAAAGATGTTGATTTTCGGCCAAGCTATAGGTCGAATCTGGAAACACCTTCATAAGAAAGGTTGTAGATCTCTTCGTTCTCGTTCTAACAAGGTATGACACGCCTCAATCCGATAAATATTAAATCCATACGACCCATTTTACAGAGACGTCGAAAAGCTGTCAAAATTCTGAACGAGAGTCTAAAACGTCATTTGCACCTTTGGATCTTCTCCCAAGGTGGAGCCTTCTTCTTCCTCTTGAGAAGAACATCATCCGATGGTGTTTTGGATGGTCCCGCATCAGACTAAGTCTGCTCGAAGTCGACCAAGCTTCCCTCCTCGAGTGGCTCTGCTTGACTCCGCGTAGATTTCTGGCTTTGATGTACTCGATCTCGACCAAGTCTGGTCGACGTCTAGTAGAACTGGTTCCCTCTCAGCATTCTGCTATGTTCTTGAAACGCACTTTCCCGAGTCCTCGTTTGTTGGATTGATGCATATGAGCATGCCTTGGAAAGCTCTTTTCGAGGGCTACAACTTTAATGAAGATATGAAAGCTTGATTCAGAACGATGAATGGAGAAAAGTGGGCTTTTCTCCGGCCGCACCATTCTTAGCTTCTTCATGACTTTCCTTTAAGCTCCAAAGTGCGTCCGATTTCTGCGAAATATAACAAAAACTTATGTAGACCTCCATATATTGCTAATAAACATAAACTCCACAAATTCTGTATTATTCTAGCCCAAATGTATGAAATGCATGCAGAAATCGGTATAAAAGTAAGTGTAAAACATGGTAATTTAGGCTCACAACAAACACCCCATACTTAAGCTTGCTTGTCCTCAAGGAATACTTCTAATGGTCATACATGGGAAGAATTCAAACTCTCAACACCTTCGATTCATTGTCATATATCCCTGCAATCAATTACCATCCTGAAAAAAGGTACTAATGTCACAAATTCATACATGTTCAATAAAAAGCAACATCTACTCACAAAATAGGGTTATGCAAAACAATTCATAAGTGACAAAGCATTATTAATCAAGAAGACTTTAATTTAAGCTTAATAAGGAGTATATTGGTAAAAGGCTAAAGGTGAGATATATTTTGGCCACGTGGTGCTAATAATCCGGGGAAATGGAGTACTTTCCAAACTTTCATACCACATTCCTTCTTCGTTTGATTTCTCGACTATCGCTCAATGCTTTTTTCAATATTATGTTTTTACCTCTCTAATCTCAGCACTGTCTTCTCGCAAGTCGCAAACATGGGTGTCATGAATGGCCTCGGATACTTAGTGCTTTGGACTCCTCACCCGTGTGTCTCATCTCGCCGAACTATTATCTCAGCGAGCAGGGTCGATCTACCTTTATCTCATGAGGTGATCAGATTTTCTTTCACTCATTAAATTTTTCATAAATTTTTTCAATTTCCTGCCAAACTCCAATAATAATAATAACAACACCAATACCATATGATAATATCCATATTGTAAATCATTCTCAAAATAATCCCCGGATAGGAAATAAGGTAAAGAATGGACATATTTTGATCATGTGGAGCATAATATGAAATAAGGCTCAATATGGCTTTTGTGACGCATAAGCATAGGTAAGGCTAAGAAATAACAATATGAGCATTTATGGAAACATAAAGTCCTCTATTCTCTTATCATGCAACATGTCAAAAGCAATATCAAATTTTACCTCATTTCATTGTTTTCAAGAAAAATATGCACTTCATTGTGACTTCCCTTTACTAGGCAATTTCATGTCATATCTCTAATGAATCCGATTTTGCATCGTCGAGTTCAATTAAAGCTTCCATGACACTTAATCAAAAATTTCAATGGGGGTGATTTTTTATAAACTTTGGAAAACATGCATGATGCGGGACCATCGAAGACACCTTCGGATGATGTCCTTCTTAAGAGGAAGAAGAAGGCTCCACCATGGGAGAAGATACTTTTGTTTAAATGATGTTTTGGATTCGTTCAGAACATTGACAGCTTTTCGACGTCTCTGTAAAATGGGTCGTACGGATTTAATATTGATCGGATTGAGGCGTTTCATACCTTGTTGGAACGAGGACGAAGAGATATACAACTTTGCCGTTGAAGGTTTTTCCAGATTCATCCTAGACATTGGCCGAAACTCAACATCTTTGCAAGCTGTACAGTTTGGAACGAAAATCAGCACCTTATGTTACTATTTTTAGTATTCTTTCTTACTTAAGTTATTTTAGGAAACTTTAGGGGTAATTTTATTAATTCCTTTAAGTTGTTATTTTATCTTCTTAGAACATTAGAATCGGCCCAGCAGCTCTTAGAGCCTATATATGTCGATTCACCCCTTTGTAATTTGGTAGGAACATTATGAATAGAATTTAGATCTCTCAAATTATGTGAAACACATGGAGTGTCTTGTTGATCACGAATTGGTATCTATCTCAGCTTGGTTTGTTTTGCCGTTCATCAACTTCGCAAGACTTGGTGAATCGAGTATTCATGAGCCCCCTCCTTGTGCCTTCAAGTTGTCCGCTTGATTGTGTAGGGTTGTAGAGGCGGGTTGTGTAGTCATTGGTATTGGTTCCTACCTTCTACGGAAGCATGGGGTCTCTATCTTGTTCTACATATATCGTTTCAGTCCTTATCGGTCGTGTCTTTATTGCAATTTCGAGTCTTTATCAATTCTTGCATCGAGTCTTGTTATTTCTTTTTAATCGATTTCAATTACAGCCCTTGTTCTTGGAATCTTGCTGCGTTCTTGTTTAATTCTTGCTTGTTGTCGAAGATCAGACCATCACACGGCTAACCCCGTATCAAATTTGCATCAGAGCTTTGGTTTCCGACATCAAGATTGAGTCTTTTCTTTTCATAAACACAAAAAACCACAAAAAGAGTCCTTTTCTTGTTTTGGTTATGTACTTCTTGAATTCTTTATTTGATTCTTGCACTAATCTTGAGTTTGTGATTGTTTGTGGTTACATAGCCTAAACACAAGCCTACCCGAGACCGTGGAGTCGACCAGATCAGTGCGCACACCCCTTGTGTTCACTCTCCTAGCCGACGGCAAGCTCCTTGTCCCCATAGTCGAGTAAAGCTTTGGTCGACAGCCCCACATCCACACCAAGAAACCCTAGTTTGTTCTATCCTTTTCTATCTTTGGGATATTTGTTCTATCTATCATATATCTTGAAGGCTTAAGATGGATCCATTTACCTAAATTAACCAAATTCTATCTTTATCCTTTATCTATCTTTTGATCTATCTATCTTGGACCAATTTTATTTCCCTCGACATTATTCTTGCTGAATTTGCTTGATAAAAAAGGGAATTAAATCATTCTATCTTTCCTAAGATCATAAGATAGAAGATAGAAATCAACTTGCCTAAATAAGCCCAAAACCTAACCTATTTCTATCTTTTAGGGCTGAATTTTATTTCTTCATCATAATTTCATCAATTTCGAATTTTCCCTTGTATTTCTAGTTTATTTTCGTGCATAGTTAGCACTGTAAAAAAAAAATAATAAAAAAAAAAAAGAAGAAGATTGTTGATCTTTGAGTTGTTTGTTCATCTAGTGCAAAAAGATATCAAGGGATTTTAATTGTGGTGAAGAACAGTCCTAATTGACACCTTTTGTTCCTAAAAACAACCTTGAAACCCTACCTTACAACTACAACATCCTTACTTGGGGTTACAATCAAAAGAGGTAAATTGATCAAAGGTTGTTCCTTTCTTTTCTTTCCACATAAAATCAGTCCCTATTGTGTCTTAAATTTCCATTGTTGAGCTTTTGTTCATTGTGCAATTGTTTTGTCGAGTTCTACTTACCATTGCCGAGTTGAACTTGTTTGTGTCGAGCACTTGCTTCTGTTTTCGAGTGTTCTCTTGCTTGTGTCGAGTACTCAGCCCCTTTGTCGAGTACTTATTGTTTGTGGTTTCATTCTTTCTCTTGATTACATACTTTGATTGTTAAGTTTATTGCTTGGTTGTTGATTTGCCCAAAGCGGATTGCCCTAGTAAGCGTGATATATCAATCAGAGAGGGAGTGTGAGCGAAACACAATTGTGAGTTGTTTATATTTTACTAACATTTAAAATAGTTCTTTGTTTCTTTTCTCTTTGTTATAATGTCTAATAATCAGGATAAAAATGATGGCAACAACGCCACTACCTCAAGTACTACTATAACTCCTGAGCAATTCAACACCTTGATGATCACCATGAACGCCATGAATGAGATGTTGGTAAAGTTCAATAATGAAATGGTTAAGGTGGATAAACGCTTTACGACAATAGAGCTTCAGCATTTTGGCTCTAATACGGTGTTTGTACAGGGAGTCCCACCCAGAGATGAAGTGCCACCAATTGAAAGGGAAGAAACTCATCCTATTTCTCCCCAAAATGCTAATTCACATCATGTTTCTACTAGCATAGATGCTTCTTTTATTGCTGAAAATGTAGAGCATGTTGATAATAACAATGATCAAGATGTTAATTTACTTGTCTATGATCATAATGATTGCATTGAATATGAGCATGATGATTCATTGATTGATTTAAATGTTCAACATGTGCCTTATGATCACAGAGATGAATTGTGTCATACTAAGTGCATAGCAAAAGACATAGTTAATAATATGATCATTGATGGTGAAAATTGTTCTAATATTGCTAGCCTAGAATTAATTGAAAATTCAGCCTTGGAAAAGGATGAAAACTTGCTAGTTTTGGATGGAAACTTAGGGATTAATGACCAAGCTCAAGTGCATATTAAGTTAGAACATCATAACATTGATATGAAATCTGAATTATGCACTCATAAAGTTTCTTTTCTTGATTTTGTAGATGAAGCTGAGACAAAAACCGTTGAGGAGTGGTCAATCCCTACATTAAACGGCCTTGTGAAGAGTTTCCATGGACATGAGGTTTTCGATCCAGGAGCTCGTGTGGATGTCTTTGCGAAATCAATTGCGACCTTGGATTCGAGGACGAATCCTTTTCAAGAAAGGGAGATTGATGCGGGACCATCCAAGACACCTTCGGATGATGTCCTTCTCAAGAGGAAGAAGAAGGCTCCACCATGGGAGAAGATACTTTGTTTAAATGACGTTTTGGATTCGTTCAGAACATTGACAGCTTTTTGACGTCTCTGTAAAATTAGTCGTAAGGATTCAATATTGATCGGATTGAGGTGTGTCATACCTTGTTGGAACGATTTCAATTACAGCCCTTGTTCTTGGAATCTTGCTGCGTTCTTGTTTAATTCTTGCTTGTTGTCGAAGATCGGACCATCACACGGCTAACCCCGTATCAATGCATATAAGCACATAAATCAAATATGAAATCCAAAGTAGCCAAGTATAAGCAATTTGAGAAATAATGCACAAATAATGTCAAATAAAATCAAATATGCACAAAGTAAGCCCTTCCCCCCACCCCATACTTAAACATTACAGTGTCCTCACTCTATAAAAAAACAAGGGTAAAGAAAGAAACTCACTAGACAAGTGTGCCGATCGTCCGAATCGAGTGTAATGTTGCAGCAGAACTGGTCGACATCGACAAGGGCTGGTCGACCTCGAGTTGTTTGGTCGACGTCGACCAAGTCTACTTGAGATCGAGTAACCTATTGCCTCCAGGGTGTCCTTCTCGACCACAGGCTCCTTTCTGCTCGACGTTGAGTAAATCTGCAACTTATCTTTCCTACAAGATTCGTTAGACAGAAAATATCCACAATAGAAAAACTTAAAATATTGTCCAAAAGAAAAAACCAAAAACAACAATGTCCGAAAAATTCCCATAAACTAATTGTCTATTTACAAGCTCTAGACTTTATAGTCGCTAGGCCGACTTTCTCCATTAAGCTCAAGGTGATATTTGCAGGGGCCATGTAGCTTGGGCTTCAAATATGACTCCATTTTTGTCCATCAGATGTAGTCCTCCTGAATGGATCTTGTTCACCATGAAGGGCCCCATCTTCTTCTTGCTGAATTTGTTGGGAAACCAATGATCCTTTGATTTGGCAACATAGACTTTGTCACCAACTTCATATTTCTTAGGCTCATCATTGGAAACCATGCATAATCGCACATACCAGGGCAAACCTCTCCCATGAATAGATAAATCATGAATGGAAATAGGAGAAGAGATGTCAGTACCTTGGCTTACCATCGCAGAATCGGATTTCGGGACCTCGGAGTCTGGTCGACATCGAGTAGGGTTACTCGACGTCGAGGAGATTGCTGCATCTGGTGGACTGTTTGATGAGGAGGAGGGAGTCGAGGAAGTTCTATGGTCGACGTCGAGGAGCTTGGTCGACGTCAGGAGTCCTCGGCTTCGGGTGGATTGCTCAACGAAGGTCCAGTGGGTGGGGGGTTCTGAGTCTGGTCGACGTCGACGTCGACCAAGTTACTCGACGTCGAGTATCTCAGGTCGACTTTGACCCCATACTTAAATCCTGGCAAGGCATCCGAAAAATAATTAGTCGACGTCGACTTACTTTGGTCGATTTCGAGTAGATCCTTTGTGTCGACGTTCAGAATGGCCATGATCTCCTCCACCTAGGCTTCCATTTCCCTCTTTTCTAGATCCCCGGGGGTCATGTTTCTTAACTTAGGCTCCCCGCAAGTAATTTACCTAGCTGATATCGACTTGACCTCTTCCATGGGACTTGTATGCCTTTCAGTTTTATTAAAGGAATACTCAGTTACCTTATCGCTGATGTTGAAATTTAACACTCCCTTCCGTACGCTTATGTTGGCATCCATCGTTGGTAAGAAAGGCCTCCCTATGATGATTGGACAAGAAGGGTCCTCTTCCATATCAATAACTAAGAAATCAGCAGGGACAAAGAACTTACCTACTTGCACTTGTACATTGTCCACCATGCCTGTTGGGATGACCATCGTGTTGTTCACCATGTATAGTTTTGCATCCACAGGCTCTAAGGCACTTATCTTAATCTTGGACCAGATTGATAAAGACGTTATACTCACACTGGCTCCCAAGTCACACAAAGCATTAAATTTATATTGACCAAATCCAATGGTTATAGCAAACGTACCTGGATCTGGCCTTTTCTCTAGTACGTCCATCTGGCTGCACTCCTTTACGATCTCAGCCACTGATTGCATTTTGCTCAGAATCTGTCTTAGGAATAAGACATATGATTGCATCTCATTAAGAGCTTCTGCGAAGGGTATTGTGAAATTGAGCATTTGAAGCATCTTGATGAAACGCTGGAACTTCTTCTCTGTTGGATCCATTGGAGATTTCGATGGGAAAGGCAACTTCTTTTTCCGCGGAGGTGCATAAGGGTGGACGACAGGGGCAGAAGGGTGGTCGATGTCGACCAAGGTTTCCTCGACATCGAGTACAGTGGTCGACTTTTTGACAGGCTTCTCGTTCTGGTCGACGTCAAGTTCCCGTTGGTCGATGTTGAGCAGATTGTGGTTGACGTCGAGTGGCTTGGTCGACGTCGAGTAGTCTTCTAAAGCTTCTTTTTCTGTGTTTTGCTCGGGCGGTTGCATCTGTTGCCCACTCCTTAGATTCATGGCAGCTACCTGTCTTGCAGATTTAGTTTTAGGATTAGGTTCAAAGGATCCAGGGAGCATACTTGATTGCTGGGGGATTGACGAGGCTTATTGACCCATCTGAGTCTCCATCGATTATCGCCAGATATCGATTTCCCCATGCCTAGAGTTGACACCATGCATCTGAGTGTAGATGGAATTGATAGACTGCTTGGTGTCTGAATGATTTCTCCACATCTTTCTTTTCTTCTCTGTCAGGGTGACCAGGGGCTATGTAGGGAGGGAGATTCTGATGCTTGGGCTGGCGATAGTAGCTCTAGTTCTGGTTCTGATGTGGCCTTGAGTAGTGTCCCCCCGCATACCTTACCTCTTTGTGGGTCTCTCCTTGATGTACTTGATCGACGTGTGGGCACGCAATAGTGTTGTGCCTCACAGACCCACATTCCAAGAAAGATTTATCTTTGGATAGAAACTTAACCTGCTTGGTGAGACGGCGTACCTGATCATTGTGGAACTGCTCCTTGACATCTGGATCAACTTCCTTGGGTAGCACATACAATGGCATAGATGGGGGCAGGCCTTTAATACTTTTTGTCAGAAGCTGCCGTAGAAGTCCCATATGTGTTGTCGTAGTTGGCCAGTGTCTCAAATACCTCTCATGCTCGACGTGGAGTGTATCTGAGGTACTCATAGTTGGTGTAGTTGTTGATCCGATCCTTAGTAGGCGCATCTAGGAAATTGAAGATGATCTCCTGGATGATGTAGGGCGGCTGTCCATGCCTAGGACATGATTACAGAAGCCTTTTGTAGCGCTCCTAGACCTGTGCTAATGGTTTTCCTGGCTTTTGTCTAAAAGACGTGATTTGTAGTCCGAGGGCAGCTGTCTTTGTAGGAGGAAAGAACTTGTTGAGGAACAGGTCTTGTAGTTCATTCAACGTGCGAATTGATCGCACAGGCAATCCTTCCAGCCACTGCTGTGGTATTCCTGCAAGGGACCAACGAAAAGCCTTTAGTTTTAAATATTCCAAATTAGCAACATCAGCTATAGTATCACATAAGTCTATAAAAGTGGTGACATGCTCTAAAGGATATTCATTGATTCTTCTCCTAAATTGGCTCCTCCTAATTTCAGTTATAAAAGAATGACGAATTTCAAAATTAATAGCGGGAAGAACGATCGTTGATTCTGGAACTTCTAGAGTAGGATGCAGATATTCCTTTGCGTTGGCTGGGACATGCCTAATCCGCTCCTCAAGTTCCCTTCTTGCGTTGACCTCGCGATCTACCCTTGCTTCCCACTACCGCTGGTTCTGTGCATATTCTGCCTCTCATCGGGCGTGTTCAACTTCTCTGGTGGTAAATGCCTCAATTTGTTGGCGGATTTGCTCAAGCTCCTGTGCATGTGTGAGCGGGACCGCATTCTCATCGTTGATTTGCGACATCCTCCTGAACCTTTGTCGAAGGTGGAAGTATCGCTCTGGTTCAGAAGCGGATCGATGGGCATGCGATCAGTTCTTCGCATACACCTGGAAAACAAAAACAAAAAAAACAAGTAAAAAGAAACTAAAAAGGAAAAACAAATATAAAGAAAAGAAAAAGAGCTAAAAAGGGCGCGATTGATGTCCTCCCCGGCAACGACGCCAATTTTGTTGTTGTAGGAGCATGTGTCAAGTATGAAATATAAATAAAATATAAAGCAAACTAACTCCCTGTCTAAGCAAATAAATACAAGACTTCCTCCCATTGTACTAGAAGACAGTCAGGATCGATCGACGAGGAAGCGTGCTAGGGCCCGCCTTTTTCAGTTCAGAAACTCAGCGAATTCGATCAGAAGAGTCCTCGACTTCGAGTAAAGTACTCGACTTCGACCACCCTGTCGACTAAAACAAAAAGCAATACCAAGCAAAAACGAAAACGAAAGCAAAGTGCTCGACCTCGACCAGGCTTCCTCGACGTCGACCAACAGTCCTCGACGTCGACCAAGTTTAGTCGATTTCGAGTAAAAAAACAGAAACTAAAGATCGAAACTTTAAATTGCATAAAACGAAAGCAAACACAAAATTTTGTGAATAAAATTAATAAACTAAAATACTTCCAAGATCAGGGTTTCAACACTACAACGATAACCATGTAAAATAATACATAAAGGCATAAAAGATCATGCTTTCCACCAAATAACTTTCATTATTAACAAATAGGAAAATAGAGGCTTTCTCATAAACCCTAATTGTTATTAACCCTTTTTTTACATAATTAATCCAAGTTACATTAAGATCACTTTCGCTTCAATAACACAAACAAGGATCACCTTCAACTTTCGTAAAAGAATCATGTTCATAAGGATAGAAGACGAATTCAAACTCTCAACACCTTAGATTCATTGTCATATGTCTTTGCAATCAATTATCATCCTTGAAAAGGTACTAATGCCACAAATTCATGCATGTGCAATAAAAAACAATATCTACTCACAAAAGAGGGTTATGGAAAACAATTTGATACGGGGTTAGCCGTAGGTTGGTCCGATCTTCGACACAAGCAAGAATTGATCAAGAACTTCAAGAAAGACACGAAACAGCAATAACGAAAGGAAAGACTCAAAATTTAAGGTAAAGAATGAAAAGACACGACCTGATATGGACTGAGTCGATCTGTATAGAACAAGATAGAGACCCCAGGCTTCCGTAGAAGGTAGGAACCAATACCAATGACTACACAACCCGCCTCTACAACCCTACACAATCAAGCGGACAACTTGAAGGCACAAGGAGGGGGCTTGTGGATACTAGATTCACCAAGTCTTGCGAAGTTGATGAACGGCAAAACAAACCAAGCTAGATCAATACCAATAGTTTCAATTGAAGAGAACAGCTCTATTCAATCGACAAACACTCATTGTGTTTTACACAAAAAGAGAGCTTTTCTCATATAATTCAACGTGTTCCTCTTTACAATGGAGATCAGCCGCTTAAATAGAAAACCTAGAGCTGATTTTTAGATAAAATAATAAATAAAAGATTAATTAAAATAAACTCCTAAAATGACCTAAAATATCTTAAATAAAAGAGATACTAAAAATAACAATGAAAATTAGGGTTCCAAGACTTATTAATTTCGGCCCATATAAACTCTATGCGCCCAGGTCTCGGCGCCGAGGGTCTGGTGTCGGCGTCGATACCAACAGTAGGTAAAATAGATAAAATAGAATCTTCAGGTCTCGGCGTCGATGCCTCTGGTGTCGGCATCGATACCAACAGTGAGCAAATATGCACCTTTGGACCTTCTCCCATGGTGGAGCCTTCTTCTTCTTCTTGAAGATGACATCATCCTCCCTTTCTTGAATCATAGGTCCATCCTCATGTAAGATATGTGCGTCCGAAGGTGTCGTGGATGGTGTCTTGGATGGCCCCGCATCACAATTTATAAGTGACAAAGCATTAATAATCAAGAGGACTTTAATTTAAGCTCAATAAGGAGTATATTGGTAAAAGGCTAAAGGTGGGATGTATTTTGGCCACGTGGGGCTCATGATCCGGGGAAATGGAGTAATTTCCAAACATTCATATCACATTCCTTCTTCCTTTGATTTCTCACCTTTCGCTCAATGCTTTTTTCAATATTATGTTTTTACCTCTCTAATCTCAGCACGGCCTTCTCGTTAGTCGCAAACATGGGTGTCATGAATGGCCCCGGATAATTAGTGTTTTGGACTCCTTATATGTGTGTCCCATCTCGCCGAACTATTATCTCAGTGAGCGGGGTCGATCTACCTTTATCTCCTGAGGTGACCGAATTTTCTTTCACTCATTAAATTTTCCATATATTTTTTCAATTTCCTGCCAAACTCCAATAATAATAACAACAACACAAATACCATATGATGATCTCCATAATGTAACTCATTCTCGACATAATACCCAAATAGGAAATAAGGTAAAGAATGAACATATTTAGATCATATTTAGGTAATGCTAGGAAATAACAATATGAGCATTTATGGAAACATAAAGTCCTCCATCCTCTTATCATGCAATCAAAAGCAATATCAAATTTTACCTCCTTTCACGGGTTTCAAGAAAAATATGCACTTCATTGTGACTTCCCTTTACTAGGCGATTTCATGTCATATCTCTAACGAATCCAATTTTGCATCGTCGAGTAGATCTGCAACTTCTCTTTCCTGAAAGATTCGTAGACGAAAAATATCCCCAATAGAAAAACTTAAAATATTATCCAAAACAAAAAACCAAAAACAACAATGTCCAAAAAATCCCAAAAACTAAATGTATATTTACAAGCTCTAGACTTTGTAGTTGCTAGGCCGACTTTCTCCATTAAGTTCAATGTCGCATTTGCAGGACCCATGTAGCTTGGGCTTCAAATATGACTCCATTTTTGTCCATCAGATGTAGTCCTCCTGAATGGATCTTGTTGACCATGAAGGGCCCCATCTTTTTCTTGCTGAATTTGTTTGGAAACCAATGATCCTTTGATTTGGCAACATAGACTTTGCACCAACTTCATATTCCTTAGGCTCATCATTGGAAACCATGCATAATCGCACATACCAGGGCAAACCTCTCCCATGTATAGATAAATCATTAATGGAAATAGGAGAAGATATGTCAGTACCTTGGCTTACCTTCGCAGAATCGGATTTCGGGACCTCGGAGTCTGGTCAACATCGAGTAGGGTTACTCGACGTCGAGGAGATTGCTGCGTCTGGTGGACTGTTCGAGGAGGAAGTGGGAGTCGAGGAAGTGTTTTGGTCGACGTGAATGAGCTTGGTCGACGTCGAGGAGTCCTCGACTTCGGGTTGGTTGCTCGACGAAGGTCGAGTCGGTGGGGGGTTCTGAGTCTGGTCGACGTCGACGTCAACCAAGTTACTCGACGTCGAGTAACACTGGTCGACTTCGACCCCATATTTGAATCCTGGCAAGGCATCCGAAAAATAATTAGTCGACGTCGACTTACCTTGGTCGATGTCGAGTAGATCCTTTGTGTCGACGTTCAGGATGGCCATGATCTCCTCCACCTAGGCTTCCATTTCCCTCTTTTCCAGCTCCTCGGGGGTCATGTTTCATACCTTAGGCTCCCCGCAAGTAATGTACCTAGCTGATATCGACTTGACCTCTTCCATGGGACCTGTATGCCTTTCAGTTTTATTAAAGAAATACTCAATTACCTCATCGCTGATGTTGAAAGTGAGCACTCCCTTCCGTACGCTTATGTTGGCATCCACCGTCGCCAAGAAATGCCTTCCTAGGATGATTGGACACGCAGGGTCCTCTGCCATATCAATAACTAAGAAATTAGCAGAGACAAAGAACTTACCTGCTTCCACTGGTACATTGTCCATCATGCCTTTTGGGATGACCACCGTGTTGTTCGCCATTCATAGTTTTGCATCTACATGCTCTAAGGCACCTATCTTAATCTTGGACCAGATTGATAAAGGCATTATACTCACACTGGCTCCCAAGTCACACAAAGCATTAAATTTATATTGACCAAATCCAATGGTTACATCAAACTTACCTGGATCTGGCTTTTTCTCTAGTACGTCCATCTGGTTGCACTCCTCTACAATCTCAGCCATTGATTGCTTTTTGCTCGGAATCTCCCTTAAGAATTTGACATATGATGGCATCTCATTAAGAGCTTCTGTGGAGGGTATTGTGACATTGAGCCTTTAAAGCATCTTGATGAAACGCTGGAACTTCTTCTCTGCTGGATCCTTTGGAGATTTCAATGGGAAAGACAACTTCTTTTATCGACGGAGGTGTAAAAGGGTGGTCGATGTCGACCAGGGTTTCCTCGACGTCGAGTACAGTGGTCCACTTCTGTTCAGGCTTCTCGTTCTGGTCGACTTCGAGTTCCAGTTAGTCGATGTCGAGCTTATTGTGGTTGACGTCGAGTGGCTTGGTCGACGTCGAGGAGTCTTTTGCAGCTTCTTCTTCTGTGTTTTGCTTGGGCGGTTGCATCTGTCGCCTACTCCTTAGATTCATGGCAGCTACCTGTCCTGCAAATTTAGTTTCAGGATTAGGTTCAAAGGATCCAGGGAGTTTACTTGATTGCTGGGGGATTGACGAGGCTAATTGACCCATCTGAGTCTCCATCGATTTTCGCCAGATATCGATTTCCCCAGGCCTAGAGTTGATACCATGCATCTGAGTGTAGATGGAATTGATAGACTACTTGGTGTCTGAATGATTTCTCCGCATCTCCTCAAGAATGGTATGCAGGTCATCTTTCTTTCCTTCTCTGTCCGGGTGACCAGGGGCTATCTAGGGAGGGAGGTTCTAATGCTATGGCTGGCGATAGTAGCTCTAGTTCTGGTTTTGATGTGCCCTTGAGTAATGTCCCCCCGCTTACCTTACCTCTTCATGGTTCTCTCCTTGATGTACTTGATCGATGTGTGGGACCGCAGTAGTGTTTTGCCTCACAGACCCACATTCTAAGCAAGGTTTATCTTTAGATAGAAACTTAACCTGCTTGGTGACGACGGCGTACATGATCGTTGTGGAACTGGTCCCTGACGTCTGGATCAACTTCCTTTGGTGGCACATATAACGACATAGATGGGGCAGGCCTTTCATACCTTTCGTCAGAAGGGGCCGCACAAGTCCCATATGTGTTGTCGTAGTTGGCCAGTGTCTCAAATACCTCCCATGCTCGACGTGGAGTGTATCTGAGGTACTCATAGTTGGTGTAGTTGTTGATCCGATCCTTAGTAGGCGTATCCGAGTTACTCCTAGCTTTTGTCTGAAAGTCGTGATTTGTTGTCTGAGGGCAGCTGTCTTTGCAGGAGGAAAAAACTTGTTGAGGAATAGGTCTTGTAGTTCGTTACAAGTGCGAATTGATCGCGCAGGCAATCCTTCCAGCCACTGCTGTGCTATTCTTGCAAGGGACCAACGAAAAGCCCTTGGTTTTAAATATTCCAAATTAGCACCATCAACTATAGCTTCACATAAGTCTATAAAGGTGGTAACATGCTCTAAAGGACATTCATTGATTCTTCCCCTAAATTGGCTCCTCCTAATTTCAGTAATAAAAGAAGGACGAATTTCAAAATTAATAGCGGGAAGAACGATCGCTGATTCTGGAACTTTCAGAGTAGGATGCAGATATTCCTTTGTGTTGGCAAGGACATGCCCAATCCGCTCCTCAAGTTCCCTTCTTGCGTTGACCTCGCGATCTACCCTTGCTTCCCACTACTGCTGGTTCTGTGCATATTCTGCCTGTCGTCGGGCGTGTTCAACTCTTCTGGTGGTCAATGCCTCAATTTGTTGGCGGAATTGCTCAAGCTCCTGTGGAGGTGTGAGCAGGACCGCATTCTCATCGTTGATTTGTGACATCCTCCTGAACCTTTGTCGAAGGTAGAAGTATCGCTCTGGTTCTAGAAGCGGATCGATAGGCGTGCGATCAGTTCTTCACATGCACTTGGAAAACAAAAACAAAAATAAACAAGTAAAAAGAAACTAAAAAGCAAATAAAAATATAAAGAAAGGAAAAACAACTAAAAAGGGCGCAATTGATGGCCTCCCCGGCAACGGCGCCAATTTTGTTGTTGTATAAGGATGTGTCAAGTATAAAATATAAATAAAATAAAAATCAAACTGACTCTCTGTCTCAGCAAATAAATACAAGACTTCCTCCCATTGTAGTAGAAGGCAGTCAGGATCGATCCACGAGGAAGCGTGTCAGCGCCCGACTTTTCAGTTCAGAAACTCAGCGAATTAAACCAGAAGAGTCCTCAACTTTGAGTAAAGTACTCGACTTCGATCACCTTGCTGACAAAAACAGAAGGCAATACCAAGCAGAAATGAAAACGAAAGAAAAGTGCTCGACCTCGACCAGGCTTCCTCGACGTCGACCAACCATCCTCAATGTTGACCAAGTATAGTCGATTTCGAATAAATTGCATACAACAACACATAAAATTAATAAACTAAAATACTTTTGTGATCGAAACTTTGTGAAAGCAAACAAAAACTAAAGATCGAAACTTTAAATTGCATAAAACGAAAGCAAACACTAAATTTTGTGAATAAAATTAATAAACTAAAATACTTCCAAGATCGGGGTTTCAAAACCACAACGATAACCATGTAAAATAACACATAAAGGCATAAAACATCATGCTTTTCGTCATATAACTTTCGTTGTTAACAAATAAGAAAATAGAGGCTTTCATATAATTAATCCAAGTTGCATTAAGATCACTTTCGCTTCAATAACACAAACAAGGATCACCTTCAACTTTCACAAAAGAATCATGCTCATAGGAATCGAAGAAGAATTCGCATGAAAAGATTGCACCTTTACCGATTACCTTACATGGCCACCGTCGGGCTCACCCCAACTCTAGAAGTTGGGTGACTACTCACTCTTCATCATCAAGAAAGAAATCAATAATAAAAAGGCACTAAATTGCATTAAATAAACTCAAACAAGACTTACAACCGAATAAAGCCAACTCTGCTATCGCTTCATAAACTCCACTCGGCTCCAAGACTCTCTCTCTACTCCAACTCAACTTTCTCTCTCTATTGGCTTTACTTGGATTGATTGAATGAATAAAATCCATCCCCTAATGCCTTATTTATAGTGTTCATTCCCTAGGAAATTAGGAAAGAAAACTCTATCTATATCTGAAGGTTCGATAATGTATAACAAAGTAATATAAAGATACTCTAGACGGGGGGTTGAATAGAGTATGCCGGTTTTTCGCAGATAGTCTCAAGACTTTTGAAGTGCTCGCAAACCCTTTGAGATTAGACTTAATCTTTTCTCGGGAAACCTGAATCACAAACAAGTTATACAATTCGAAACAAGTGCGGAAATATGGTAAAGCTGTAAGTAAAGGACACAATGAATTGTCTACGAGATTCGGCACGAACTTGGCCTACGTCCCTGCCTAGGGTTGTTCCAAAACCCTAGGATTCAACCGGCTTTTATTGATTCACAAGACTTAGGATCCTAATAGTTCACCGATAAGCCTCTCTCTTATACAATTGCAATCTAGTCAACTCACGTTCCCTTGGAGTCCTAGACCAATCTAGAAGAGCCACACCTCTCTCAGCTATCTAGTACAATCCTCTTACACTTAGTGAATCAATCGCCTAGTGTCCACTTTCTAAGTTACAAAACTCTCGAGTATAACACTCACTCAAAATATATCCTATAAGCTCACAGTGCAACTCTCAAATGCTTTGAAATGAAATAACAAACTCTTAAGAACTAGTAGAGAGCACACGAAGAAGACATATTTCACTTGTAGGCTTGAGTGTGAATGAGAGGTCGTGTTCAATGAATATATCTATCCTCTTTTCTCCAGCTCCTTATTATACAGATCCATTCGGCGCCTAGAGATCTTCTTCAACGGGTAGAACTAATTGTGGCTTGGGAAGAGATCTCCATGATCTTCTATATGTGGAAACTCGGATGCCATGATCTTCCGATTTGAATCTTCTCGATTTCAAACATAAGAAAGGAGATAATATTCGAAAAGCTTCCTGAAATGTTAGTATATAAAATAATATTTGGAAGCATATAAGAACATATAATAATAATTGGACATAATATAATAAAGTATAGGTTTTGTGTTTCATCAACACAGCTGTAGCTTCAAGACCTTTGACACAACAAGTCTGTCAAAGCCTTTGAAACTAATTCCGATTTTCATCAAGGGAGTGGAGTTATCAATCTCCCCCTTGATGAAAGACAAAACCTGTGCATCCCTGCAACTTAGTCAAGTAATTATATCATAAGAAAAATCGAACTAAGTACCTGCATGGGTTAGACAAATGTTGGATCATAATTTTATCAAGAAAACCATCCAACCAAAAACAAAACAAGGTCTTCCAAGACCTTTGGTTTACAGCAGTTTTAAAGTTTTATAGTCTAAACCACAGCTGATACGGGGTTAGCCGTGTGATGGTCCGATCTTCGACAACAAGCAAGAACTGAACAAGAAAGCAAGAACTCGATCAAGATCAATCAAGAACAGCCAAGAAACAATAAAAGACGCAACAAGAACGATCAAGAACAAGGGTTCTTGATGTCGACAATGAACAAGATTGCAAGACTCGAATAAACAATGATAAAGACTCGAAATTGAATTGCAAGAATTGAAAGACACGACCTGATATGGACTAAGTCGATCTATGCAGAACAAGATAAAGACCCCAAGCCTCCTCAGAGGGTAGGAACCAATACCAATGACTACACAACCCGTCTCTACAACCCTACACAATCAATCGGACAACTTGAAGGCACAAGGAGGGGGCTTGTGGATACTAGATTCACCAAGTCTTGCGAAGTTGATGAACGGGAAAGCAAACCAAGCTGAGATTATCAATCAATGACCAACGAGCACAACTCTAGTTGAATCAACAAACACTCGATGTGTTTACACTCTATATGAGAGAATTGTATTCATAAAAGTTCCAATTGATTACAATGCTGGAATCGAAAATATATAGACCTAAAGAGGCTGTTTGGGCCGGAATTATTAAAGAAATAAATAACAAATTAAAGCCCCTAAAAACATAAGTAAAGAAGGTCGTAAAAATAACAACTTAAATAAGCCCAATTCGGCCCATATGGTTTCTAGGCAAGCTCGTGTCGGCGCCGAGGGCTGAGTGTTGGCGCCGAGGCCTTCAGTGCTCAAACATGTGTTTAGACGTTGACGTCGATACCTCTGGTGTCGGCATCGATACCATTAGCAACTCCTATGCACATGTAATTCTTCAATGTAGGCTCGGGGAGTTGAACCTTGCTCGAGAATAATGCATGACCCACAAAGGTGAATGAGTCTCTCTGAAGCTTCTTAGCACGAGCTCGAGTCATTCGTCCTTCTCCAAGAATAATGGGTGTGTCTGGAGCTGTAGAAGATGGTCCCGCATCAACCTCCCCTTCTTGAAAAGGATTCGACCACGAATCCAAGTCTTCATCCACAGCGAAGTAAGGGATTAGATCCGCGACGTTGAATGTAGCGCTCACGCCCATGTCTCCAGGAAGCTCCAATTGGTAGGCATTGTCGCCCACTCTCCTCTTGATCCGAAATGGTCCATCACCACGAGGTGACAGCTTGTTCTTCCGAGCTTCTGGAAACTGCTTCTTCCTCAAGTGAACCCATACAAGATCTCCAGGCTGAAATGTGACCAAGCAACGTCCCTTGTTGGCCTTGTTAGCATTGTATTCAGCCTTTAGCTTCATCTTATCGCGAGTTCGTTCATGCAACTCCTTTATGAACTCGACATGCTTACCTGCCTAAAATGATTCTTTGTCTCTCATAGGATATGGAGTAAGATCAAAAGGGGTTAGTGGATTAACACCATACACACATTCAAATGGACTGATTTTAGTAGCCGAATGCATGGTTCTATTGTAAGCAAATTCCACATGAGGCAAGGCTTCTTCCCAAAGTGATGCGGGACCATCTTCTACAGCTCCAGACACACCCATTATTCTTGGAGAAGGACCAATGACTCGAGCTCGTGCTAAGAAGCTTCAGAGAGACTCATTCAACTTTGTGGGTCATGCATTATTCTCGAGCAAGGTTCAACTCCCCGAGCCTACAATGAAGAATTACATGTGCATAGGAGTTATTGATGGTATCGATGCCGACACCAGAGGTATCGACGCCAACGTCTAAACACATGTTTGAGTACTGAGGCCCTCGGCGCCAATACCCAGCCCTCAGCGCCGACACCAGAACACTTAGAATCTACATGGGCCGAATTGGGCTTATTTAAGTTGTTAATTTTAAGACCTTATTTATTTATGTCTTTAGGTGTTATTTTTATTATTAGGCCCCAAAAGTTATTAGTTTCTTTTCCATGTTATTATTTTCGGCCAGATCAAAGCCTTATGGCTATATAATGTCGATCAGCCCTTGTAGATCAATTAGAACCTTATTGAACAAAGTTATTCTTCTAAAAAATGTGTGAAACACTTGAGAGATCTGTTGGCCGAATTAGAGTTGTGCTCATTCGCCTTCGAATTTATATCATCTCAGCTTGGTTTGCTTTGCCGTTCATCAACTTCGCAAGACTTGGTGAATCTAGTATCCACAAGCCCCCTCCTTGTGTCTTCAAGTTGTCCGCTTGATTGTGTAGGGTTGTAGAGGCGGGTTGTGTAGTCATTGGTATTGGTTCCTACCCTCTGAGGAGGCCTGGTGTCTTTATCTTGTTCTGCATAGATCGACTCAGTCCATATAAGGTCTTGTCTTTTCAATTCTTGCAATTCAATTTCGAGTCTTTATCATTGTTTATTCGAGTCTTGCAATCTTGTTCATTATCGACATCAAGAACCCTTGTTCTTGATCGTTCTTGCTGCGTCTTTTATTGTTTCTTGGTTGTTCTTGATTGATCTTGATCGAGTTCTTGCTTTCTTGTTCATTTCTTGCTTGTTGTCGAAGATCGGACCATCACACGGCTAACCCCGTATCAAATTGGTATCAGAGCTTTGGTTTCCGATATCAAGATTGAGTCTTTTCTTTCCATAAACACAAAAACCACAAAAAAAAAGAGTCCTTTTCTTGTTTGGTCTTTTACTTCTTGTTTCTTGAATTGATTATTGCACTAACCTTGTTTATTTGTGATTGTTGTGGTTGCTTAGCCCAAACACAAAGCCTAGCCGAGACCGTGGATTCGACCAAGTCAGTGCACACATCCCTTTGTGTACACCCTAGCCGACGGCACATAGTGTCCCCATAGCCAAAGCTTGGCCGACATTCACCTACCAACAAGAGCAAACCCTAGTTTGTTCTATCCTTTTCTATCTTTGGAATATTTTATCTATCCTATATCTATTCTATTTGCCTTGTTACAATCTGATTTTAATTGATAGATTATTCCATATTATCTATCTTTTATCTTTAAGAGGCTTAGATAGATCTTGTTACCTTATATATGATGCGAGGTTAGCTGTTGTTTTCCCGACCTTCTTGACGTTGTGGACTCGGACTCACAAGAACACAAAGAAATGGCACAAGTGAGACAAGAAAAACACAGCAAAGGGGGATTAAACCTTGGGAGCAAGATTTGCCCAAATGAAAAGGAAAAACAGAATAAAACAAAGGGAAATGAAAGGGAAAGATAGGAGGAATCAACCTTAATGAACAACAAGAAGACCCATTGGGACAATGCACCAAGAACCAACTTGAATGACACCAAAACCAACCCTATACAACCTTACACAACCATGGCTGGCCATGGAAGCACAAAGAGGAGGTTCGTGCTCATCTCGGAATCACCAATCTTTGGGAAATTGACAAAACCAAGAACAACCGAACTGAATACAACACACATGCACACAAGGCATGAAGCTCTCACCTTTGGAGAGTTAAACCAACTAGGTTTTCATTAACAAGATTCAAAGTGTCTTCAAATGAGAGTTTACAAGCCTTAAATAGGAGAGAAAATCAGCCCTAAAGCAAAGGCTGAAAAACACAAGGTCTAAACCCAAACAAAGGCCCAAAGCTCTAAGTCCAAAACAAGCAAGCAAATGAAAGGCTAAGTATGGGTGGTGGCTGAATCACTCTTAGTCGAACCCAAGAATGGTGCGGTTTCAAGCAATGTGATGATGTCATCCTCGGGCTCCTTTGGTAGCACCAACTTCATATGGTGGATGATGAAAGCGTTAAGTTCCTCTCTTATCTTCTTAGCTCGTGATCTTGTGATAGGTCCATCTCCATCTCCGAAATGAGGTGCATCGGGTGGTTCTTGGGATGGTCCTCCATCATTCTCCCCTTCTTGGAAAGGATTCGACCTCGAATCCATGTCTTCATCCTCATCTAGGTAGGGGGTGAGATCGGCGACATTGAATGTTGCACTAACTCCATAGTCACCCGATAGGTCAATCTTGTAGGCATTATCCCCGAATCGTTGCAATACCTTGAATGGACCATCTCCTCGAGAAGCGAGCTTAGACTTGCGCTTTTTTGGAAAACACTCGTTTCGCAAACGCACCCAAACTAGATCGCCGGGCTAGAAAATCATCTTGCGACGCCCTTTGTTGGCTCGTTTGGCATTCTCTTCGGCCATTTGAATTAGCCGGACATGAGTACGATAATGAAGCTCCCGAATGAATTCCACCTGTTTTCCTGCATCAAAGTCTTCTTTCTCCCTCATGGGACATGGGGTAAGATCTAAAGGGTTTAGTGGGTTAGTACCATAAACACACTCAAATGGTGTAAGCTTAGTCGATGAATGCACAGTCCGGTTATAAGCAAACTCCACATGAGGCAAAACATCCTCCCACAACCTCAAATTGTTCCTAATGATGGCCCTAAGGATTGTAGTAAGGGTCCTATTGGTTACCTCTGTTTGCCCATCGGTGTGTGGGTGACTAGAGGTGGAAAACAGCAACTTCGTCCCTATTTTACCCCAAAGAGTCCTCCAAAAGTGGCTAAGAAATTTCACATCCCGATCGCTCACTATAGTCTTAGGTACTCCATGAAGCCTAACAATCTCTCTAAAGAAAAGGTTAGCTACATTAGAGGCATCATCGGTCTTATGGCAAGCGATAAAGTGAGCCATCTTAGAGAAACGATCAACAGCCACAAAGATCGAATCTCTCCCCTTCTTAGTCCTAGGTAACCCAAGAATAAAGTCCATGGATATGTCCTCCCAAGGGGCAGCAGGAATGGGTAATGGACAATACAAGCCATGGGGTTGTAACCTAGACTTAGCCTTCAAATAATCAATACATCTCTTAACCAAATGTTCTACGTCTCGAAGCATGCGAGGCCAAAAGAAATGTGTGTGTAGCATATGATAGGTC
Source organism: Persicaria tinctoria (assembly GCA_037127255.1). Lineage (NCBI taxonomy): Eukaryota > Viridiplantae > Streptophyta > Magnoliopsida > Caryophyllales > Polygonaceae > Persicaria > Persicaria tinctoria. Next base: position 70,144,644 of record JBANSL010000016.1, on the reverse strand, counting down.
TTATCCCTCCCAAAATGGCCAATCAATCCACCTCTATGGGCTTCTTCAACCAACAAGAGCCTAAGTGAACAACGGGGAATGCAAACCTTATCAATCTTGAATAGAAATCCATCAAACAAGTGGTACTTATCTAAGGATCCTTTAGCCACACAATGATTATAAATCTGTCCAAAATCAGGGTCATCTACATAAAGCTCCTTAATATATGCAAAGCCTAAAATCCTTGAGTCTAATGTAGACAACAACATGTATCTCCTCGAAAGGGCATCTGCCACAACATTATCTTTTCCTTTCTTATACTTAATGACATAAGGGAATGTTTCTATAAACTCCATCCAACGACCATGCCTCCTATCCAACTTGTCTTGGCTCTTAAAATGCTTTAAGGACTCATGATCAGTGTGCAAAATAAACTCCCTAGGCCAAAGATAATGTTGCCATGTCTTAAGAACTCTAAATAATGCATACAACTCTTTATCATAAGTAGAATAATTAAGACAAGCTCCTTTCAATTTTTCTGAAAAATAGGCAATGGGCTTACCTTCTTGCATGAGAACTCCACCAATGCCTGTGCCCGATGCATCACACTCCACTTCGAAGGGCCGGTTGAAATCCGGAAGTGCTAAGACCGGGGCCTGCGTGAGATGCTCTTTTAAGGCGTTGGACGCCTTCTCTTGGGCCTTTTCCCATGTGAATGGGTGATGCTTCTTGGTGATCTCATTTAGAGGGGCTGCAATGGTGCTGAAATCCCTCACGAATCGGCGATAGAAGCTAGCTAATCCAAGGAAGCTCCGAACATGGCCAATTGATGTAGGAGTAGGCCATTCTTGGATCGCTTTGATCTTGCTCTCGTCCACCTTCAATCCATGTGAGCTGACCACAAAACCAAGAAAAGTAACACAATTAGTGCAAAGCTCACATTTCTCCGAATTAGCATAAAGGTGCTCATGACGAAGAGTAGATAGCACTTCTCGTAAATGTAACTCATGCTCTTCTAGGGATCTACTATACACAAGTATATCATCAAAATAAACCACAACAAATGTCCCTATGAAATGCCTAAGAACATGATTCATAAGACGCATGAAAGTGCTAGGGGCGTTGGTAAGCCCAAAAGGCATAACCAACCACCCATAAAGACTAAACTTGGTCTTAAAGGCTGTTTTCCACTCATCCCCCTCCCTCATACGAATTTGATGGTATCCACTCTTAAGATCAATCTTAGAAAAGGTAGTGGCTCCATGTAACTCGTCTAACATGTCATCTAAGCGGGGTATTGGGTGGCGGTACTTCACTGTGATGTTTTTTATGGCTCGACAATCCACACACATCCTCCACAAACTATCCTTCTTTGGCACTAGAAGCACGGGAACAGCACATGGGCTAAGGCTCTCCCTCACATAACCCGTATCCAACAACTCTTGCACTTGGGATTGGATCTCTTGGGTTTCCTTAGGGTTCATCCTATAGGCTGGGCGGTTAGGTAAGGTGGCTCCCGGAACAAGGTCTATTTGGTGCTCAATGCCTTTAATAGGTGGTAGACCGACTGGAATCTCATTGGGAAACACATCCTTAAACTCCTCAAGTAGCCCCAAAATCCTCTTAGGTAGGGTAGCCTTAAGATCATCACTCAACAAAGCAAGCTCCTTACATAACAACATAAGAGTGGTCTCGGGGTCAAGGAACTCCTTAAGGTCTTGCTTAGAGGCTAGAAGAACTCCCTTATTCTCCCACACTCCCTTAGGTTGGCTCGGCTCACTAGACGATGATGGGTGTGGTGTGGTCTTGGGCTGCGGACACTCGGTTTCCTCCCGCCCTTTCTTCTCCCCCTTTCCCCATTTCTTCTCATACTCATCAGCAACTTGGGTTGGGGTTATGGGCTTGAGGACAATATTCTTCCCCTTAAACACAAAAGAATGATGATTAATTAAACCATCATGAATGACCTTCCTATCATATTGCCATGGACGACCCAAAAGAATATGACAAGCTTGCATAGGCACTACATCACATAAAACACTATCCTCATAATGTCCTAGTGTTATGGCAACCTTAACTTGCTTGTTCACTTTCAATTCACCACAATCATTCATCCAATGCAATTTGTAGGGTCTAGGGTGACTTATTGTTGGAAGTTGTAATTTTTGAACCATTTCAATGCTAGCAAGATTACAACAACTTCCTCCATCTATTATCATATTGCACACCTTTTTCTTAACGAGACAACGAGTATGGAACAAGTTTTCTCTTTGGTTATCATCACAAGAAGGCATAGCATGTAAAGCTCTTCTAACAATCAAAGATTCACCATGTTCAAACTCAATCCCATCATCATGATTATCATCACAAGCATGCAAATTCACATCATCATCACACACAACATTATCATCACAATCAGATTCAGATTCATATTGCCCTAAATGATTAATCATGAGAGTTTTCTTGTTAGGACAATCTTTCATCATATGACCTCTTCCTTGACATTTAAAGCACACAATATCTCTAGTTCTAGAAGAGGGGTTAGAGTTACTCCCTTGTGGGGCTGCAGAAACCCCATTAGATGACCGAAATGATGATGAAGGTGCATTTGTAGGGTAGCCTTTGCGATGACCACCTTGCTCTCCTTGATGATTGAAGTTGGCTCCCTTTTCTTTTCCTTGCATCGCTTCCCTCCCATAGGGCTGGTATCCTCGACTTTGAGTTGGTGCCTTCCATGAGGTAATAGGGTAGCCATTCAAGGTCCTTCCTCCTTGATTCCTAGCTTTGAGCTTTCTTTCAACTTTGATTGCTAGGTGTAGCAAATCTGTCATGGACTCATAAGGATAGCAATCTACTTCATTAGCTAGGGAAGGGTTGAGAACTCTTAGGTACCTCACCGTTGTGGCTTCATCGTCCTCAACCACATTGGCTCTTACCATTTCCACTTGCATGGCATTGTATGTTTCCTCCGCACTCATGGAGCCTTGCCTCAAATTTTCCAACCTTTGTCTTAGCTCCCGGGTGTGGTGTTGAGGAATGAATCGAGACCTCATCAAGGCCTTCATTTGGTCCCAAGTGACAACGGTTGGATCTAGAACTCGCCTCCTTTCTTTCACAAGAGTATCCCACCAAATTAGTGCATAACCGGTAAATTCAAGGGCTGCGAGTTGTACCTTTTTCTCTTCCGGGAAATTATGGCAGCTCCAAATTTGCTCAATTTTTGTCTCCCAATCCAAATAAAGGTCGGCATCACACTTCCCTTCAAAAGCTGGAATTTTGACTTTTATTTTGCCTATTCCATCTTGCTCTTGTTCACGAGCTCTCCGTTGTTGGTATCCGGGGCCTCGGGGTGGTTCCCAATCCTCCTCTTGCTCTTCAAAGTAGCCATATTGCCTTCTTGGAGGCCTGTGATAATTATGTAAAGGAGGATCATTGTTAGGACCAAAACGTCTACCTTCTCGTGGGGGAACCGGGCCTTGTTGAGGGCCAATTGGCGGAGTGGTGAAGGGTTGCTCCCGCTCTTGGTGGGGCTCGTTTGGCACATGTTGGGGTGGTGTACGAGTCTCCAAAGCCACCATTCGAGCCGTGAGCTGGCCAATGTTATCCGCCATGGTTTTAAGCATGTTGAACAACTCCGGGGATATTGGCTCGGACCCGCTTCCATTAGAATGGTCTGAAGGTGGAGGATCTGCGTTAGACATTCTCAAATACACTAACAAACTTGTTAGGTTAGTGAAAGCAAAAATCAGCCTCACAAGTGTTTCACTCCTCTTCGAATGTTGCAACCTAGCTTCATGTTAAAGCAAAAATTTGCCTTGGTAGAGTCAATAATCAACCACAAGATTAGCAAACTTTAAAGAGCACAACGACAACAAGGGCTGATCTTAATATCAAACACGCAGATTCTAGGTGCGGCTAGAGACTTAATGAATTGAATTATGGTTAAACAAACACCAGAAACAATTATGAATGATCGACACAATGAGCTTTTTTTTTTGACTAAGAATAAGTGTTTTACCAAGTTTTACAAGGTTCAACCCCTTATCGTATTCTCATGTATCAATATCGTGCAATGGCGCTTAAATATGCAAGGAGTGTGCAATTTAGGCTCAAAATCAGTAGGTAGTGGCTGCAAAGGGTTGATGCAATGTGTTCAATGAATAGGTTTCCAACACAATGAGAAAGCTAACACAATGCAAACAAGGCTTGATTTCAACAAGTAAGCACAACAAGCCAAATAAGCTTTGCTTTGTTTTTCCAAGCAACACTAAGATGAAGTGCAAATGTTATAGTATGAATATCTACTAAAACACTTCATCACACATGCATAAGATGTCACTCTTTTTTCTGTTTTTTTTTTTCAGAAAAACCGAATTTGAATTTTTTTTTTTAAATTTCGGTTTTAATACTCTCTCTCCACAAATATGAAAAGGTAACTAATAAAAACTGAAAAGATAACAAAATGTCAATGCTTCTTGGAAAAGCACACAAGAGACAACTTTTTGGAGAAACAATAAAGTATGGACAACTTTTTGGGGAACACAAGATCTGATTTTTTTTTTAATCTTTTGTGGAAGTTCAAAGGACAAGCTTCTTGAGGAAGCACAAATCAACAGCTGGGGGCTGAGATGGGGGTTGTGGTGGTGCACCGGTGGGCCTGTGGTGGTGGTAGGGTGGCCGAAAATGAAAAATTGCATGCACAAGCGCCAATACCACAAAATCAACACAATAGAATAAGATCAAAACATTGAACAAGGAATTTCTTGTAAAACTTACAAAGAGAAAGTGATTCTTGGTTTGATCGTTCTTGTTTCAAACAACGCCAAGTGAACCTATGCTCTGATGCCAATTTGATGCGGGGTTAGCCGTTGTTTTCCCGACCTTCTTGATGTTGTGGATTCGGACTCACAAGAACACAAAGAAATGGCACAAGTGAGACAATAAAAACGCAGCAAAGGGGGATTAAACCTTGGGAGCAAGGCTTGACCAAATGAAAAGGAAAAACAGAATAAAACAAAGGGAAATGAAAGGGAAAGATAGGAGGAATCAACCTTAATGAACAACAAGAAGACCCATTGGGACAATGCACCAAGAACCAACTTGAATGACACCAAAATCAACCCTATACAACCTTACACAACCATGGCTGGCCATGGAAGCACAAAGAGGAGGTTCGTGCTCATGTCGGAATCACCAATCTTTGGGAAATTGACAAAACCAAGAACAACCGAACTGAATACAACACACATGCACACAAGGCATGAAGCTCTCACCTTTGGAGAGTCAAACAAACTAGGTTTTCATTAACAAGATTCAAAGTGTCTTCAAATGAGAGTTTACAAGCCTTAAATATGAGAGAAAATCAGCCCAAAAGCAAAGGCCCAAAAACACAAGGTCTAAACCCAAACAAAGGCCCAAAGCTCTAAGTCCAAAACAAGCAAGCAATTGAAAGGCTAAGTATGGGTGGTGGCTGAATCACTCTTAGTTAGTCGAACCCAAGAATGGTGCGGTTTCAAGCAATGTGATGATGTCATCCTCGGGCTCCTTTGGTAGCACCAACTTCATATGGTGGATGATGAAAGCGTTAAGTTCCTCTCTTATCTTCTTAGCTTGTGATCTTGTCATAGGTCCATCTCCATCTCCGAAATGAGGTGCATCAGGTGGTTCTTGGGATGGTCCTCCATCAATATATCCAAAGTTGTTTATAAATACATCTTTAGGGCTGAATTTCTATCATTTATCACCAACACATCAGATTTTCGAGTCCTGTACCTTAATTTGAGTCTTTTCTTGCATTAGTTTCATATTTAAAAAAAAATTAAAAAAAAAAGAGAAGAAAATTAGATCCGAAAATTAAAAAAAAAATTAAAAAGAAGAAAGTGTTTGTTAAGTTGTTTGTTGATCTAGTGCAAGAAAGCTCCAAGGAATAACCTTTTTGGTGATTACCTAGCCCTAAATCAACAGCCCTATTCCCCAAACACATTACCTCCATAAAAAAATTTCTAAATTGAAACCCTACCTTGCAACTACAACATCATAACTTAAGGTTTTCAATCAAAAGAGGTAAATTTCCTTACTTTCCTTTGTTTCTTTTCTTTTTCAGTTTTTGTCAAGCACTACCCACTGTTGTCGAGTGTTGTACTACTGATTTTTAGTTGTTTAAGCTACTGTCGAGCACTTATACACCATATCGAGTGCCTTGCTTGCTTGTTTGAGTTTGATTGAGTCGAGTGATCTCAGCCCTTGCCGAGTTCTCTCTTGTGTGTGTCGAGTGATCTCAGCCCAGCCGAGTGATCTCCTTGTTTCGCCGAGTTGATTCCTTGCAATTACCCATCTATTTTGCTTGAATCAATTGCTTACAACTGCTGTCGAGTACTCTATCCCTTTTGTCGAGTACTTTGTCGTTTGTTTTATTCATTATATACTTTGATTGCCTAGTCTATTGCTTGGTTGTTGATTTGCCCAAAGCGGATCGCCCTAGCAAGCGTGATATATCAATAAGAGAGGGAGTGTGAGCAAAACACAATTGTGAGCTGTTTATAAGTTTTACTAACCTTTAACTTAGTTCTTTGTTTCTTTTGTCTTTGTTGTAATGTCTAACAATCAGGACAACAATGGTGGTAACAACTCCACAAACTCGAGTGCTACTGTGACACCCGAGCAATTCAATACCTTGACGGCCAACATAGCCACCTTGACGGATACATTGGCTGCGATGCAAGCCAAGATGGCGGCTTAGGAGAGCTCTAGGCCTAGTGGTTCGAACACCATAGGAGGTCAGCAAGAGAGAGTGGAGATACCTCAAGAAGAAAGAGAGGTCGTTAACCCTATTCTTATTCCTAATCCTCATGTCAATATTAATTTAGATAATCCTTTATTCAATGAAAACAACTCTCCACGAGGTGGGAGAAATGATCGGAATAATGGGTTTGTTAATGTGCAAGGTCAAGGACAAGGAAGGGGAAGAGGACGTGGCTATCAAGAGCGTTTCTATTACTCAGAGCAGGATGATGACTTCCAAGAAGAGGAGTATTGGGAGCAACGCCCGAGATGGAATCAAAGGGGAAATCAGAACCGACCACCTAGGTTCAATGACGACGACGGAATGGGTAAGGTTAAGGTAAAGATTCCTCCTTTTGATGGTAAGACTGATCCAGATGCTTATATTGATTGGGAGATTAAAATGGAACAAATCTGGAATTGTCATAATTTCTCAGAACCTAAGAAAGTACAACTAGCTTCCCTAGAGTTTCAAGGTTTTGCATTAATCTGGTGGGATAATCTTGTTAAGGAAAGAAGAAGATCCCTTGATGCACCCTTTGCTTCTAGGGAACAACTAAAAGTGGTCATGAGAAATAGGTTTGTACCTCAACATTATGATAGAGAGCTATTAAACAGATTAGAAAACCTTAAACAAGGTAGTAAAACTGTTGAGGAAACATTTAATGTTATGCAAGAAGATATGGCTCGAGCTAATATAGTAGAAACTCATGAGAAAACCAATGTTAGATATCTTAGGATATTGCATCCCGCTTTAGCTCATGAAATTGATTACTTTCCCTATACTACTCCTACTGATTTGTTACATCTAGCTATGAAAGTAGAAAAGGGACAACGCTACAAGAGCCAAGCTAATAGGATGTCGAGTGGCCAGCAACAAGGATGGCGCCAAAACCGGCCTCAACAGCCCCAAGGGCGCTCGGATGTGAGTTCTAGGGAGCGAGCTCAGCAGCCCCAATGGAGAGGTGAGAGTCGACAGCCCCAGCAGCCCCTCGACAAAGGAAAAGGCCCATGGAATGGACGAGAATCGTCTGGGACATCTACTGGTCCCAAAGGGAGTAATCCTAACCCTTCTACCCTTAGATCTCGAGATATTGTGTGCTTTAAATGCCAAGGTAGAGGACATTATATGAAGGATTGCCCTAATAAGAAAACTCTCATGGTTAATCATTTAGAAGAATATGAATCTGAAAATTCTTGTGATGAACATGATGAGAATGCTAATAATGACAATGATCAGAACTTAAACCTTGTTTGTTATGAAAATGATGATGATGAGGTTGGATATGAGCATGGCGAATCTTTGATTGTTAGGAGAGTTTTAAGTGTTGTGCCTACACCATGTGATGATAATCAAAGAGAAAACTTGTTTCATACTCGTTGTCTAGTTAAAGGAAAGGTTGTGAATGTGATCATTGATGGAGCTAGTTGCTGTAATTTAGCTAGTCAAGAAATGGTTGACAAATTGCATTTACCTACTGTTCAACACCCTAGACCTTACAAATTGCATTGGATGAATGATTGTGGCTTATTGAAAGTGAATAGACAAGTTAAAGTGCATTTCAAACTAGGACATTATGAAGATGATGTTTTATGTGATATTGTGCCTATGCAAGCTTGTCATATTCTTTTAGGCCGTCCCTGGCAATCTGATCGTAAGGTTACTCACGATGGGTTTACTAATCGCTATACCTTTACTTTTCAGGGAAAGAATGTCATTCTCAAGCCCATGACACCTACGCAAGTAGCTGATGAGATTGAGAAGCACAAGGTAAGTAAAGGTGAGTTAGATGAGGAGGCTCAGTCGAGCCAAGTGGATCCTCAAACTCGATCTAAGAGTGTGTTCTTGGCTTCCAAAAGCACATTCATGGACGACTTTGCGGATGGTGGGACTGTTCTTATGCGCCTTTGCAAGAGCTTGAGTATGTTGAGTGAAGAGCTTAAAGCTTCTCTTCCATCTAACATTCTCACTCTCCTTGAGGAGTTTAAGGATGTGTTTCCCGTTGACATACCACCAGGTCTACCCCCTATTCGTGGAATTGTGCATCAAATTGATCTTATTCCGGGGGCTGCATTGCCTAATAGGCCTGCGTATCGTATGAATCCCACTGAGACCCAAGAGGTCCAAACCCATTTCCAGGAACTGTTGGATAAGGGTTATATTTGAATTAGCTTAAGTCCTAGTGGTGTGCCTGTATTATTAGTCCCTAAGAAAGATGGTTCATGGAGAATGTGTGTAGATTGTAGGGCTATTAACAACATTACTATTAAATATCGTCACCCTATTCCTAGATTAGATGATATGCTAGATGAGTTACATGGAGCTTCTATGTTTTCTAAAATTGATCTTAGGAGTGACTATCATCAAATTAGAATGAAAGAGGGTGATGAATGGAAAACAGCCTTTAAGACTAAGCTAGGCTTATATGAGTGGTTGGTTATGCCTTTTGGTTTAACTAATGCTCCTAGCACTTTTATGCGCTTAATGAATCATGTGCTTCGAGATTTCATTGGAAAGTTTGTTGTAGTTTATTTTGATGATATTCTGATTTATAGCAAGTCTTCTAATGAACATGATTCACATCTTAGAGAAGTGCTTAAAACGCTGAGAATTGAACGCTTGTATGCTAATTTAAAGAAATGTGAGCTATGTAATGAACAAGTGTCTTTTCTTAGTTTTGTAGTAAGCCCTAATGGACTGCGTGTTGATGAATCAAAGATCAAGGCAATACAAGAGTGGCCGACCCCCACCAACATAGGCCATGTACGCAGCTTCCAAGGTCTTGCGAGCTTCTACCGACGCTTTGTGCGAGACTTCAGCACCATCTCAGCCCCACTAACAGAGCTTACAAAGAAAAGGAGTGAGTTCACATGGGGAGCAGCTCAGGAGGAAGCATTCAACACACTTAAGGACAAGCTCACTCACGCACCTCTATTAGCTTTGCCGGACTTTACTCAGCCTTTTGAGGTAGAGTGTGATGCTAGCGGAGTTGGAATTGGTGGAGTCCTTATGCAGGGAGGTAAGCCTATTGCTTTCTTTTCTGAGAAGTTTAAAGGTGCTTGTCTTAATTACTCTACCTATGATAAGGAATTGTATGTTTTGTTTAGAGTACTTAAGATATGGTCTCACTATCTATGGCCTAGCGAGTTTATTCTTAGGACTGATCATGAATCATTGAAACACTTTAAAAGCCAAGATAAACTTGATAGGAGACATGGTAGATGGATGGAATTCATTGAAACATTTCCTTATGTGATTAAGTATAAGAAAGGCAAGTTGGCCCGTTGCTCTTTTCTTGGGCCCAAGTTGGCCCGTTGCTCTTTTGGTCTTGGTCCTAACTTTGCTTTGGGCCCGAAGTAACCCATGTTAAAAACAAAAACTATTAAAGTGATAATAATAACAAAAAATCCCATATGTGGGTTGATTAGGTTATGTCGAGAGTTATGTTCTTGTCCTGGACTTTGCATGCAAATCTTCATTTGGTGATTGATCTTCCTGTTGTTGGCCCATTTTGATTCCCTCTTTTGGCGTCTGGTCGTTTCCTTGACTTGGTATGTTTAGTTCCGAGTTGGGTTGCAGTATCGGGCGTCCCGTATGATCGAGAGGATCATGGTTGTGTTCGTGGTCTTCGAAGATCCCTCATCTAGGTGGGGGCAACGTCGGTGATCCGCACTTCCTCAAGTTTCGCCTTTTCCGATAGTGGGCTACTGTTATCCGCCTTCTCGGCGTCGAGATGCCGTGTGAGTCATCGCGCTCTCCCGTGTTCTCGGCATTCATGGCTCGTGTTGGACTTTCTTCGTCTCTTACGGTGATAGAGGGCTTTTATGGGTTATCGGGTTTTTCTTTCATCCTTGTTTGATTTGTGTTGCTTTTTGTTGTATGTTGACGGTTAATCCGTCCGCCGATTCGTCGGTCTCTCGAGCTTCATGCTTGTCTGAGCTCGAATTTTTACTTAATAAAAAAAAAGATGAAAATAAAAATAAAAATAAAATATAAACTAATAGTAAAAATAATAATGAAATTTAAATTAAAATACGTTTTTTGAACCCACCTGGGGTTTTGGTCGATATCGACCGAAAACCAAACCTACTTGTTGTACGCCCCTGATGGCCCCCCGTAGGAGTCAATATCGAGTAAATTCACTCGATATCGACTAGGGGTATCCGATTTCGACCATTTGATTCCGTGTGTTGCTCGACCAATGTATATTCTTCCGGGTGTCTCTCCAATGTCCTGTGTCTATCAAGAAGCAAAGAAAACATGCACGATGTAAGAGAGATAGAGGAAGGAAAAAAAACTAAAGAAAAAGGAAATAGAAATAGCGGGTTGCATCCCGTAAGCGCTAGGGCTTGAGTCGCTAGCTTGACCTACTTTCCTTTTAAGATCTCAGTTCAACGCCATGGTGGCGCGAATCTCTTCCTCAGGGTCTTCCTTATCGTAGTATTTCTTAACCCTATGCCCATTTACCTTAAAGCTGGTGCCATCATTTGCAAGCAACTCCACTTCTCCATGAGGAAAGATATGTTTAACCGTGAAGGGTCCGCTCCATCTTGTCCTTAGTTTCCCTGGAAATAAACGCAGTCTAGAGTTGTATAATTAAACTTTATCACCTACCTCATATGTCTTGGGCCCTAGCTTCCTATCATGCCATCTTTTTGTGCGCTCCTTATTGATTTTGGCATTCTCATATGCCTTTAGGCACAACTCCTCAAGTTCCTGCAAGTCAGTTAAGCGTTTCTTACCTGCCTCGTCGAGATCCATGTTGAGCTCCTTAAGGGCCCACCCCGCCTTATGCTCTAATTCGACGGGCAAATGGCATGACTTTCCATGAACCAGATTGTAGGGAGTTGTCTGTAGTGGTGTCTTATAGGCCGTTCGATAGGCCCAGAGCGCGTCATAAAGCTTAGATGACCAATCCTTCCTCGAGCGGGAGCCTGTCTTTTCTAGGATGGCTTTGATTTAGCGATTAGAGACCTCCACTTGGCCACTAGTTTAGGGATGATAGGGTGTTGCGACCCTATGCGTCACCCCATACTTAGCCAAAAGAGCCTTAAACCCTCTCTCGGTGAAGTGTGAGCCACCGTCTGAAATAAGAACTCTAGGAACACCAAAGCTAGGAAAAATGTTAGTTTTAATGAACTTTGAAGCTACCTTCGCATCGTTGGTCCCAGTAGCAACAACCTCAGCCGATTTAAAGACGTAGTCGACCGCCACAAGGATGTATTTGTATGGGCCTGATACAGGGAATGGTCCCATAAAGTCAATGCCCCAAACATCAAAAAGCTCTACCTTCAGGATCCCTGTGAGCGGTGTCTCATTCCTCCATGTAATATTGCCTGCTCATTGGCATTCATCGCACGAAGTGACAAAAGCATATACGTCCCTGAAAATATTAGGCCAATAAAAACCACATTAAAGTACCTTCGATGCAGTTTTGAAGCATTTTGCATGTCCACCTATAGGGAGAGTATGACAATGGCGAATTACACATTCTACTTACTCCCCCGGGATGCAACGTTTGAAAAATATGGTCTTTCCCTTGCTTGAATAAATAGGGTTCGTCCCAATAGTATTGCTTGACGTCGTGGAGGAACTTCTTCTTTGCCTACGAGGTTAGCCCTGATGGGATCACGTTTCCTATAAGATAATTAGCAAAATCTGCATACCAAGGAACCTTTGCTCCCTTTATAGCATAAAAATCACGAATGGGACTAGAGGGAAAGGTAAAGAATAAATCCTCACCGGAATCCGTGCAAACTAACTCACATTTAATGTCGCTGGAACCCACTCGATATCGAGTAGAACTGGTCAATATTGACTGGAATTGTTCGGGCTGCTGCTGACTCAATTTCGGGTGGAATTTTGAGTTGACATTGGTCGATTTCGACCAGGGGTCGGTCAATATCGACCTGTCTCTGTCGCTCTGAGCTTCACTCGACTTATGGTGGAGTTTCGAGTGTGTGATGGTCGATATCGACCAGGGGTCAGTAGATATCGACTCCTCCTGTAGTGAAACAATAGGGATTAGCATATACTTACCTGCAGGGACTTGTTGTGCTTCTATCATTAGTAAGTGTTCATCGTGATGAGAATCATCGATAGGCGTGACATCTTGGGATTCTTCAAGTATGTCCTTGGGAAGAGTTGAGAGATGATCGACTACCGAGTTCTCCGCGTCTTTCTTGTCCTTGAGTTCAACGTCGAACTCTTGGAGTAAAAGTACACATCGTAGGAGCCTAGGTTTGGCATACTTCTTGGCTATCAAGTACCTAAGAGTTGTATGGTCAGTGTGCACAATAACCTTAGATCCCACAAGATAAGAATAGAAATTTTCAAATGCAAAGACCACAGCCAAGAACTCTTTCTCCATTGTGGTGTACTTAGCCTGAACCACATCAAGAGTCTTGCATGCAAAGCAGATGGCATGAAGCTTCTTGTCCTTCCACTGTCCTAGGACTGCTCCTAAGGCGTATTCGCTGGCGTCGCACATGATCTCAAATGGTAGCGACCAATCCGGCAATTGAATGATTGGGGCGAAGATGAGAGCTTCCTTCAACCTTTTGAAGACTTCAAGACACTCGCTAGAAAATTCAAACTTGACATCATTCATAAGAAGGCTAGTGAAAGGTTTGGCAATTTTAGAAAAATCTTGAATAAACCTCATATAAAAACTTGCGTGACCTAGGAAGCTTCTTATCTCTCCACTAGCTCTATCTTTGCCCTGTCCACCTTAGTACCTTTCTTGGACACCTTGTGCCCTAGCATAATCCCTTATGTTACAATAAAGTGGCACTTTTCCCAATTGAGAACCAAATTTGTCTCTTGACAACGCTCGAGTACTCGATGAAGGTTAGAAAGACAAATATCGAAAGAAGTGCCATAAACAGAGAAATCATCCATTAATACCTACACAATATCTTCTATCATATCAAAGAAGATGGCCTTCATACACCTTTGAAAGGTGGCAGGGGCATTGCAACGCCCAAAAGGCATCCTTCTATATGCAAAAGTCCAATAGAGACATGTGAAGGTGGTCTTTTCTTGATCCTCATGATGAATAAGGACCTACCAAAATCGAGAATTGCCATCCAGGTAGCAAAAATAATGATGTTCATCTAACCTTTAAAGTACCTGGTCAATGAAGGGGAGCGGGAAATGATCCTTCCTTGTTGCGGTGTTGAACTTATGTAATCAATGCACATCCGCCAGCTAGTAGTGATTCGCTTCGGGACAAGCTCTCCCTTCTCATTCTCCTCAACGGTCATTCCATCCTTCTAAGGAACCACGTGGACTGGGCTCACCCACTCACTATCGGAGATAGGGTAGATGATTCCGGTATCTAGCATTCACAGGATCTCCTTCTTCACCACCTCCTTCACGTTGGGGTTGAGCTTCCGCTGATGCTCGATGGTTTCCCTAGTGATCATCCTCTAAGAGGATTCTGTGCATACAAGTAGTGGGTGAAATACCTTTAATGTCCTCTAAGGAGTACCCGATTGCCTTTATGTGGCTTCGGTGGACTTCCGGTAGCTTGTCGACTTCCTGCAAGCTTAGTGAAGCATTGATAATCACAGGAAAAGTAGAGTTGGGACCAAGAAATTTATACCTAAGGGTGTCTAGTAAAGGCTTCAGCGCCGGAGAAGGGCCCTGTGGAATCCAGATGGGCTCTACTTCTTCCGTCTTCATGATCCCCCCTAAGTAGTTCGTCTCAATCCTCATGGCAGAAGCATTCAAATCAGCCACAAGAGTTAGAATCGACCAAGCATACATCGAACTCAATGCTGAATCGGATACAAGGATGTACTATTGCAGAAAACTAGTTGCGTCAAAAACCTCAAATGAAAAATCAATACATACCTGGGTTGAGGACGCAGTCGAAATCGGGTGAAAGTGTTGGTCGAAATCGACTAGAATGGTCGATATCGACCTCTGTTGGTCGAAATCGACCTCTTGCCTCTGAATCTGGTGAACTTGCTCAATTTCGACAGAGGGATGGGTCGAAATCGAGGAGGGATGGCCGATATCGACCAAAGTTTAGTCAAAATCAAATGTTGGTGTACCTGCTGAGAGAAAAGAACTCGATATCGGGTTAGTATGGTCGATATCGACTGAGTTCATAATACTTACCTGTTATGGAGAGAAGGTCGAAATTGACTGGGGTGGGCACTCGATATCGAGCATTGTAGTCGATATCGACTGGTTCTGCTCGAAATCGAGTGGATCGTTTAGCTCTCTCGATAGTGCGTCGTCGAAAACTTCCTCCTTGCTTGAGTATACAGCTTGCAGTTACTTCTCCAGCTCAGCCTCAGTCTTCGTTAGGGCTTCTTCTTGAGTCAACGCCCTTCTTGCAGGTTTAGTGCAGGAGATAACATTGAATTTAGAATATATAGCTTTGATCTCCATGGGAGAGGTTTGCCTTGGTATTTATGCTTATGCAGGGTTTCCAATGACTAGCCTAAAAAGTATGAAGTTAAAGACAAGCTCTATGTGTCCATGTCTAAGAATAATTGGTTTCCCAACAAGTTCAATCACAAGAAGATGGGACCATTCACAGTGCACAAGATCCATTCCGGAGGACTACAACTGATGGACAAGAATGGATTCATGTTTGAAGCCCAATCTACGTGGGCGCTGCAGATGCCACCTTGAGCTTAAACGGAAAAAGTCGGCCTAGCGACTATAAAATCTAGAGCTTGTAATAAAATAATCAGTTTTTAGGATTTTTAGACATTTTTACTTTTGATTTTTGGTTTTGAAACATTATTTTTGGATTTTTCTATTGTGGATACTATCTTTTTAACGAATCTTGCAGGTATCAAAAAGAAGTTGCAGAAGTACTCGACGTCGAGTAATCTACTCGACATCGACCACCCTTGTCGAGCAAAGGAGCCTGTGGTCGAAACAATGATCACCCTGAGGTTTCAACTTACTCGAAATCGAGCATTCTAGTCGACATCGACTACTCTCTTTGAGATCGACTACTCCTACAACAATTACAACACACGATTCCGACGTTCTGCACATATGTCTAGTGAGTCTCTTTCTTTACCCTTATTCTTATATAGTAAGGACACTGTAAATTTTATGTATGGGTTGGGGGAAGAGCTTACTTCAAGCATATTTGACTATATTTGACATATATGTGCATATTTTGAATTAGAGTCATGGAAGCTATAATTGAACTCAACGATGCAAAATTGGATTCGTTAGAGATATAACATGAAATTGCCTAGTAAAGGTAAGTCACAATAAAATGCGTTATTTTCTTGAAAACCATGAAAGCAGGTAAAATCGAAATTGCCTTTGACATGTTGCATGATAAGAGGATGATGGACTTTATATTTTCCATACAATGCTCATATTGTTCATATTCCCTAGCCATAACTATGCTTTTGCATCACAAAAGTCATACTAAGCCTTATTTCATATATATTACTCCACATGATCTAAATATTGCCCATTTTTACCTTATTTCCTATCCGGGGATTATGTTGAGAATGAAAGTTACATTATGGAGATTACTATATGGTGTTTGTGTTGTTATTATTATCATTATTGGAGTTTGGCAGGATTAATCATAAATTATGGAAAATTTAATGAGAGAAAGAAAATTCGGTCACCTCAGGAGATAAAGGTAGATCGACCCTGCATGCGTCGAGATAATAGTTCCGCGGGATGGGACACCAAGGTGAGATGTCCGAAGCACTAAGTATCCGGGTCCATTCATGACACCCATGTTTGCGACTCGGGAGAAGGTAGTGATGAGATTAGAGAGGTAAAAGCAATATAAGTGAATTATGCCACATGAATTCTATCAACAACATGTGAAGATCTACCAAGATGGAAGATATTTATCCACTTTAGTCTTATTTCCCCTTAGAGATTTATTTGTTTTATTTCCAAGTTTTATCATAAAGTCTTTAGATAGATAGTTTTAGATATAGATAGAGTATTCTTTCCTTGAATAAAGAGGATTGACTACTATAAATAAGGCCTTAGGGGCGGATTTTAGGAATCATCCATGCCACAAGACAATTGTGTTTCATAGAGTTTTAGAAAGCTTAGACCCAGAGAGGTTGGAGTTTGCGAGAGCGGTTTTAGCTTCGATTGTTTGTAAGTTTTTATTTATTTTAATGCAATTTAGTTCCCTTTTATTATTGATGTGTTCTTTTATGATGAAGAGCGAGTAGTCACCCGACTTATAGGGTCGGGGTGAGCCCGACAATAACCATGTAACGTAATGCGACAAAAATATAACTTTTAATGCAATTTCGTCTTCTATCCCTATGAGCATGATTCTTTTGCGACAGCCGAAGGTGATCCTTGTTTGTGATATTGAAGGGAAAGTGATCTTAATACAACTTGGATTAATTATGTGAAAAGAGTTAGTTACAATTCGGGTTTATGCGAAAACCTCTATTTTCCTACTTGTTAATAACGACAGTTATTTGATGTAAAGGCATGATCTTTTATACCTTTAGCATGATTCTTATATGGTTATCGTTGTGGCGTTGTAACCCCGATTCTGGAAATCTTTTGTATTATTGAATTCAATCCCACCAATTCTGTCTTTATTGCTGTCTTTATTCGTTTACAGAAGTTCGCATTTTCGTTCACTGCACTACTCGATCTCGACTGAAATCCACTCGACGTCTACTAGTTTGGTCGACGTCGAGGATTGTTTTACTCAACTTGCTCTGTTTTCGTCGTCTGTTGTTTAGCTTTGCAGGTTTACTCGACTGAGTGGTCAATATCGAGTACTCTCCTAGTCGAATTCGAGAGGATTTTGGGACTGAAAAGGTGGGCGCTGACACGCTTCCTCGTGGATACGATCCTGAATACCCTACCACTACAACAGGAAGATTTCTTGTATTTTATTTGCTAGGACAGGGAGTTAGTTTGATTTTATATTTCGATTTATTTTGGTAACTAGTTTGCATCCTAACAAGGTAACCAGGAATTTCATGAACAACTTCTGTGAAAGGAATAGTAACAATTAGTCCTTGAAGCAGTTTCACAAAATGCTTAAAGTTACCTGTCGTGGGGTTCTTCAGCACCATGGAAGGGAATGAGAGCGTCTTTTTTGGTTTCGGAACCAAAACAACTGTTGGAGGCGATGCAGAGGACTCGATATCGACCTGGGGTTGCTCGATATCGACTGTTGGTTGCTCAATATCGACTAGTGGAGTCGAAATTAAGTTTGCTGGTGCAGATGGGTCAATATCGACCACTGGTGACTTGATATCGACCAGTGCTGGGTGGATATCGACCTGATGCTGGCCGAAATCAACCTTTTGTCCAGTGTTGTCGTTCACTTCTCCGATTTCTGGTTCGTGCAACTTGTGACCGCTCCTTTGTTGAACTGCATCGACGTGTCCGTTCTGCCCCTTGGGATTTGGATCTGTATGCCTAGGGAGCTTTCCGAATTGTCGTGGAATCTACGCCGTGAGTTGACCCACTTGGGTCTCTATGTTCCTCTTTCAGACATCCATCTCTCCAAATCTGGTAGTGAGGCTCTGAAGTTGAGATGACTAAACCTAGAGCTGAAACGGAATGGCGCTGGTGGATTTCTCATTCTTTGTTTGATTCCTCTACAACTCGTCGAGGAGGATCTGTAGATCATCCTTCCGTTGGTCTCTCTCTGGGTATCCTGGAGCTCTATATGGTGGGGGGTTCCTAGGGGTACCTTGGTTCCTCTGTGGTTGATAGAACTGTTTGTCTCCCATAGAGCGATTGGGACCCCCCGCGTAAGCTGCTTTCTCATGAGTTTCTGCTAACATGACTTGCTCCGTATGTGGCCACTCAGGGGTAGTGTGTCGCTATGAACCACATTCAATACAAGGTTGGTTAACAGATAGAAATTTAACTTGTTTAAGAAGCTTACGGTTATGATCTTTGTAGAATTGCTCCTTGATGTCAGGATCAATCTCCCTAGAATGCTCATATAGGGGCGTGGATGGGGCTGGCCTTGAATAGGTGTTGTCGTCGTAAGCCATAGGAGCCTCATAGGTGTTGTCGAAGTTAGTGAGCCTTTTGATGGATGCCCAAGCCCCCGTTGGTGTTTGCGTCAGTTACTCATATTGAGTGTATTAATTGATCCCCTCCTTGCTAGGTAAATCAAGAGAATTGTAGAAAATCTCCTGAAATACATAGGTTTATTGCCCATGAGTAGGGCAGGATCGCATCAGCTCTTTGTATCGATCCCATGCTTGTGCTAGCGGCTCCCCAGGCTCTTGTTTGAAAGCTATGATTTTTTGGCGAAGGAGCGTTGTCTTGGCAAGAGGAAAGAATTTGTTGATGAACGCATTCCTAACTTCTTCCCATGTCGTGAGAGATTGCGAGGTCAGTCCTTCAAGCTACTTCAATGATGGCCCTGCAAGAGACCAACGAAAAGCTTTCATTTGACATATTCAAGGGTTGCACCATTAGCTATAGTTTGACACAAGTCAGCAAAAGTAGTAATATGAGCGAGAGGGCATTCATGAGGTCTTCCTTCAAAAGGATTCTTTTTAATTTCAGATAAAAAGGGAGTGCGAATTTCATAGTCATTAAGAAGGATAAGAATAGCCAATTCAAGCACTGCTAGAGTTGGGTGCATGTAATACTTAGCCGTAGCAGGATATTGGGCGAGCTTAATCTGAGCCTGCCTCCTTTGTGCTTCCTCCCGATCAGCGCCTGCTCTCTCAGTGACAAAAGCAGTGTTGTTGGCTAATACCTCCCTCTGAAGCCTCTCGATCATCTCAGCTTGTGTTTCTACGGTTGCCCTGATCTTTTTCAATCTAGAGTGGATGCGTATAAGACGTTCCGGGTCGGCTAAGGCGTCGAATTCAGGTGGTTGACCAGAGCGGCGCATACACCTGAAAACAAACTCAAAGAAAACGTGAAATCAAGCTATCTAAGGCGCGAATGATTGCTTCCCCGGCAACGGCACCAAAATTTGATGTAAGAGGAAATCGAATTGAAAATACGAAAATAAATTAAAACCGAGTTCTAGCCTGCCTAATACACCATGTTGAGAGATTCGAAGTAAGTGATGTATGAAAGAAAACTTCCAAGACCGGGGCATACCACAACGATGACCATGCAAGAGAATCAATAAATCACAAAGATGGGAACTTTATCTGTAAAGAAAAAGGCTTTCACCAAATCCGACAAGTAGGAATATAAACCTTTCGATCAATAACCCTAATTGTGTCTATCCCTTTTCATAATTAGAATTTATAAACTTCCGAATAGAAATCCTAATCACTATTCAAATTTCACAACATGAGTTCCTTAATTTCACAATTAAAGATGAAGCACAAAGGGGAGAACAAGATAAAGTACCTTTCTTTAGCGATCAATCAATCCCCCGACATGGCTATTGTCGGGCTCACCCCGACCCTAGAAGTAGGGCAACTCCTCGCTCATCGCAATCGCAGAAATCATTGATGGAAAAGAAACAACTTGCATTAAACTAAATTCAAAACCTTTACAATCCCGGCTCTCCAACTTTCGCAGAGTGCCAAAACTCTAAAAGCCTTAAACTCCTAAAATTGTATGTGAACTACTTGCTTTGATATTGAATGAATAAAAACTAGCCCCTAAGGCTTTATTTATAGGCCTTAATCCTTGCTAATCAAGGAAAGGAATATCTTTCTATATCTCTATCTAACTAAAAGATATAATTCTATTTGAAGGGAAATAAATCTAATATGGTAAAACTAGATAAATCCTAAAAGGTAATTAAATGTTCGACCCTTAGGATAGATATAAAGGTGAAAAGATAAAATCTCTCATGTCTTCGTGTGCAAGGAATCATCAACTCGGAATATCTTTCACTTGAAATCTGGATATGACTCGGAATCGACTCGTACTCGACGCTGAAGGGTTGGTCGATATCAAGTTGTTTGCTCGGATTCGGCTTCCGCTCACTCGATGTCGGCACTGTTAGGAATTTCGAGTCGATCTTTCGTCGATATCGACCAATTTTGGTCGAAATCGACCTGTCTTCGTTCTGCACGTCTTGTCAAGTCTGGCTTGGAAATTTCGTCTGGGCTCTTAGTCGATATCGACCAGATGTGGTCGATATCGACCACTCTTCAGTTCCTCGTTTTGTGCTTAGCTTTGCTCGATGTCAGGTGCTCTTTCGTTGATTGCTGAGCTTCTTCAGTAGACATCAAGTGTATTTCCAGTGCTTCTTGGTTTTTCTCCGAAATAGCTCCAAATTCTACAATATTAAACAAAAACTCGTGTAGACCTCTATTTCTCGAAAATAAGCATAAACAACATAAATTCGCTATATTCTCAACCTAGAATACATAAAATGATAGAATAAGGAGCTGAAATAGGTATAAAAAAAATATGGCATAAATCATGGACATCAGACTCAAGCATATGAAAAACTCCTATCTAAATGCAATAAGAAATACCTATGGATGCCTTATTATATCGATCTGTCTCTCCACTAATGGATCTATTACGTATCAGTATTCTTCAATATATAACATGAAGATCAAGTAATAAGGTAACCGAGTTTTTCCCTGGTTAACATCCATGCAAGCACTGATAACTCGGCATACGTTTATGTCCTCTATTTGTACATGACGCTCTACTCTTCTTCCTTTGGCCATGGTTTTCTATATTTATAGAGTCCATTACACATTCCATATTTCCAGACTTTTAGGTAATCTACATCTTTGTGTATCAGGATTGGTAATGTAACTCTACCTACTCCAGCACCATAGTTCGTACAAAAGTTGTTATGCCATTCCCTGAAAAATGTTGGTGCTCCTCGAAACCTAAAGAACTGTCCAGTAGAAGTGTATGAAATCTCTCATCCTCCATCTTCTACAGATTTCTTCTTGAAGTTCAATAGGTAGCTGGAGAACTTTTATTATTGTCTCCGTGGTAAGGAATCGTTCAACCGTTATGTGTCTCATTTCTAAGAGTTCACGACGGTATCTATTACAAGTATATATTCCAAAATCATCTGAAATTTAAAAACTTGGAGGAGACACCCATCCTTTGTCTCTTATATCGCCTAAGAGTTCACGATCCAATGAGCTGGTTGCCCATTGAGGATTTTCCCATCGAATCTGATTTCTTTGGTCCATCAGCTAGTTCTCTAGTAAAGGTGAATTGGTGAAGGGGTAATTGTCAATGCAGGAGTCTCCCATGCGCTTTGATATTATCAAGATTGTTATTTATAAAACCCAATATCCCTTTACAATCTGTTCTGACTATAAATGATTTAGGGGCTAAGAAGATTTTAAAATACTGGATTCCACGATAAATCACAAGAATTTCTTTCTCCATGACAGTGTAATTGTATTCAGTTTTGTTGAAACTGCCATTGCTATACCTGCAAAGCTTATTATCTTTCTTTATTATCTTCTCTTTAGATCTTGGACTATTTTAGTATCTAAATGAGTCCAACTCCAAACTTGATCTTTCTTTAATTTTACGTTGAATGTTTTCTTAATTTAGCTAGATCTTTAATAAAATCAGACGCATAATTAAGACAACCTAGAAATCTTTCTAGTTGTTTTCTATCCTTAATTTCATCAGGAAATTTCTCTACTTTTTCCAAGATATGTTCTTGCAAGACAATTTGACCTACTTTAATCTTTAATTTTAGGAACTCAATTTCAGACCCAGCATAAATGCATTTCTTCTATCCTAAAATGATTCCATGGTCAATACATTTTTTAGTTATAGCTTTCAAGTCATTCTTATGTTGCTCTATAGTTTTAGAGAAGATTAAGATATCATCAATGTAAACAAGACAACAATGTTTAAATTCTTTGAAAACATTGTCCATTATTCTCTGAAATATTTGTGGTGCATTTTTCAAACCAAAGAGCATGACTACCCATTCATAGTGCCCTTGTGGTGCACTAAAGGCAGTAAGTGGAATACTCTCTTCATCCATTTTTACCTGCCAATAACCACTTTTACAATCCATTTTAGAGAACCAAGTAGCTCCCTGTATTCTAATAAATAAAACTGTTTTTATTAGGGATATAATATCCATAAAAAAACAGTATTATCATTAAGCTTTTTATAGTTGATAACCATTCTAGTTTTTCCTCTTTTTTCTTCAGCATGATTTTTGACCATAAAGGCTTGGCTAGAATGAGGACTTTTACTTTCTCGAATTAAAACTTTCTTTAATAGCTCATCAATTTGCTCTTTGAATTCTTGTTGATCATTTTAAGTGTAAACCATTTGTTTTACCCTAATGACGGATTTTGGATCTTTTAATTCTATGGTAGAAAAGTATTTATCTTTTTCCCAAAAGTTCAAAGGATTTTCATAATATAATTCCTTACACATTTTTTCTTGTTGAGTAAGAATTTTTTCTTTTAATGTTACCACACATATAGAGGGTGCAAACTCTCTTTGTGTAGGAAGAATATATTCCTCACCCCATTTAGTGCACGTAAACTCTATTTCTGGTTGTGTATATGCTTGTTTAATCTTTTTTACCCAAGCGCCTTCTCCATTGATGTTGAAGACCATCATGTCTAAGTCCTGGGTAACCAAAACATGCAGTTTTTGGAAGTTATTTCCAGTTAGCATATCATGTGAGGGCTGATTAGTAGCCCAGAGTGTAGGAATTACATATTGGACTCCTCCTATAATGATAGGTACATTAGAAGCTAATTCTGAATGAACCATGATACTATCATCAACTATTCTGACTTGAATTGATCTACGAGGCTTCTGCCAAATAAACTTAGGAAATAATGCCTATTTACCAAAGCATACCGAACATCTACTGTCTACAAAGCCACATAATTCATATTTATTGAACCCTTCTAAGAAAATACTTATTGGGATATAAATACTATTGGGGTTGGTAATTCTATAATTTTCTTTAGTGATTCTCTGCAGACATGTTCAAGGCTTTCTTCTACTCTCATATTGTCTTCATAGAGATGTCTGAGATATATTACTTCCATTCTCATACATATTTCGTCTACAAACATTGTTTATGTGAGAGATTCTTTGAGTTTGAGATCCTTAGCTCTTGGATCATTTTCATAGACAGGTTCACTATAGGTTTTAGTGGAATATCCTATTATCTTCCCTTTTGCCTCGGAACTGGATGATCCTTCTTGATTTTTTCTAACCTTTAGAAATGTTGGAGGAATCAATGGTATTGATTCTCTGAAAGGATAAGAACCTAGATCTAGACAATGTCTAGTTAGTTCTCTTATAATTTTTTTTTTCTAGTCTTTTGTTTAATGCTGCTATCATGCTCTCTATGTCTTCATCTACCACAAATGATTTTCTGCTCGTAGTAGCTCCCTGATTTCTCGGGGTAACACTAAGATTAGGATTGAACCTAAAACTAGTATTTTTGGATAAACTTGGACATCTAGAAAGACGGACTGGTGGTTTATCATTCGTATGGATTCTATGTTCTTAATCTATAGTTAAAACCTTATCACTGCTACTGGCTGTAGAATTTTCAAATGCATTTACCCAAATGGTTTTGTGTCTTATCTGATCAGGTCTTAGCTTTACAGGCACAACCTCTTTACTTGGACCTACAACTCTCTGTTTCTCAACTTCCACTATATGACACTTTTGTGGAAGATTTGTAGTGTTCTCGAGTTTATAAACTACTTTCCACTTTAGTTGTAAAGGACAAGTTTCCTTATGCATACTGATACCTTCTGTTAACAAATTTACAGCTAAGAATTTAGATGCATAATGATCTTCTAGACGAACATAATAGTTAGATCTACATATCCAAGAAACTGCACATTGACTCAAATTACAGACTATTCCACTAATGCATTGATCACTAAACTTTTTATGCCTAATGTCACAAACAAAATTAATGCATTGCACATCTTTACCATAGTCTTGTAATGGAGTTATAATTACTTGGATGCCACATATGAAGGTATATTTTTTTTATCTTTGTTATGCTTTTGAATATGTGCCCAATTGATTAAGTTTGCTTCAGTTGCTTGATTTTTATTGTTTTTGACAGTTACGTCTCCGGACATTTCTTCACATACATACTTAACATATTTAGAGAATAATGATTTTTTAACATATTGTTCTTTAGCGATGATCAGAAAATCAACCCCTGATCTAGTCATTTCTTCAATTTGTTCCTCAGAGTTCCGTCATTTCATTAATTTCATTACCTTTTATTGACTCATTTTCAGATTCTATATCTTATTGAAGCTTTTCTTCTATTATTTCTACTATCTCTTTGTTATTTCTTAGAGCTAGCTCTATTTCTTAATCTTCTGATAGCTTGATGTAATTCAGACTACCTAGGGCTTATGCTAATCTATTGTTCTTCTTGTTTTTGCATTCATTAGCATAATGACCGGCTTCTCCACGTCCCCAACATTTGCAATTTTTCTTTTTTCTCATGACAGAACGAGGCTTTCTGGAAAAACCTTATGTTTCTAGAGAATGGTTCTTTTTATAATACTTCTTGTAGTATTTTTCACCTCTTTGTTTGTTGAAACTTTCTCTCTTATAGTTCCTTCTACATTGGTAATCTATGTTGTTACATCCCTACTCAGTTGGCGTCTTCCAACAAGTTAATAATTGTTTTTTCATTCTTTGGGTGCTCCTCACGTCTCAACATTTTTTCTTGATCCACTTCCTATAATAGGAAATTCTGTTACCAAGAGAATCTTTACTTCCATTTTTAATTAGCTCTCGGTATTCTTCACTTATTTGTTCATTAATTAGGGCAGGAAGTTTATCAAAGAACATTTGCAAATTAGTGTTGTTTTCCCTTATCTTGTAATAATACTTCTCAAACTCTGTTATGTAGTTATCAACGTATTTCATGTTACGGATTTCGATATTGTTTAATGTCCTTTGCCATTTTAAAGCTTCCTTATCTTCATCTTCTTTTTCTCCAATGAATCCGCCGTCTATTAATTCACATATTAATGTGAGCATATTCACTAGACTTGCCAAATTCCTAAGCTCTTGTTTTACTTCATCACCAATAGCTCCATACTAGTCGGCAATACATGCATAGAAGCTATGTTCTATATAATTAAGGAATTGAGAAGAGTTCAATCCTACATTCATGTTTAACACACTCATCATTCTTTTCTTCCAGAACTCTATGATTTCGCGCCTATTTCTTACTCCATCTAGGTTAAATTTATAACTTGTTTCACTTGCGGGTTCTAGATTAATTTCTCTTTTATTTGGTCTATGGTTTGGCATAATGCTAACTCCAAATCTTTAATTCTTTTCCGGAAACTCTTTTCGCTTTAGCCTAGTGATTTTATACAGTGGGGACACTGTATATTTTAAGTATGGGGTGGGGGAAGGGCTTATTATCATTATTATATGTTTTAGTCTTGCTTTTTGGTTTTTACATGTTGAAATTTTTTTTTTATGTTATGCATTCATGTTTGAATTTTATGCATTTTAGTCTTTTTTCATACTTTATTCTTGTTTTTAGTTACATAATAAAAAAAATATAGAAAATGTCGAAAAAAAAGAAAAAAAAATGCATGTTTAAATTTTTGCATTGTCTTAGTTTTTATACCCTAACTTAGATGTCCTATGATGATGAATAATGATTGACTTGATAATGTAAATCCTATGACATGTTTGGAAGGTTTAGCCTAAGTCCTCGAAATTGTTTTTATGTGGATTGTGAACTTGTGATGAAATTGAGCACATATGATCCTAAGCTAAAGGTTAAAATCCAACAAAAATTGTCCTAGTGAGAATTTTGGCCTTATAGGGAGAACATTAAAAATCCCTCTGCTTTCTTGAGTGTATTTACTCTTCCTATGCATCTCTAAATGTTATGATAGTTATTCAAAGTCAATGCATTTATATCTTGATGTGAATGAGAATTAAATGATGGATGCACCTTTTAAGCCAATTTAATCCTCTCTTTACCTACCCTGCATTATCTCTGCTTGAAGCCAAAACATTAGCCTGAGACCTTTTATAAACTCCACAAAATTATCCTTAGCCAAATTGAGCCTGACCCCCATTTGGGAATTAAGACTTAGAGTTGGTTGGAATAATGGTTTGTGGAAGAAACAAGCTTGTGTTTCATTTCAAGTAAAGAGGATTTTTTAATTTATTGAAATATGGGTTGGTTTTATAATTTTTATCTTGCTATGCATACTATGTAAAAGGATTTTTGGCTCACCTTATAGATGCACCATTAGTTATTTTCGTTTCAAAAAAAATATATCAAAAAAAAAAAGGAAAAGTTTGTATATATGTTAGTGAATAAAGTGTATGAGCAAAAATTACCTTATTTTATTTCATTTTCGCAAGATGCATACTTTGGAGAAGGTTAAGGAAGTTTGAAAGGTTACATACTTCATTGAAACAAGTTGGAGAGTTTGGTTGATGCATATGATTGAGAATTATGGTTTGGTTATGTTGGAGATTTAGGAGGCTTGATTCCCGAATTGTATTAAGCACTACATGGCCAAATAATTCCATGCCCTTATATTTCTTTCCAAGCCCCATTACAACCCCGGCGAATGGAATCTTCTTTGAAGACTTCTATTGAGCGAAGTCCTCCAGATAATTCTTGTTACATTTACATAATTGGTTGCGAAGTGGATTCATATTTAAATTGCAATGTTTATGAGATTGCATATATGATTTTTTTTAAAAAAAAATGAGATTGTGTATGGAATTGAGTTGAGAGTTGATCTTCATAGCCTAAACACATTGAGAGTTAAGTGTAAACACATTATCCCTGTGAGGTTGGATTTATATTGCCTATGCCCATGGATCGCTCGTATATGTGTGATGACGTTTAGTTCACTTGTGTTACATTGCTACTACTTGAGATGTTGATTTTGACAAGGGCAAAGACTTGAAGGATGTGTTGTAGGTCTTGGTTATTGTTTGGTTATTGCTTGAGGACAAGCAAGTCTAAGTATGGGGTGATTTGATGTCACTAAAGTAGCCATGTTTTTGTGAATATTTTAGTTCCATATTCTATACACTTTGCATATTTCGGGTTGGGAATATGTCGAATTTTTGTAGTTTGTGCTTATTTGCAAGAAATGGAGATCTACATAAGTTTCTGTTTAATATTGCAGAATATGGAACTATTTCGGGAAAAAACCAAGAAGCAAAGACGGAGGCTTAAGTTTACTCGATATCGATGAATTGTACTCGATATCGACAAAAGAGCCCGGACACACCCTGATCGAGGACAAGCTGATCGACAAGCCAAGAGCACCTGTCCGAGCATGTCGAGAAGAGCTGCCCGACCAGCCCAAGCCACACTAGTCGACGAAGCCTTTCTCCTCGATATCGAGGAAGGTTCTCGAGATCGACAAACCCCAGGAGACAATGTCCGAGCAAGTCCGAGGAAGAGCTAGTCGACATGCCGAGCCACTGAAGTCGATGACTAAAGTTACTTGAGATCGAGGAAACTCCTCGAGATCAAGGAAACCTTGCAGAAGCCGCGTAACGCATTGTGAGCTGTCCTACTCGGATTGGGATTCCTTGGGGCCGAAGATTGCCTAGTCTATCCGATTCTATCAAGTTCCATCATGGAGAAGAAGATTTATGCACTTATAGACTTTTAGATATAATTTCCCCTTTTAGATTTATTTATGTTATTCCATTTATTTATCATTAAGCTTTTAGATATAGATTTAGATAAAGATAGAGATATTATATCCTTGAATAGCGAGGATTAGAAGGCTATAAATAAAGCCCATGGGGCTGATTTTAAAAATAATTCAATTCAATTCAGAAGGTAGAGAAGTAGTTCACAGAGACAGTTTAGGAGTTCAGAGGTTTTAGGGTTTTGGCATTCAACGAAAGTTGGATCGCCGGGATTGTAAAGTCTTTGAATTTAGTTTAATGCAAGTTTCTTTTCATCAATCAATGTCTGAGGTTGCGATGATGCGCGAGTAGTCCACCCACTTTTAGGGTTGGGGCGAGCCCCACGATAGCCATGCGCAGTTGAGGTAAAGATTCGACTTTTATCATGTTTTGAGCATCTGCTACTTGTTATGTGTTTATTACCCATCTAATGGAGGTCCATGCTAAGAACTTGGATTGTAAACATAAAATCAGTAGAGACGATTAGGGTTTCTTGAAAGAGTTGTCTAATTGTTGGAAAAGGCGAAAGCTTAGTCCTTCGGTGCGAATTATATGATTATCTGTTTTATTCTTGCCTTATGCATGCTTCGTTATCGTTGTTGCAAACCCCAATCTTGGAAGTCTTTTACATATAGTTTAGTTCGAAATCCCAAAGCACTTGTCTTTACTTTATTTCGTTTTTATTCTCTTTCTTACCAGATCTCGAATTGCACTCCTCGATCTCGAGTTACTGATCTTCGATTCAAGAATCGCCGTAGCTTCTGTGTGCAGGAACTCGACAAAGCCAACTCGACCAAGACAATTTTACTCGATCTCGAGTAAGACTAGTCGAGATCGACTAAGGCCTATGACTGCTGCTGCGTGAATCGACTGTCTGATCTTCTATCGAATAACCCTAGTCGAGATCGAAAACCTGTGGTCGACTTGGCGCCGTTGTCGGGGAAGCAATCATTCGCGCCTTAGGTAGTTAAAATCTCACGTCTACTTTGAGTAACTTTACAGGTGTATGCGCCGTTTTGGTCAACCACCTGAGTTTGACGGCTTAGACGAACCGGAACGCCTTTTACACATCAGAGCTAAACTACAAAGAGTCATGGCGGCCGCAGAAACACAAGAACAGCTCATTGAGAGGCTTAAAAGGGAACTAGCCGCAAGGGATGTTACTATCACCGCTGAGAGAGTAGGAAGGGAACAAGAAGCTGAGCGCGCAAGGCAAGCAGAAGCTGAGCTTGCCCAATTCCCAACCACTGCAAAGGATTATATGCATCCAACTCTCGTCGTGCCTGAATCAGCGATTCTAATCCCTGAAAACTCTTTTGAAATTCGCACTCAATTTCTTATAGAGCTTAAAAATAATGCTTTTTATGGAAAATTTAATTAGTGTCCTCTTGAACATATTACCAATTTTTCTAACATGTGTCGTACTCTTGCTGAAGGTACAACTCTGGAATATGTCAAGATGAAGGCTTTTCGCTGGTCTCTCGCTGGACATGCACTAAAGTGGCTTGAAGGGCTGAAACCAAGATCCCTCACAACATGGGCCCAAGTAGAGCAAGAGTTTCTGAACAAATTCTTCCCTCCCGCCAAAACAGCACTCCTCCGCCAGAAAATCACAGCCTTCAAACAGAAGCCTGGGGAACTGCTAGCAAAGGCATGGGAACGCTATAAAGAACTGCTGCGATCTTGCCCTACTCATGGACATCCACCCTACGTCATTCAGGAGATCTTCTTTAACTATCTTGACCAAATCACTAAGGACAGAATCAACCAGTATACTCGCTATGAGTATGTGACGATGCCACCAATTGACGTCTGGGGTGTGCTAGACAAGCTCACCAATTATGACAACAAATATGAGTCTATTGCCAACTATGAGGAGAAATCTTATGCCAGGCTAGCACCATCTATGCCACTCTATGAGCCAGCAAAGGAGATTGACCCGGATGTCAGGGAGCAGTTCTACAGAGACCAGAATCGCAAGCTCCTCAAGCAAGTCAAATATCTGTCTGTCAATCAGCCTTGCATCGAATGCGGATCATAGCGGCACACCACTACTGAGTGCCCACACACTGAGCAAGTCAGGATGGTAGAGACACATGAAGAGGTAGCCTACGTTGGGGGTCCCAATCGCTACATAGGAGATCAAAGGTTCTATCAACTACAGTGGAACCAAGGTCCTCCTAGGAACACCCCACCATACAGAGCTCTAGGACATCTAGAAAAGGATCAAAAGAAGGATGACTTACAGCTCATCCTTGAGGAGATGCATCGGAATCAAGGCACCATCGACAACCAGTTCCAGAATATCACTACAAAATTTAGAGAACTGGACATCTGGAAAAGGGGAATAGAGACCCAGATGGGTCAAATCGTTGCATAGATCCCACGACCATCCGGACAGCTCCCTGGGCAAACAGAACCAAATCCTAAAGGGAAGACCGGACACGTCACAGCTATCAAAATCAGAAGTGCGCATCAATTACACGAGCCATAGGTCGGGAAACATCAAGACAAGGCAGAGCATCAACTCGACACAGAGCAGGATCAACTCGATCTCAAGGAACCTTTACTCGATCTCGACAAAACTCTCATCGACACAGACCAGAGGCCAAGTTCAGACTCCACTGCGCAGCCCAACAACTCGAGGTCGACAACCCAACTCGATGTCGAGAAGCCTCTGGTCGAGATCGAGGAGAAGCAAGCCGATGTCGACGACTCTGCAACACCTCCGACGCCTGATCTGGCTCCGAAGCAGAAAAAGCCACTGCCTATCCCTTCCAAAGCGTTGAAAGATCCCACTGCAGGTAGGTTTAACCATTTTGTTAATATGTTGTAAGAACTGAACGTCTCTATTCCTTTTACAGAAGCCTTGCAAGAGATGCCTGGATATGTCAAATTTCTGAAGGAAATCTTGAGCAAGAAGCGATCCATTTTAGAGATCGCAGGCGAGCGCAAAGTACTCCACTTCCCTCAAAAGAGACGTGACCCTGGTAAGTTTTCTGTTACTGTGGGTTTTGGACAATATAAATATGAGTCTCTGTGTGATTTAGGAGCAAGTGTGAGCATCATGCCCTTATCAATCTGGCAGAAGGTAAAAATATAATGCATAGAGCTTGTGGATGCCAAGCTATACATGGCAAACAATACAATGGTCATCCCTACAGGTATAGTTGAGAATGTCCCCGTCCAGGTTGGTAAATTCTTTGTTCCAACAGATTTCCTTATTATAGACTGTGCTGAAGATCCTACTAGCCCTATTATTCTTGGTAGACTATTCTTAGCTACTGCAGATGCCAGAATTAGTGTCAAGAATCGATCGTTCACCTTCAGCATAGGCGATGAGGTTTTAGATTTCTCTTTTGGCCCTACAAAGTAGGAAATTTCATGGCTAGAGGTAAAAAGCATCAGCAACCATGGGACCAAGCAATCGACAGAGGAAAGCACCAGCACTGTACTCGAAATCAACAAAGCTTCCTCGATCTCGACTAACCTTCTACTCGATCTCGACTAAACCTCATCGATATCGACTTCCTCTGCTGAGCCACAGACTTGCCCAGAGCCTAAGTATGGGGTCCTTGTACTCGATATCGACCATCCGTACTCGATATCGACTAACCCCAAGCCCGAAGATTTCTGTTTTGGGTCCGAAAAGGTAAGCTCAGGTATGAATCCTACTCCCCCTCAGTCCATTAAGAAATTTATCAATAATTTAAGGGGAGGTAAGGCCCCGTGGCGAGAGAATCTGCGGAAATTAAGAGCTGGAAGGAAGAAGAAGAAAGAGAAGGAAGATTATGCAAGCAACCACCTGTCATCTGAGCTTGCATACTACAATCAGGACCTAGATGATCGAGGAGAAGGGCCAAGCATGAACGGGCCCCACACTAATGGTCCTTAAGCGCAAACGAAGAAGTCGGCCTAGCGACTCTAAAATCTAGAGCATATATATAAAACTTTATGAATTTTGGGACTTTTGAACTTTTTGGTTTTGGTTTTGGTTTTTGGTTTTGGGTTTTTAGTTTATAATACTTCATGTGGAAAGTCTTGTTTTTGTGTGGAATCTAACACTTTTAAGTCGGCAAGCATAAAAGGATCGCGAAAAGTGGAATAAGAAGTCCCTGAAAAACAGTCAGAAACGACGAAGGCCAAGTCGACAACGACAAGGAGTAGGAGCCCAGAAACTCCTCGATATCGAGTAGGCCAACTCGATATCGACAAAGCCCAGAAAGCTCCTCGACTTCAGAAATCCACTAGACGCAGACAAAGCTACTCGATATCGAGTAGGGTACTCGATATCGACAAGACAATTACTCAACCTGCACCGATCGGCCCTCCTCGATTTGTTATTCGGTGAGTTCCTTCCTTTACTCTTGTTTTTATTTGATTTTATATAGTGGGGACACTGTATATTTTAAGTATAGGGTGGGGGAAGGGCTTATTATCATTATTATATGTTTTAGTCTTGCTTTTTGGTTTTTACATGGTGAAATTTTATTTTTATGTTATGCATTCATGTTTGAATTTTATGCATTTTAGTCTTTTGTCATACTTTATTCTTGTTTTTAGTTACATAATAAAAAAAATATAGAAAATGTCGAAAAAAAGAAAAAAAAATGCATGTTTAAATTTTTGCATTGTCTTAGTTTTTATACCCTAACTTAGATGTCCTATGATGATGAATAATGATTGACTTGATCATGTAAATCCTATGGCATGTTTGGAAGGTTTAGCCTAAGTCCTCGAAATTGTTTTTATGTGGATTGTGAACTTGTGATGAAATTGAGCACATATGATCCTAAGCTAAAGGTTAAAATCCAACAAAAATTGTCCTAGTGAGAATTTTGGCCTTATAGGGAGAACATTAAAAATCCCTCTGCTTTCCTGAGTGTATTTACTCTTCCTATGCATCTCTAAATGTTGTGACAGTTATTCAAAGCCAATGCATTTAAATGTTGATGTGAATGAGAATTAAAAGATGGAGGCACCTTTTAAGCCAATTTTATCCTCTCTTTACCTACCCTGCATTATCCCTGCTTGAAGCCAGAACATTAGCTTGAGACCTTTTATAAACTCCACAAAATTATCCTTAGGCAAATTGAGCCTGACCCCCATTTGGGAATTAAGACTTAGAGTTGGTTGAAATAATGGTTTTTGGAAGAAATAAGCTTGTGTTTCATTTCAAGTAAAGAGGGTTTTTGAATTTATTGAAATATGGGTTGGTTTTATAATTTTTATCTTGCTATGCATACTTGTAAAAGGATTTTTGGCTCACCTTATAGATGCACCATTAGTTATTTTCGTTTCAAAAAATAAATATCAAAAAAAAAAAAAAGAAGGAAAAGTTTGTATATATGTTAGTGAATAAAGTGCATGAGCCAAAATTACCTTATTTCTTTCATTTTCGCAAGATGCATACTTTGGAGAAGGTTAAGGAAGTTTGAAAGGTTACATACTTCATTGAAACAAGTTGGAGAGTTTGGTTGATGCATATGATTGAGAGTTATGGTTTGGTTATGTTGGAGATTTAGGAGGCTTGATTCCCGAATTGTATTAAGCACCACATGGCCAAATAATTCCATGCCCTTTTATTTCTTACCAAGCCCCATTACAACCCCGGCGAATGGAATCTTCTTTGAAGACTTCTATTGAGCGAAGTCCTCCAGATAATTCTTGTTACATTTACATAATTGGTTGCGAAGTGGATTCATATTTAAATTGCAATGTTTATGAGATTGTATATGGAATTGAGTTGAGAGTTGATCTTCATAGCCTAAACACATTGAGAGTTGAGTGTAAACATATTATCCCTGTGAGGTTGGATTTATATTGCCTATGCCCATGGATCGCTCGTATATGTGTGATGACGTTTAATTCACTTGTCTTACATTGCTACTACTTGAGATGTTGCTTTTAACAAGGGCAAAGACTTGAAGGATGTGTTGTAGGTCTTGGTTATTGTTTGGTTATTGCTTGAGGACAAGCAAGTCTAAGTATGGGGTGATTTGATGTCACTAAAGTAGCCATGTTTTTGTGAATATTTTAGTTCCATATTCTATACACTTTGCATATTTTGGGTTGGGAATATGTCGAATTTTTGTAGTTTGTGCTTATTTGCAAGAAATGGAGATCTACATAAGTTTCTATTTAATATTGCAGAATATGGAACTATTTCAGGAGAAAACCAAGAAGCAAAGACGGAGGCTTAAGTCTACTCGATATCGATGAATTGTACTCGATATCGACAAAAGAGCTCGGGCACACCCTGATCGAGGACAAGCTGATCGACAAGCCAAGAGCACCTGCCCGAGCATGTCGAGAAGAGCTGCTTGACCAGCCCAAGCCACACTAGTCTACGAAGCCTTTCTCCTCGATATCGAGGAAGGTTCTCGAGATCGACAAACCCCAAGAGACAATGTCCGAGCAAGTCCGAGGAAGAGCTAGTCGACATGCCGAGCCACTGAAGTCGATGACCAAAGTTACTCGAGATCGAGGAAACCTTCCAGAAGCCGGGTAACGCGTTGTGAGCTGTCCTACTCTGATTGGGATTCCTTGGGGCTGAAGATTGCCGAGTCTATTCGATTCTATCAAGTTCCATCATGGAGAAGAAGATTTATCCACTTATAGACTTTTAGATATAATTTCCCTTTTTAGATTTAATTATGTTTTTCCATTTATTTATCATTAAGCTTTTAGATATAGATTTAGATAAAGATAGAGATATTCTATCCTTGAATAGCGAGGATTAGAAGGCTATAAATAAAGCCCATGGGGCTGATTTTAGGAATAATTCAATTTAATTCAGAAGGTAGAGAAGTAGTTCACAGAGACAGTTTAGGAGTTCAGAGGTTTTAGGGTTTTGGCATTCAACCAAAGTTGGATCGCCGGGATTGTAAAGTCTTTGAATTTAGTTTAATGCAAGTTTCTTTTCATCAATCAATGTCTGAGATTGCGATGATGCGCGAGTAGTCCACCCACTTTTAGGGTTGGGGCGAGCCCGACGATAGCCATGCGCAGTTGAGATAAAGATCCGACTTTTATCATGTTTTGAGCATCTGCTACTTGTTATGTGTTTATTACCCATCTAATGGAGGTCCATGCTAAGAACTTGGATTGTAAACATAAAATCAGTAGAGACGATTAGGGTTTCTTGAAAGATTTGTCTAATTGTTGGAAAAGGCGAAAGCTTAGTCCTTCGGTGCGAATTATATGATTATCTGTTTTATTCTTGCTTTATGCATGCTTGGTTATCGTTGTTACAAACCCCAATCTTGGAAGTCTTTTACATATAGTTTAGTTTGAAATCCCAAGGCACTTGTCTTTACTTTATTTCGTTTTTATTCTCTTTGTTACTCGATCTCGAATTGCGCTCCTCGATCTCGAGTTACTGATCTTCGATTCCAGAATCGCCGTAGCTTCTGTGTGCAGGAACTCGACAAAGCCAACTAGACCAAGACGATTTTACTCCATCTCGAGTAAGACTAGTCGAGATCGACTAAGGCCTGTGACTGCTGCTGCGTGAATCGACTGTCCGATCTTCTGTCGACTAACCCTAGTCGAGATCGACAACCTGTGGTCGACTTGTGTCCGTGAGATTTCTCCACTGCTTAGGATCCGCTGACACGCTTCCTCGTGGATCGATCCTAACTTGCCACTGCTGTATAGGGAGGGAGTCTTGTAATTATTTGTGTGGGCTTAAATCTGGTTTGATCTATTTTATTATATTTTAAACTCGATTTCCTCCTACAACACCTAGGTCTGTAATTGCTGGTTGAACCATTTTCATAACGTCTGTAATTTCTTCTAGCTTTGTTATGTTCTACTAGTTCATTTCATTTATGGTCTACTGGTTCATTTCTTCTAGCTTTGTTATGTTCTAATGTTTTCCATGTCTTTTAGGTTAATTAATCTCATTTGTTGATACAAAACTTCTTCAGCTGATTTCTTTTCAGACTCATCGTCGCTCACAACCTCTTCGTTCATAAACTTGGTTTCAATATTTTTTAGTTTTTGTAATTTCAACTTCCATTATGGGTCATCCAACTTAATGCTAAATCTCCTTATTTGTCGAAACGGATGTTGATTCATTTTCAAGGATTTGATTTTCGTCTTGATTTTCTTCTTCAATAATCGCTTTTTTCTTTTTAGTGGTATCTAATTTAGTAGAAAACTTCTTTTTGGATTTTTTAAATGGACAATTGTATTTAAATGGATCTCCTTTCTTGACTTCACAACCTGATGTTAGGCTTATCTATTGGATAATTTCGTTAATGACTTTAAGATTGGTTGAGTGATGCACTTCACTTGTTTCTTTTACAATCTTAAAGATTTTGCTGCTAATATCAATTTATAACTGTTCTAATTTTCCAACGTCAAGTTTAAGATCTATAAGTTTGTCTGAAATGACATTTAAAATTGCTTCAAAATGCTTATCATTTGTATTTTAATGTAGAGCATGATGATAAGTGTTATGAGGGCAATTAATAGACACCTTCAAATTGTCTTAAAGATAAATATAGATTATTTTTAATTAACCAGGCTCTGATACCAAATTGCAATATTACACTAAAAAAAGAAAGTACTGAATAATATCAAAGCGGAAATTAGAAAGACAATAACACAAACTAAGGATATAACTTAAACTTATTAAAAGATAGGGCTTATTTTTATAATTTTTTGGTCTTTAGGGGGGAAATTTTATAATTACACAAACGTCAACAGTTGATTTTGGCTATTTCGCAAAATACTTTTAAAGATCTGCTATTTTAGGAATTAGTTTGAGTTTTTTTACCAAACTTGTAGTTTGTTCTGGAATTGAAGGTCGTGGCCCGGAGAGCGAAGTTCATCTCCCTCCTTCGCTGACTCCTCACCTTGCCGCCTCTCTGAAATACGCCAAAGTATTTTTGGGTATTTCTATTTTAATTTAAGCAAAAAAAAATAATGTTAAAAATTTAAAATAAAGGAATTTGTATAAATTTTTATATCTTAGTCTTCGGTTCTTATTATTTCGAACATCAAAATTTAGTTGGACATTATGATTTTAAGAGTAAAACTTATTTTAACTAAGATAAAACAGTACGTTTGTTTTAAATAATAAACGTTGATGTGATTTCATTATTTTATTCTTTTATTTGAAAGACATCTTTGTTAAATTATTTCAGTACTCAATATGATATCATTTTACACCAAATAAGTATGACTCACGATTAAAAGGTTAGAGTCAAATTATAATTCTAATAATGTTACTATAAAGTTTGGAAGTTATTTGTAGTAAATAATTATATTATAAAATTTACTTTCAAATAATTAATTAAATAAAAGCACATATTGTGATTTATTAAAAATGGTATATATGTGTGAGAAAAAGAGATTTATTTTATATTGTAGTTATGTATTTTTTTTTATCTATATATTATGCCATATATAAAAACCCAAGGATTTTATTGTGTTAAACCGGGTGAACCAAACCAAATCAAAATAAATGAATAAAATGGAAAACCGGTTCGGGTTAACCACCATCTTCTTCCTCCTCTCTGCGTAGGGTCGCCTTCAACCTTCAATGGAGGTTGGATAATTCGGCTTTAATTCAAGACGTTTTACACACGAGTCTTATCCCAAATTTAATTCTATTCATCAATGCACAATCAGTTGGTGTTTTAAATTTGGAATCGAGCCCCTATTCCGTCCAAATTCAAAAACCCTAGAATATGTAATTCGTCGAATCAACGTGTAAGATAAGGATGAAGATCAAAATTGATTGCTAGAATCGATTCACCTCTTTAATACGAATTGTTTCCCCTTCTTAATTTAATTTTCCGTTCACAATTTAAATCGGATTAAGGGCCTAGTTCATCGAAGTTGTTGGGACTCAATTCCACCATTGGAAGTCAAAACCCGAGCTCCTCATCCACACCATGTCGTTCCTTTCATCTCTCTGAACAATTCGATTCACAAAATTTGTCAAAAAACTTACAAAATAAAAAAGGCCCAATGGCTGGGATTCATCTCCGACCACCTACCACCGTCCTCCGCCGCTGTCGCTGCCAAGGACCACCGCCACCGGAGTCGCCAGGAGTCCGTAGCCACCGTCTCTGTCCACTTCCACGCCTTGTCGAGGCGCCAAGAGGTCGTCGAAGCTGCGCCAAAGGGTCACCGGAGAGCTTCTACACAGACTCTGTCGGGAGGGAGAAGGACTGGTTTAATTACACAAAACCTCCCAAACTTTCAGTTTTGGTAAAATATGTCCCTAGTTCAATTCGGAAATTATAAAGATTAACCCTCAGTTTTAGAATGTATCTAACACGTGTTAAATCTTAAAATTCGCAGCGGTTATCTCAAAATCCGACACCCATATTCGGAGAAGGTCATGAAGCGGATCGTATATTGGTATTATCTTTTGACTTTTAATTAATTCGATGTTTCTTCGAATTAAATAAGTCAATTTGTTTACAAAAATAATACCAATTTATTAAATTCTTCTTCGTGTCTCGTAATTTATGTGTGTAGATCTGTTGCCAATTTATTCAAATCTGTCATCACGTCTTTGACGTCCATAGTTGGTATCGAAATCCAACAAGGCGAAAAAGGTAAGTGACATTCCGAGCCTTTCTGCTCACTTTGGTGCTTTCGTGTCTGGTTGTTTTCTTTCATTTGGTTGCTTGCCAAGTTAAATAAAATGAATTACAATTCACCCGTCTTGTGTAATCTATTTAATTATCAGTTTGGATTTGGCAAGCATAATTGGGTAAAGTTATTATTTGACCTTAATATAAAATAATAACATAGTTTACCCGCCGTTTCTTTAAAGCATGATTTATTATTATTCTTTCAAGCTCAAATGGTTAGGTATGGAACATGTTATTTCATTGATGTTTCCATCCGCTATTTTATTTTATTCTATTTGTAACACCCCTTCTTAATACACTGAAGAGACGTTGCAGCGCCAGCAATTACGCAGACTTTAATGTCTTTGTAACTGTCTTAGGCTTATAGGGACATGCAACCATGCTCCCATAAACAAGATGATAACATATAAATATTAAATCAGCGGAAGACTTAAATACAAAATAATGTTCTAAAATAAAATAAGTTACCCAAAACAAAGGGGTCCAAATACAATAACCGAAATAATGAAATAACGACAGCGGAAATAATATTCAAATAGTAGCAGCGGAATGACTAAAATAAATCCCATAAATTCTAAAAGTTTGTACCTTAATTCAAAAACACAATAAAACTGAAAAATAATGAAATCCTTTATTCTTCAGCGCCTCAAGACCATTTACTTAAACATGTGGATCGACGGGTGAGGTGTAGTATGCAGACCAGGGACCCCAACCGTCCAAAGGAGAAAAATAGGACGGTTAGTCTTTTTACGACTAGCAAGTAGCAGAAAGTAAATTGTTCAAGACTCCGTCTACCATTCATTGACCATAAAAGGGTATTCGTGATTGTAGACTAAAATATGAATTAGGAGTAAATATTTATGTGGAACCTGACTCGTTTGATTGGAATAAAATAAAATAACAGGATGATCCAAAAGGACCGAGTATTTGAATGGGATGCGGATCCGGAGATCCTAGGGAATCATATTCAAAGTACGGAAAGAATATGATATAAAGTCACTAAAAGTGGGTCACCTATTAATGAGTAATGTACAACACAAACATAATAATAACACAAGTATACAAAACATTATCGTTTACTTAGGACAAGTGATATCGGCCTCGACCGCATATACTGGGCGGATGACCTACTACCCTAAGGTAGATGTACCCATTCGAGAGATTTGCAATTTCGAATGGGCATTTGATGAGACGTTTATAGAGCAATGCATAAATGAACCTTGACCAGACTTTACCATTTTTCCATTATTTAAGACACGTCATAATAATAACAATAATAACAACAACAACAACAACAATAATAACACAACCGGTATAAATACCAATCAACAAATACATCCTATGTGACCAAAAAGGCATGATGTACACTTTAAACCTCTAAAGTGCACGAAATAATATACTGACAAGCATGGATATGCAAAACAACTAATATACCATACTTAACTAGCATGAAGGAACAAAATGGACAGATCATGCTTTTTAGGACGTTCGGGCATTTAATGTAATCTTCTCAAACCATAGTATCAAATTATAATTACCCAAGTTGACAGTGAGATTAAAGAATTGATAAATAGCAAAAAACTTAACTAACTTGCATATTTATCACAAACTCATATCATGTAATTTATAAAGTACACAAAAAACAATAATTGCGAAAAAGGCACGAAATTTGCAGAAATGCACTAATTAAACCAAACTACTTGCCTTAATCCGACGAAATGCTTATTTGTGGTTGAGCGAAATAATCTGATAAAGGACCTGAGATTTTACAAAACTAAATAGGGTATTAGTAACTTTTTAAGAAATTACGGAAACGGCATCGTAACTTTTAAAAAGTACAAAACGTACCCTTTCTTTTCCCAAAAGCCAACTCGATTCTGTACCCACAAAATCTCAGGGGCTAAACAGGCTGTAAACTGTTCCAAAACAGTATGTAGGCTAGATTAAACATCGCATACTTATTCGAAACTCGACAATTAGCGATGAATAGAGCGGATCTTACCCAAACGGGACTCGAAAACGTCCAAGTTTCGAGCCTATGATCCCTTGATATGATATGAATCTGAAAGGAATGATTTTGGTCAGGTAACAGCCCTTGGATTGAAGGAAAGAAAGAAAAACGAACATAAACCACGTTTTCCTGCACAACAGAATCACTGCACACTAGTCATGTTCGAGATTGTGGTGCGATCTCTTCAAAGA
This sequence comes from Persicaria tinctoria, assembly GCA_037127255.1. Lineage (NCBI taxonomy): Eukaryota > Viridiplantae > Streptophyta > Magnoliopsida > Caryophyllales > Polygonaceae > Persicaria > Persicaria tinctoria. The sequence continues at coordinate 70,103,481 of JBANSL010000016.1, read as the reverse complement.
AGGTATAAAGAAAAGAACAGATGGGTTCAATAGACAGTGTTGCAAACTTTCTGATGCAGTCGGCGTCGCTAACTTTGGATCACGTTGCTGGTGGTGGCAAAGCCCTAAAGTTGGCTTGTCGATCACTGTCTACAGAAACTTCCGACGTCGATTTGGACGTCTTTCCGATGAGCTGCTGCGTCTGGGCTTGCACGGTGGTCGCCTGGGTGTTGGAGGAGACCAGTGGTGGCGACCTTCAGCCCTGGTGTCGCCGGAATCGCGGTCGAGAGTGATCGGAGGTAGTTGGTGTTCTGTGCTCTTCGGTGGCTGTTTGTTGGTTTGTAGAGAATGAATGGGAAGAAGTTCTGATCAGCGTGTTAAATGGAATAGAAGTCTTAGGCGTTCTCTACAAGTTGACCTAATTCGGATCCCTAAAGATAGAGATTTGAGGTTGAAATATTTGGGTAAGGATTGTTAGTTATCACTCGGTTAAAGATAGAATTTGTAAAGAAAATCTGATTTACTTCTCTCCTCCCGTGTGTGCAAATTTAGGCTATTGTTGCGAGATCCCTCAATTGGGCTGGATTGGTCCTGAACCCACAAGTGTACATGCTGATGCTGCACACTTATATATATAGTGTATATTTATACTATTCACACGTACGTACATAAATAACATATATATATATATATATATATATATATATATATATATATATATATATATATATATATATATATATATATATATATATATATATATATATATATATATATATATATATATATATATATTATTTGTTAAACTTTAATTTATTTAAATAATTTAAATAAATTAATTTTCCACATTTCACATTATAATATGTGAAGTAATTATCTTATGAACTTGACACATTAGGAAAAAGGAAATAATTCCGACTTTTATTTAATTAAATTCTAAAATTAAATAAACGGAACTACGAGGGTATTTCATATCTCCCCCCAAAAAAGAAGTTTCACCCCGAAACTTAAGTAAAAAACAAAAAAAAGGAAAACTCTCTCTCATATCCGCTTCGGTCTCCCACATCATTGCCTCAGTTCCGTGCTTAGACCAAAGCACCTTCACTAGAGGCACAACCTTACTCCTGAGCTGCTTCTCTCGCCGCTCTAGAATGCGAACTAGATCCTCCTCATAGGTTCCTGTAGGACGGACATCAATGTCTTCATAGCTCAAGACATGAGATGGGTCAAGAACGTACTTCCGAAGTAAGGAAATGTGGAAGACGTCATGCACTGGATGAGCGGTAGGTGGCGATGCTAAACGATAAGCAATTGTTCACACCTTCTGGAGAATCTCAAATGGTCCTACAAAGCGAAGATTCAGCTTCCCACGCTTCCCAAATCGGAACACTCCTTTCGTCGGCGAGACCTTCACAAATACTTTCTCACCGACATGGAACTCTAGGTACCTCCTCTTGCCGTTAGCATATGCCTTCTGTCGGCACTGAGCTGCCAACATGCGTTGCCTGATCACTCCTGCTTGCATGGTAGTGTCCTCTAGGAGCTTGGACCCAAGAAAGAGTGCATCTGCTGCCTCATCCCAACACACTGGCGATTTGCACTTCCGCTCATACAGAGCCTCAAACGGAGCCATCTTGATCGATGCATGTCAGCTATTGTTGTAAGTGAACTCAATCAAACTCAAGCTGGTCTCCTAATCAGTTGGTCTATCTAGAACACATGCTCTCAACATGTCCTCTAACGTCTAAATAGTGCGTTATGACTGGCCATCGGTCTGTGGATGGAATGACGTACTGAAATTCAAGGTCGTCCCTAGGCCTCCCTGATGTTCTCTCCAAAACATGGACATAAATCTCCCATTGCGGTCTGACAAAACGGTCTTCGGGATACCATGGAGTCAGACGATCTCCTTCATGTACACCCTTGCTAACTTCGGCACCTTCCAATCACTCCTGATTGCAATAAAGTGCGCACATTTGGTGAGTCTATCCACTATTACCCAAATGGCGTCTTTCTGCCCTTTGACTCGAGGTAAGCCTGTAACGAAGTCCATTGAGATATGCTCCCACTTCCACTCCGGCACCGGAAGGGGCTGTAGTGTACCAGCAGGTCGTCGATGCTCAATCTTCACCTGCTGGTACACCAAGCATCTAGCCACAAACTCGGCTACATCATGCTTCATCCCTGGCAACCAATAACCACATCGGAGGTCTTTGTACATCTTGCTCGACCTCGGGTGAACAGAGTAAGCAGAAGAATGAGCCTCGTGGAGTATGGTCTGTCTAAGCTCCTGAACATCCGAAACACAAATCCTCTTCCCAAACCATAAGAAGCCATCCTCCTGAACAATAAAACCTGGGGCCTTTCCCTCAAAGAAGTCGGCACACAAACGCACCAATGCGGTATCTTCAACCTGCGCTACCTTAGATGATATCCAGTGGCATAAGCGGAATCAACACTAAATCGGCGTCGAACTCTCGACCCCCAATCGTGATAGGAAATCTTCTCAACACCTTCTTTCCTATCATTGTCCCCCCATCAGGGAGTCCGACTGCAAAAGGATCATCTAAAGGCACACTACCTAGCTTAAGCCTATCAACAAGCTTCTCAGCAATAAAGGAATAGGTAGCACCAGAATCAAATAAAATATCATTGGACTCGGTATGATGATAAATAATACCTTGAGTCACTGGTGCGTTAGCATCTACCTCTTGCCTCATCACATATAGGCGCTTCCCAGGGTTGGAAGGCCCAGTTGCATTGCTTCCCCTGTTCGCAGTCGGTTGCGATCCCGTAGGAGCCTGAGTCTTCTGCTGAAAGGACTGAATGTTGTGCTACTGCGGTGGAGGCCTAAGCTGTCCCTGATTCTGAGTCCTTGGTGCAGCAGTCGATGCCTGGTAAGAACGAGACTGCACACCATTCGCGGTCTTGCAGAACCGTATCACATGGCCTAGCTTGTCACAACCTCGGCAAATCCTCAATACCTCTGTACATGTAGGTTTGATGTGCCCCTCCTTGCCGCAATTATGACATATCACCTGCCTCCCACCAGTATTGTGAGAACGCCCTCCTGTCTGGCCAGTTAAGGCTCTGCCCCCACTCAAACCCTCAGTTGGGGTAGATTCTACAGCTTTCTTGACACCAGAATGCTTCTGATGTCCCTTCTTCCTATTGGCAAACTCCTAGTTCCGCCGAGTCTCATCCATCGTTGCCTCTACCCTGTACCCAACATCAATGTAAGCCTCTAGGGTAGGGTAGTCTCTATGCAACATCTGCAGCTTCATACGGCCAGGTAAGGACTCATGGAAGTAATGAATCATGTCTGCCTCTATCCTGACCAAATCTCCAGCATAAGGCAGTAACCCGTAATATCGAGTCACCAGCGCAACCATCGTCATTCCTAGAGGAGCAGGAGTCAGGAATTCCCTCCTTTTCTCAATCCTCAGCGAAGGAGCAAAGTAATGATCTGTGAGAGACTCCTTGAAGGCCTCCCAGGTCGGGTTTGCCTCCCATCCCAATCTAGCAGCCTCCCACCATAATCCAGCTTCGCCCTTCAAACGAACAGCAGTAATATGCACCTTGTCCTGGTCGGTGCACACGATACCTCTAAACAGCTTCTCCATATGAGTCAGCCACTCAACTACAACATATGGCTCCCCTGACCCATTAAAGTCATCTGGCTTCATAGCATTGACCGCCTTGAGTGCCCTGAAGTAAGAGTCTCCAAGGTCTATCACTCTGCCTGGAGCAGAAGTCTCAATGATGGGCGGTACTTGCCGCGGAGTCTGTACATTTGTCGGCGGTTGTGGGTTTGCTCCGGCTATGGCCTCTGTCACCGCCTCACGAGCAATTTGCCGCATCATCTATACCATCTCATCACGCCAGCTTTCCCCTGCAGTTCTGGTGGACCAGCTCCTATGACTCACAGGACGGCTACCCATGTTTTGGCTTGCATCAGCGGTGTGCTCAACCCTATGACTGAAACTACGATGGCTGGTCCCATGATGACCAGACTCTAGATGGCTAGGCTCTCGTTGGCTGTGCTCACGTTGGTTGTGCTTATGTTGGGCCCTCCTTGAGCCTCTCTTCTGTCTAGCGGCCATTCGGCGAGCAACTGCAGCACGATTCTCAGCCCTCAGCTGTGCTAAAGCAGCACGATCAGCCAGTGATTGTTCCCTAGTCGCATCACCGGTGGGTGGAACAGAATCCTCATCCACCTGGTCTACATTCCTTTGGCTCACAGTCCTCTCTGACGGTGTCCCAGGGCGGTGACGAACAGCTCGAGTGCTCATGATCTATACGTCCAAAAATCAATGCCATTCATTCTCTGTTTAATCGTATAGCATACCAATGGTTTAACATGATCACAATCACTCATAATGCCATGATATATAGCCAATTGCATTATATACTATCATGCCACTGAATCAATGTTTATAGAGAGTTTAAAACTGCCAAATACGGAAAGTAATATGACACAGAGTTGCTAGGGGCATGTATGGACACGCAGGTCCGTTGCCCATTATTGGAATAAATGCTAAGTCCTACAACAAGTGATGAGAAGTCTATGTATTCCTAGGCTTCCTGCCCTTAAGGTTTCTAGTACCCTTGACAGAGTACCATCCTTATATCCCATTTTCACTAGAGGGCTGAAAGACAAAGTGCACTCCCGTTTTCTTAAATATTTCTAGCTTCTGTTTCTCTTAGGCATCATGGGTCCTCAACGACTCAAGCATCTTAGCATGTCGCTCTTTGTGCTCTTGTCCTTCAGGGGTTCCATGGAGTCGCTTTCCTCGAAGCTCGATGATCTCCTCCATCAGCTTCTCAGCCTCCTCGATATGCTCCAGAGTACCTTGACCATGAACTTGTGAGAATTTAGTTAACCTCCAAGTGATCTCATCATAGCAGAACTGGTCATAGGTAGGAACCCATGGAGTAACCCCTACTTCTCGGACAATCATACCATCTTCGCCTCCATAGATTAGCGGTGGATGGTCCTTTCCTAAACGGAGGACACGAATGACATTCTTCGCAAGAACTGCGGTCATTGGGTCGTAGTCTAAATCATCGCTAGAGTCGCTTCCGGAGTTGACCCATATGGGCCCATTTACTTCAGCTTCTTCATCCTCGCTCAGAGCAACTCTCTTCCCCATGATTGCGCTAGCGTCGGTAGAGATAGAAGACATCTAAGAGTAAGATTAAATAGCGGTCAATACCCAAGTTGACTTGCACTTAAAGAATGGAATTCTAACGACTATATAATTACAGGTTAGGTACTGGAGGGCTTAACTATTTTAAAATTCAAATTCTTTTTACACGAGACATAAAAATACATTTTCTTAAAATTTTAAATTCATTTTTTTTAAACCTTTAAAATAAAATTTTAAATTCATTTTGAAGTATACAAAACTTATATTTTCATGTTATAAAACCAAACGCTATGATACCACCTTCTGTAACACCCCTTCTTAATACACTGAAGAGATGTTGCAGCGCCAGCAATTACGCAGACTTTAATGTCTTTATAACTGTCTTAGGCTTATATGGACATGCAAACATGCTCCCATAAACAAGATGATAACATACAAATATCAAATCAGCAGAAGACTTAAATATAAAATAATGTTCTAAAATAAAATAAGTTACCCAAAATAAAGGGGTCCAAATACAATAACCGAAATAATGAAATAACGACAGCGGAAATAATATTCAAATAGTAGAAGTGGAATGACTAAAATAAATCCCATAAATTCTAAAAGTTTGTACCTTAATTCAAAAACACAATAAAACTGAAAAACAATGAAATCCTTTATGCTTCAGCGCCTCAAGACCGTTTACTTAAACCTGTGGATCGACGGCTGAGGTGTAGTATGCAGACCAGGGACCCCAACTGTCCAAAGGATAAAAATATGACGGTTAGTCTTTTTACGACTAGCAAGTAGCAGAAAGTAAAATGTTCAAGACTCCATCTACCACCCATTGACCATAAAAGAGTATTGGTGATTTTAGACTAAAATATGAATTATGAGTAAATATTTATGTGGAACCTGACTCGTTTGATTGGAATAAACTAAAATAACAGGATGATTCAAAAGGACAGATTGTTTGAATGGGATGCGGATCCGGAGATCCTAGGGAATCATATTCCAAGTATGGAAAGAATATGATATAACGTCACTGAAAGTGGGTCACCTATTAATGAGTAATGTACAACACAAATATAGTAACAACACAAGTAGACACAACATTATCGTTTACTTAGGACAAGTGATAGCGGCCTCGGCTGCATATACTGGGCGGATGACCTACTACCCTTAGGTAGATGTACCCATTCGAGAGATTTGCAATTCCGAATGGGCATCTCATTAGACGTTTATAGAGCAAGGTATAACTGAACTTTGACCTAACTTTACCCTTTTTCCATTATTTAAGACACATATATCATAATAATAACAATAATAACAACAACAACAACAATAATAACACAGCCGGTATAAGTACCAATCCACAAATACATCCTAGGTGACCAAAAAGGCATGATGTACACTTTAGACCTCTAAAGTGCACGAAATAATATACTGACAAGCATGGATATTCAAAACAACTAATATATCATACTTAACTAGCATGAAGGAACAAAATGGACAGATCATGCTTTTTAGGAAGTTCGGGCATTTAATGTAATCTTCTCAAACCATAGTATCAAATTATAATTACCCGAGTTGACATGCTATGTGAGATTAAAGAATTGATAAATAGAAACAAACTGAACTAACTTGCATATTTATTAAAAACTCATATCATGGAATTTATAACGGACACAAAAAGCAATAATTGCGAAAAAGGTACGAAATTTTGCAGAAATGCACTAATTAAACCATACTTGCCTTAATACGACGAAATGCTTATTCGTGGTTGAGCAAAATAATCTGATAAAGGACCTGAGATTTTACAGAATTAAATAGGGTATTAGTAAATTTTCAAAAACTACGAAAACGGCACCATAACTTTTAAAAAGTACAAAACTTACCCTTGCTTTTCCCAAAAGCCAACTCGATTCTTTACCCACAAAATCTCAGGGGCTAAACAGGCTGTAAACTGTTCCAAAACAGTATGTAGGTTAGATTAAACATCGCATACTTATTCGAAACTCGACAATTAGCGATGAATAGAGCGGATCTTACCCAAATTGAACTAAAAAATGTCCAAGTTTTGAGCCTATGATCCCTTGATATGATATGAATCTGAAAGGAATGATTTTGGTCCGGTAACAGCCCTTGGATTGAAGGAAAGAAAGAAAAACGAACATAAACCACGTTTTTCAGCACAACAGAAACACTGCTCACTAGTCAAGTTTGAGGTTGTGGTGCGATCTCCTCAAAGAAGGTATGAAGAAAAGAACAGATGGGTTCAACAGACGGTGTTGCAAACTTTTTGATGCAGTCGGCTTCGCTGACTTTTTGATGCAGTCGGCTTCACTGACTTTTTGATGCAGTCGGCTTCACTGACGTCGCTGAGTTTTTACATTTGAAGCAAACCCTATATATATAGGGTTTGCTTCAAATGTAAAAACTCCTTAACGTGTAAAATATGCTTAACGTGTAAAATTTCTAAATTAGGACACGATATTGTTAAAATTAGAAATTAATATTGTCCGACTTTTCGCGCGAGGACTGTTTTTGCGAGCCGACCTTTATTCCTCTCCTCTCGCTGGAGCCGACGTTCATCCCTCTCCTCTCACCGGAGACTCGTCTCCAATCGGCGGCCATTATCAACCTTGCCTCCAAGCGCCATCCAACGCCTCGCATCTCCTCTCCTCTCGCAGTCTCTCCATTATTTTAGATCGGAGTTGGGCTTGTTTTCTCCATTCTCTACACTAAAAAGGTATTTCGTAATTTTCTGTCCGTAATTTATTTTTATTGCTCATATAATTTTGTTAGGATATTATTTGAATTAGGTCTTTGATGAAGTGAATTAGAAATTGATATTTGATGAATTGGATTAGGGAGATTCTCTATTGATTATAGGAATTTGATGGGGGATTTGGATAAATTCAGCATTAGATATTGATTTTTGGTTGTTGGTTAAATTCATGTTTGGAAGGTGTTTGTAAAAATGTCCAAGAGAGGAAAGTTGTGCACATGCATATGCTATATTAGTTAGATCAACTTGATATTAGTTTTCCCTCACTAGGCAATTGCCGAATTTGGCGGTGGCACTCTCCATCTTAAGGTGATTCGTGCTTTTTTATAGATCGATTATTGGTTTGATTCGTTGAATTGTAACTGCTTTTTCATCTGTCGTGCAGTCAAAAGGCCTGGAGTGTGATATTGTGTTCATAGTGAAGGTAACTACCCTTTAATTGACGCAGCAATTATTTGTGATCACTTATATGGACATACAACTTTCTTTTCTTCATCTTTTCTTCACTATATGTTTCATTTAGTTCAACACTATAATGGGCTTTAATACCCTATCCCAATGGCTAGGTGAATGAATCTAAGATTCCTTTGTTGCATGAGCACAATGGAATTGCAAATGAAAAAGGAAATTCCCTAGAGGTATAATTCAAATAAAGTTTCTCTCTGCAAATGTAGGAAGAAAGGCGTCTCTTCTATGTAGCAATGACTCGTACAAGAAGAAAACTTTTCCTCTTACATTTAATAATGGACTCCAACTGGCAGGTTAACTTTATTCTTTAGTTTCCAGAATAATTTAAATCCTCTTTAGCAGTGAACATCCGTTCTGTAGACTGTAGCTGACAAAATTTGTTACAGGTGCTTCAACGTTCACGCTTCCTTCGAGAAATTCCACACCATTTATGTGAGGTACAGGTAAGGTACTTGGCAATTTTTTCTTGATAGCAATTACTCTGAATCATATGAATTGCTACTTAATTTTTTTTGTTAGTTACTAACTCACTATTGTGTTTAGTTAGTTAAGATTAAGGCAACTGTTGAAAACAGTTGAAAACAGAAACCAGGAGCATGCGTGCAAATGTGGTGGATCATTGTGTAATATTGTGGCCAAGACATGCTCAATGTAAAATAGTAACTGGTTAAAGGGTCAATACTTGGCCCATTTGATCATGGAAAAAGTATTATTAGGCTTACGATATATAGGATATGTTGCACTTTTGTTTGTTCACAGTTTCTTTGGCTATTGGTTTCAAGCTTTTTCTATTAATCAGTTGTTGTTCACCAAAAGATGGATATCTCAGTTGTGTGTCTGATTTTTCCTCCAATACTATGCCCAATTCAATTATCACAATGGGGACGTCACTACTATTTGATTTTGAACATTATTTTGTTATGTTTTTTTATAATATCCTTTTCGGTATTGGGATTACTTATTATTTCGTATCACACAGATATACTAGAATTAAGAATTTTAAATAGACAATATGGAAAATTCTAACTATTGCATTTGCATCATCAATGTAGTCTTTAGTTGAGCCACCAAAAAAAGAAATATGGAACATTATTTTGTTATTGGTATTTGACTTAATAGGTCTATTATCTTTTCCTATAGTGGGTCCAGATTCTCCCTTGAGAATGCCATCCATCTTCTTCTTCTTCTTCTTCTTCTTTTGTCGATTTGTGTTACTTGCTTTCATTTGTTGACTACATGTCTGGGGAATAATGCACTACAGGACCGGGTCACGTCTGTGAGGACACCTGAAGTAATTAAAGATGAAGCTCTACATGTGCAAAGTATATGTCATGAGGATAAATGTGTGGAAAATTATCCATTTGATGGTCAAATGGCCGAAGTCCCCAAAGCGATAGAATATGAAGCTCCTTATGGAAAATTTTTCTTACAAAGGTAATATTCCAAATTGGATTAAACATTATGAATTCCAACATATCAATGGACTTCGTTACTATGTTTATAGCTCATGTGGTAGTTCTTGACTGATTTACATATTCAATGCAGAGGACCGAGGAATCGTTTCAAGATTATTCCATCAGTGGGCCAGGAAGCAAGCATTTCAAGATCCAAAGCGGTTGCTTGACAAGGTAATAGTTTTTGTATCCACAGATAATAATGTGATGAATCATTGGTTGTATACTTTTTTGAGTCTTGAAACACCTCTAACGTAACAATCAGGTGTTGAGTAAGTATGGTATTGATGAAGTGATAATAGAAAGGAAAGCTGTGAGCTAAAATGTGATGTTAGACTTGGTTGATGGGCATATTTTTTTTTTAATACGGAGTGTGGATTATGAGAAAATTGTTGGACAACCTCGTGTAGTGTGAAAAAAAAAGCCAGCCTAGGAATATGGATTATGAGAAATTGTTTGAGCGCCACTTAAATGTAAGAGTTGCAAGAATGGAACTGTAAAACAGCACTATATGGCTTTGTGTTTGTGGTGTTTTATTCTAGTTCCATTCATAGTACTGTAAACATTGTCTATTCTCCTGTTAATTTTTTGCGATTGTTGCTCTCTTGTCTATTATAATGTGCATGATTAACAATTTGCGATTGTTGCGCTCTTGTCTATTATGTAACCTATGTGGGATTTGAACCCACATCTTTTGGGCAAACGCACATTGCTCTACCAATTGAGCTAATAGGCTAAACTATGATTTTTATGCTAAAATAGAAGAACCTAATCGACCTAAAGCATATCGCAATAAAATTCTAAAATTCAATTAGCTCATGATTCACAAACAATTTGACAATGCTATAAACATGAAATTAGCTCTAAATCAACCCAACATCACAACCATATAATCAATTTCAATCAATTTGGATGTTAGCAAAAAAAACCCCAAATTCTAAAATATATCGCAATAAAATTCTAAAATCCAATTAGATCATGATCCATAAACAATTTGACAATACTATAAACATGAAATTAGCTCCAAATCAACCCAACAACACAACCATATCATCAATTTCAGTCAATTTGGCTGTTGGCAAAAAACCCCAAATTCTAAAGCATATCGCAATATAAAATTCCAAACTTCAGTTAGCTCATGATCCATAAACAATTTGACAATGATATGAACATGAAATTAGCTTAAAATCAACCCAAAAACACAACCATATCATCAATTTCAATCAATTTGGCTTTTGGCAAAAAGCCCCAAATTCCGCTCCTAAATCAAACCCTAGGTTTTCAATCTCAACCTAAATCATTCAAACACTATTTTGTGCAAATATAATTTTAAATTGTGCAAATATAATATTATGTTGTGCGTTTATAAACTACGGAATAATTTTGTAATTTATTAAATTTAGATAAGGGCATATTTAGGAAGAAAGGGAAAATATGGGTCAAAATTGTAATTTCATCATCATCTTCATCACATCGACCCAGTAACCCTCTTTGTAGAAATGACGGTTACGCAGTGGACTTTTGCAAGCTCCCGGTGGCAGCCTAGGGCACGGCGGAGCAAGGGGAAGGCAGATACGAGACCGTGGTGGTGTGGCGAGTCCGTTGGTGGCAATCACTAGTGGCTTCGATGGTGGGAAGGTGGCTGTCGAAGGCGGCGAATCGACGCTCCGGTGTTGGTGGGCAAGGTGGAGTGGGCTAGCGATTCCAATGATTCCGATGGGGATTCCGGCTATTGCGAGGAGGAGAAGCCAAATCCACGTCTGCCTTGTCGAATTGACCAATGCACAATGCTCGATTTTGGCGATTGCGAGGCTTCCGGCGATTGCAACGATTCCGGCGATTGAGAGGATTCCGACGATTACAACAAGGAATATTCCGATGATTGAGATTTCGCGCTACCCCATGGTCGATGCCTTGCCTCCTGCCATGCTCGATGCCACCGCCTCGGCGCCTCCTGCCATGGCCGCTTCCTTGTTCTGAGCGCAGAGGGAGAGATGGTGATGGAGGACGGTTCAGTTTTTTTTACCCAACCGGTTCGGTTTTTTTTTAAAAAAGGAGGCGTGGTCTGGTTTTCACTAAAATACAAAATTTTACACCATAAGCAAATTTTACACGTTAAGGATGTTTTACATTTTAAAGCTTCCCTATATATATATATATATATATATATATATATATATATACACCTAGTTATCTACTAATTTTATTTTATTTTGATAAAAAGTTATCCACTAATTTACCCATAAATAATATATAAATATTATTTGTAAAACTTTAATTTATTTAAATAATTTAAATAAATTAATTTCCCACATTTCACATTATAATATGTGAAGTAATTATCTTATGAACTTGACACATTAGGAAAAAGGAAATAATTCCGACTTTTATTTAATTAAATTCTAAAATTAAATAAACGGAAATACGAGGGTATTTCACTATTTGGCATCCATGTTACCTTTAAATAATATGGATTGCTTTTGTATTGTGTGATCACTTAAAATATGTCATTAATCAATAGTGAAACTGTGAGGATTGCGTGTTACGATCGGAACTCGGTTGAATCAAGATCAGTGCAAGTAAAATGTATCAATCAATGCAAAGTAAAGTGAAAGTAATGTGTGAACTAAAGTTAAAGTGATGTGGTAGAGTTAGGTCGGAGCCGTTATTCTCTGGTCTTAAAGTTTCATGAAACTAACACATTCCGAACGCGCATATATTATCTATCGGAATGTTACACTACCAAATAAAAAGGTTTTAGGTCGTTATCCACTATTGAGAGCGGGACCGGTATCCTATGATTGTTAATTAATTAAGAGGTGTGTGTCGAATGAAATGTGTAACCTATCAAAATGTGTGTTGTGAAGCGTGTAAACTATATCAAAGTATTAAAATGTGTAACGTCGTGTAAAGTTGTGTTCAAGCTATCCAACGCGAGGAAAGTTAGTGAAGTGTGTAATAGATATTTGGTTTCACAATGATCACAATTAATTCAAGCTATATCATATCCCATCCATTGGTTTCACAGTGATCATATTTAATTCAAAGTATATATCATATCCCATCCGTACTCAGGATATAGTTCCTAAGGGTGCTTGTCACCCACTTCTTATGTTCTTCAATCCTTCGGGATTATCCGTGTCATAACAGTTGTGCCGTTAAACTATTAGCCCATCGAAAATAATCTAATAATCGCATTCGGGTTTAATTCATACTATTAAAGGTCAGTGAGTATATATCTGAAGTAGTCCCGGTTTTTGAGCCGTCACTTGTTAGTTCTCGCGAACTAACCCTCCTTTGTTAATTTGGACGGCTAGAGGTTCATTGTCTTCATACAATACCCCAGTCTCCAGTTCGCAGGTTAAGGTGGAGTCTTCAAAGAGAAGTTTAAGAAGAGGAATAAGACATTTGATTTTCAAGATTTAATTATTTAAAGTTGTTAGAAAATATTGTATAAAGATTGAAGTGTTTATTTTTACCAAGTCTTCCGTTGTAATGTTTTAGTGTATTGAATATTGTAATTTGAATTATACGTTTAATTAAAAAATATTTATTGTATTTTAAGACTTTCGCTATTTATATTTAATTTTATTATCATCTTGTTTATGGGAGCATGGTAGCATTTTCCTATAAGCCTAAGGTGGTTACGAAGACATTAAAGTCTGAGTAATCACTGGCGCTGCAACATTTCCTCGTTACAGAAGGGGGTGTTACAGAAGGTGGTATCAGAGCTAATGGTTTTCGTGCACGAGTTTTAAATTGCATTTTCTTAAAATCTTTTCTGTAGATTTTTAAATACAATAAAGTTAAATTGTCTAACTAAATACTAACAAAACTCAAGTTGAAATCTTTCTTTTAAACTTGGTATTCATTTTCGAAAGAAAAACATTCAAAAAAATAATCTAAAAGTTATGGTAATAGAAAGAATTTTGGTTGTACAACATTTCCGTAGGATCATGCGAATTGTAAATACAAGATATTGTTTCAATCTAAGTATTTTAGAAATATAATAATGAATGTGATTTTCTGCATGAGAAATATTAAACTTCAAAATATATACCGTTAAAAAGTTTCTATACAACATAGAACTAGCTTGTTTAGGGTTTTCAAAATCCTAGATACCCTTTATTGATAAAACAAGAGTGAAAGTTTCCTCAGTAGCAATTTTATAAAGTGGGTTATTGAGATAATATTTCATAAGATTTTTCATATTCCTCCGTAACAGTTTTCAGGTGTTGTAAGTGAAAATTATAAATCATATTAAAATAAAGTATATCCAAGTGTGTCAAATAAGTATTGGTGTATTATCAAGAAATTGGTTGAATAAATAGTTCAAGTATGAATATTTTCATTCAGATGTATTGTCAAGAAATTTAGTGTTTAAATCTTTAAATCTTTAAATCTTATGTGAACTAAATTCTCAAGTATCCCAAAAAGACTTTCAAGCACCTTAAATATGTTTAATGGCTCATCAACATTTTCTTCATAAAATTGTCTAATAATATATGGTAAAAGATAATGGTTAAAGTTACCATTTCTCAACATTATTAAATGGTTTTAAGTGTATTGAGAAGATATTTTAGTTATATTTCCTTGCTTCTTTAAATCGAGTTAAAAAGTTTTAAATTCAATTTTCAAAGGGTGTGTGAAATTGTGAATCTTGGAAATGAGCATATGTGATGAAAAAAAAATCATCCTAATCCACTCCAAGAATATTCAAATAAATGACATTAGGATATTTTGTCGGTGTTCTACTAGATTCTTCTTCATTATTTTATTGTAAAGCAAATATATCATAAATTGAATACTTAGCATATGTCCTTAAATGAATTTCAGTACTTGAGGAATTTATATGGGAAGTGTTTTGTAGGTGTTAATCAATGTGATTTTCATATTGTAAAATATTAAGCTTTGGAACTATGTGAGTCGCTAAAATTCCTTTAAAATGTTTTCAGTGTAAGGTTTTCATTCCTTAAAGTATGTGTTAAGCTTCCACAATTTTTTTTAGATATTTAAAATTTGTTTCATGTGTTCAAGTGTTTAATTATTCTTAACATATTCTTTTGATCGTTGGTATATGTACTCGGTTATACGTAAAAGTTTTCTTAAGTGAATTTTCCAAGTAAAAAGTTAGGATTATGTATAAATCTTAATTTGATAAAACATGGTATCAAATTTCAAAATGTTTTGAAAGTGAATTGGCTAATATGTATACTGTGAAATATTTTAAGGTTGTTGAATTACGTTGAAGTCCAATGTCTCAACTCAAACTTCTCGAGATCGACTCTAAACCACTTAAAGCATGTCAAGTGATATATTTCTAGCATCTTCAAGCCTTATCATTTTTCTACTTCGAATTCATATATTGCATATGTCGGTACGAGTATTAAGTGTTCGTGAATCATATGATATTCTCCTATGGTGAAGAAGTGAAATCTCCTAGTGTATCATGTGGGTGGTGAAAGATCGTCCATTCCTTGTGTTGCCCGACTGACAGGGTCAAACGTTATGCTTCCATTGTGTTCTTACATTCAGACTTTAGTAGTGACTCCATACGTTCTCTATCCAATCTAGGTGTAATGTCGTGACGAAATAATTTCAATTGTGCTCCGAACTCCCATTGGCTAATGTTTGAGAAAATTTTCCCAATGATTTTTTTTTTGCATAAAATATAAACCGCATTCGAGAAGAAGATAAAACACCAGACAACGTGTTAGTCATCAGCTTTGAAGAAGAGCTAAAGAAGAACCCGTTTCATACGGAGCACTCATCACACTTGAATGGGATACCAGTTCTGCCTATAGTGGCTGCCTTTGAAACCACCGCGCGACCATTTGGTAACCTAGGAAAGGAAGCCTCAAGGGGTTGAGAAGAACACCAAGGGTAGACTGGGAGACCATGTTCATTGTGTGATAAGAGTTAACTAACTTCTGCTAAATTTAATATATAGTCAAAAGTGTTCAAAAAAATAATCTTTGAAAAGTATCTTAATCGTACGTGATTAGGCCTAAGTTAAGAGGCAATTGTAAGTTAAATAATTCTCAAACTTTAGCCAGAATGAGTTCGATGAACAATTAATTACAATTGAAGTAATTAGGTTGTTTTGCTCTTTGAGCAATACCATAGCATAGTGTATTCAAGTAACCATAAAAATATCAAATCCGATTCTCGAAGTGCTCAAGTATATCATCTACAAGTTCCATCTCCATGGTTGTTCTCAGCAATTGGCAACAAGGGACCCAAGACAACTAATGAGTAGTGACACCAATTCTTTCCATCAAACTGCGTTTTATTAAATCGAGCTCTAAGAATTCATCCATCACCTTGTACCTCTCATGATAACAAAGCTTCCGATTACACAACCTTTTTTTTCATATCATTTCTCCCTACTACTTTTTTTGTCCAAGATTCGGGTCGAAACTTAATTTTAAGGGGGGAGATATGAAATACCCGAAAGTATTTTTGGGTATTTCTATTTTAATTTAAGCAAATAAAAATAATGTTAAAATTTTAAAATAAAGGAATTTGTATAAATTTTTATTATTTCAAACATCAAAATTCAATTGGACATTATGATTTTAAGAGTGAAACCTATTTTAACTAAGATAAAACATTATGTTTTTTTTAAATAATAAAGGTTGATGTGATTTCATTATTTTATTCTTTTATTTGAAAGACGTCTTGGTTAAATTATTTCAGTACTCAATATGATATCATTTTACACAAAATAAGTATGACTCACGATTAAAAGGTTAGAGTAAAATTATGATTCTAATAACATTACTATAAAGTTTGGAAGTTATTTCTAGTAAATAATTATATTATAAAATTTACTTTCAAATAATTAATTAAATAAAAGCACATATTGTGATTTATTAAAAATGGTATATATGTGTGTGTGTGAGAGAGAGATTTATTTTATATTGTAGTTATGTATTTTTTTTATCTATATATTATGTCATATATAAAAACCCAAGGATTTTATTGTGTTAAACCGGGTGAACCAAACCAAATTAAAATAAATAAAAAAATGGAAAACCGGTTCGGGTGAACCACCAGCTTCTTCCTCCTCCCTGCGTACGGTCGCCTTCAACCTTCAATGGAGGTTGGATGATTCAGCTTTAATTCAAGATGTTTTACACACGAATTTTATCCCAAATTTAATTCTATTCATCAATGCACAATCTGTTGGTATTTTAAATTAGGAATCGAGCCCCTATTCCGTCCAAATTCAAAAACCCTGGGATTTGTAATTCGTCAAATCGACGTGGAAGATAAGAATGAAGATCAAAATTGATTGCTAGAATTGATTCACCTCTTTATTACGAATCGTTTCCCCTTCTTAATTTAATTTTCCGTTCACAATTTAAATCGGAATAAGGGCCTAGTTCATCGAAGTTGTTGGGACTCAATTCCACCAATGGAAGTCAAAACCCGAGCTCCTCATCCACACCATGTCGTTCCTTTCATCTCTTTGAGCAATTCCATTCACAAAATTTGTAAAAAAACTTACAAAATAAAAAAGGCCCAATGGCTGGGATTCGTCTCTGACCACCTACCACCGTCCTCCATCGCTGCCGCTGCCAAGGACCACCGCCACCGGAGTCGCGAGGAGTCCGTAGGCACCGACTCCGTCCACTGCCACGCCTTGTCGAGGTGCCAGGAGGCCGTCGAAGCCGGGCCGGAGAGTCATCGGAGAGCTTCTGCAGAGACTCTGTCGGGAGGGAGAAGGGGCTTGTTTAATTACACAAAACCTCCCAAACTTTCAGTTTTGGTAAAATATGTCCCTAGTTCAATTCGGAAATTATAAAGATTAACCCTAAGTTTTAGAATGTATCTAACACGCGTGAAATCTTAAGATTCGCAGCGGTTATCTCAAAATCCGACACCCATATTCCGAGAAGGTCGTGAAGAGGATCGTATATTGGTATTATCTTTTGACTTTTAATTAATTCAATGTTTCTTCGAATTAAATAAGTCAATTTGTTTACAAAAATAATACCAATTTATTAAATTCTTCTTCGTGTCTCGTAATTTATGTGTGTAGATCTGTTGCCAATTTATTCAAATTCGTCATCACGTCTTTGAAGTCCATAGTTGGTATCGAAATCCAACAAGGTGAAAAAGGCAAGTGACTTTCCGAGCCTTTCTGCTCACTTTGGTGCTTTCGTGTCTAGTTGTTTTCTTTCCATTGGCTGCTTACCAACTTAAATAAAATGAATTACGATTCACCCGTCTTGTGTAATCTATTTAATTGTCAGTTTGGATTTGGAAATCATAATTGGGTAAAGTTATTATTTGACCTTAATATAAAATAATAACATAGTTTACCCACCGTTTCTTTAAAGCATGATTTATTATTATTCTTTCATACTAAAATGGTTAGGTATGGAACATGTTATTTCATTGATATTTCCATCCGCTATTTTATTTTATTCTATTTGGCATCCATGTTGCCTTTAAATAATATGGATTACTTTTGTATTGTGTGATCACTTAAAATATGTCATTAATCAATAGTGAAAATGTGAGGATTGCGTGTTACGATCGAAACTCGATTGAATCAAGATCAGTGCATGTAAAATGTATCAATCAATGCAAAGCAAAGTGAAAGTAATGTGTGAAGTAAAGTGAAAGTGATATGGTAGAGTCAGGTCGGAACCGTTATTCTTCAGTCTTAAAGTTTCATGAAATTAACACATTCCGAACGCGCATATATTATCTATCGGAATGTTACACTACGAAATAAAAAGGTTTTAGGTCGTTATCCGCTATTGAGAGCGGGACCGGTATCCTATGATTGTTAATTAATTAAGAGGTGTGTGTCGAATGAAATGTGTAACCTATCAAAACGTGTGTTGTGAAGCGTGTAAACTATATCAAAGTGTTAAAATGTGTAACGTCGTGTAAAGTTCTGTTCAAGCTATCCAACGCGAGGAAAGTGAGTGAAGTGTGTGATAGATATTTGGTTTCATAGTGATCACAATTAATTCAAGCTATATCATATCCCATCCGTTGGTTTCACAGTGATCACAATTAATTCAAGCTATATCATATCCCATCCGTACTCAGGATATGGTTCCTAAGGGTGCTTGTCACCCACTTCTTATGTTCTTCAATCCTTCGGGATTATCCGTGTCATAACAGTTATGCCGTTAAACTATTAGTCCATCGAAAATACTCTAATAATCGCATTCGAGTTTAATTCATACCATTAAAGATCAATTAGTATAAATCTGAAGTAGTCCCAGTTTTTGAGTCGTCACTTACTAGTTCTCGCGAACTAACCGTCATTTGTTAATTTGGACGACTAGGGGTTCATTGTCTTCATACAATACCCCAGTCACCAGTTCGCAGGTTAAGGTCGAGTCTCCAAAGAGAAGTTTAAGAAGACTAAGAAGACATTTGATTTTCAAGATTTAATTATTTAAAGTTGTTAGAAAATAATTTATAAAGATTTAAGTATTTATTTTTACCAAGTCTTCCGTTGTAATGTTTTAGTGTATTGAATATTGTAATTTGAATTATACGTTTAATATAAAAAATTTATTGTATTTTAAGACTTCCGCTATTTATATTTAATTTTATTATCATCTTGTTTATGGGAGCATGGTAGCATGTCCCTATAACCCTAAGGTGGTTACGAAGACATTAATGTCTGAGTAATCACTGGCGCTGCAACATTCCCTCGTTTACAGAAGGGGGTGTTACACTCTCCGACCTGCAATCCTCCGGCCTCACCCTGCCGCCTCCATCACCGAACCATACTCCGCCATCATCTCCCTAAACAAAACCCCTAAAATGGAGATTGTGAAACCCTAAATCAAAGAGGAATCGAAGGTCGGTCGTTGGCACAGACAAATTGAAGAGGAATCGAACGCCGACTCCAAAGCTTTGGCACGGACAAATCGAAGGCCATTCGTTGCTACTGCTAGAGCTGGCCAAATCTGACCCGACCCGAAAACCCGATCCGACTCACCTGAACCCGACCGAAACCCGAAAATCTGGAGTCATTCATAACCCAAATCCGAGACCGAACCCGACCTGAACCTGACCCGACCCGTCCTGAATTGAAATGGTTATTTAACATCAACATTTTAATACTTGAATGTTAAATGTTTTTTTTTATATTTTAACACAAGTTTATGATTATACTTTAACATATAAAACACCCATTATTTTTGTTAATTGTTATCATGTGAAATGTTGCCCAATTATTCTATTTCCCTCTCTTTTGTTAAAAAAAAAATTCATTTCCCTCCCTCTTATGTTAAATAAAATTTCATTTCCCTCCCTTATATGTTAAATAAAATTTTATTTCCCTCCCATATAATTTCCCTTCCTTATATGTTAAATAAAATTTCATTTCCCTCCCATATATAATTATAATCATAATGCCATATGTTAATCATTATTGTATATTTGTACAATATAAGTATAATATTTCCCTCCCTCCCTTAAACGTGTTTTTTTATAGGTATAACTTATAAGTATAATATTTCTATTGGTTTTCATAACTAAGTGTTAATAATTCTATTAATTTTCATAAAGCCAACTCTTAAGGGGTTTTTTCACCCAAAAAATTATATTAGACTATTAGTGTTAATAATTCTATTAATTAATTCTAGTAGTTTTCGGTTTTTATAAATGGACTTCTTTTTATAAATATAAGTATAATAATTCTATTAAATTTCAGAATTATGGTTATGAATAATTCTTTTTATAAATATAAGTATAATAATTCTATTTTTTTTGCAGAAAGAATTATTTATATCCAAATCAATAATTTTGTAGTTGTTATTTTATTTTTATCTATATTATTATATTTTGATAGAATTAATTATTTATATATTGAAAAAAAAAATAATGGGCCAAAAGCTAAAAATGAAATGGGCATTGAAAATGATATGGGCCAATGATATAGTGAAACCACAAATAAGCTAATTTGCAACTTGCTAGTTAAAATAAGGTTAAAACCTAAATGTACAATTAATTTGATTTAATTATAGCACCGATCAATTGGTTTAAATGTTTATAAATGGACGATGTTGCCGAATATCGAATTTCTGATTATGACTTTTTTGAAAATCGGCCGACAACCGATTAGTTTACAACAATGTGTGTATTCAACCGATTCAAAAATACATATTCAAGTATTCAACCGAGTCAAAATCATTTATTTTAAGTAAATTACATATTTAAATATTCAACCTAGTCAAAATCAACGTAATTATCCAAACGGGTCGAATATGATTCGACCGAAAACTCAAACCAACTATACCGTTATACCCACTTTGATTCGAAACTCAAATGAACCGACCCGCCTCTTAACCCGAAACCCGAACGAGACTAACATGCTTTGACCCGAACTCGAATGGGCATGACCCGACTTAACCCGAAACCCGACCAATCTAAAATTCATTATGACCGAACCCGGCCCGAACCCGACCCGACCAATACCCGACCATAGGGATGACAATGGGTCGTGTGATGGGTGGATGATCTACTTCTGTCACCCGACTCACCACCCAAAACCCTTCACCCTACCCGACACATCACCCACCAAATATTTCACCCGCCCCGTCCACCCATCTCCCACCGAGTGATCGGATGGATCAGGTGATAATTCGGGTGAAAAACAAGACATCAAATTCATCAAAAAAAAAATTATTGAAAAACATATGTCGAACACACCGACGAATAAACATTAATTAGGAGCTTATTGCATTCACGTTTCCATTTTAATTAGGAGTCAATTACATTGCATATCTTTAAATAAAAATTGTATAACTTACTTTATGACAGTATATTTCCATTTTAATCGTTTGATAGGTATCTTGAATTAGGGTTTAGGGGTATATTGGTAATTTCACATATAAAATATAACTATATAATATAAGTCGGGTGACGGGTCGGGTGATGGGTGGGGAATGTCTTCACCCGAATCTGACCCGACCCATCACCTGTTCACCCATCACCCATTTAATATCCACTTTATTTCGGATTTTCACCCACTTTTTCGGATCGGGTGAGACGGATATCCGTCGGATGCGGGTGAAATTGCCATCCCTACCCAACCATAAATTTTACCGGAATTGACCCAACCCGAGCAAGCCTGACTCGAACCCGACCCGAACGACCGACTTGCCAGCTCTAGCTACTGCTGTTCTCGGCTCTTCACCATTCTAGTAGCACATTCTTCCGCTCCCAACTCTCCTCCCAAAGGACGTTCGTCTCTTCTCTAAAGGTCGGTGGTTGATGCTACTGCTCTTGACTCTCCGCTCTCGTACTCATTCAATTGTCTGCTGCTGCTCTTTCTTATATTCATTAATTTGACCCTAATCTGTTGTTGTTGCTCGCTCTTATGTTCATTCAATTTTGGGGTTTTGGTGTTTTGCTTAGCCTTACTCTTGGATTGTGTTGATTTTAAGAGATTAATTCAATTATTAGAAGAGTATTTTGGAATTGGATACGACATTTCATTCGATTTTAAGAGATTACTCATGTATACTAATTTGGAATTGGATATGAGGGAGCCTAATCTGCTGTTGCTGCTTGCTCTTGGATTCATTCGGTTTTGGATATCACTGATGTTGTTGATTTTGGTGTTTCTTTTGAGTGAATATTGGTTTTTGTTGATTGCTTACTAGTAGAATATTGTGATTTGATTATGCTGATTCTTGCTTCTGCTGATGTTGCTGAATGTTGGTGATTAATTGGAAATATGAGCATACTAATTTGAGTCGATTTTAAGAGATTTCATTCAATTATTAACTGAGATTTCTTTCAATTATTAGCTGATGTTGCTTCTGCTAATGGAGAGGGCCTATTCCTTTTTTTAAAAAAATATTAGATGTTTTCCTATGAGTTAATATCACAATCTTCATAACTAAATTTTGTTGGATTGTGTGTTGTTAAGCCCACCTTTCCTCATCAACCTTATAATGTTATCACTACTACTAGTGAATCTCTTAATCCTGCTACTCTGGAATTGATTTATGCGTTATAGTGCTGCACTCTCTGGAATTCTTTTATTGATTTTTTATCTTCTTGAGCTTTGTGATGTGCAGTAGTTATCACAGCATGGTTCGCTGCATTAGCCTATAACTCCACCCTGCATAATGATCTGAAGATTTTAGCAGACTTAAACAAAAATTATCCTAATCTGGTAGCTGTGTTGCTGCTGCTAAAGAGTAAGAGCATTAACTGAGACTGGATTTTCACCCTATTTGTTAAGTTATTATTAAGAATTTCCTTCTTGTAAAAGAGTAAGAGTATCTGCGACATTTCCTTCTTGTTGACTTGTTAAGTTATTTTTAAGAATTGAGAACTGGATCTTCTTGATTCAACTGTTTTTAGTTGTAGCTAAAAGATTTAAAAAAACAGATGTTGAATAAAAGAGGTATAATAGCATAACAAAATTCAGAAAGAAGTTTCTGGTTCTGAAGGAAATAAAAATTACAAATTTCTGGTTCTGGACTAGGAAATTTCAGTCTGGACTGGATATGACATGAGCCCAAACTCCCAAAAGTCTTTGGACCATTGTGTGATTATATTTTTATTGATTCACTTCTGACATCCTGTATGTTTTTTCTAGTCCAATATTGATCCAATTGCTTGTTTTCTATTTGATCACCAGTGAATTAATAATTTTTGCCCATAGAATTAAAGTTGTAGTAATTCCACTGTTAATTACTCCCTCCGTTTCCTTTTAAATGACTTTTTCAAGTCATGCACGTAGTTTTATAACGATAAAAACTATATTAAATATTAATATTTTAAAAATATTTTTTTAATAATATTATACTTATCATCAATAAGTATGAGATTGTCGAAAAAAATATTTAAAAAAATTATTATTTCATATAGTTTTTCACACCTTAAAAAACGTGCATGAATAGTAAAAAGTCAATTAAAAGGAAACGGAGGGAGTATTTTTTTGGTGGAATTCCACTCTTAATTATATCTTCGTGTGTACATACTTGCTTCTCTGTTCTTTCTGTATTGATTTCATGGCATGTTTAGCAGAGCTTTTCAAATCATTGTGGGAAAGCTTTCTACAACTTCCAAGAAAAAACAGATTTACAAAACGGTACGAAGTTTGTGATGCCAAGCAAGATTTTACTTACTGTATTAATCTATGCAAAAAGGTTACCAATTTAATCTACATAATAATCTTAAGCTAGTTTAATCATTGATATGCCAAACAAACTTTGAGGTAGGGGTGAATGTGGGGAATTCGGTGATACCACTTTCCTGATGCAGTAAGTTTTCAAGTTATCTTACATTAACCGAATTATCCCGAAGGACTCAATTATATCATATGGAAAGACTAACCCTCGTTTGATTAACAAAAATGCAAGGGAAAGAAAACGAATCTAGTCCATGTTTAGACATTAGATTAGGATTCTTTAACCATAATTATAGGTTATAACCATTGCCCTTCGTTCAAGGTAGTAGAGTTATTAATTCATAAAGCCTAGTTTTAGTTGGGAACTTCTTTTTTTTTGGTTGGAGATATGCATATCTTCAGTTATGAAGATTTTGATATCGTGTTATTGTAAAATGTAAAGCTATTGTTTTGCCTATTTACAGTGACATGTCAATTTTATTTTTATAGCTTGTTTATGCCTTGTTCAGGTAAAAATCTTTAGATACTCATTGGGGGGATATGTAACAGGGCTCTTGTTCTTCGTTCTAGACACAAGTGGGAGCTTCCATCTATGGACATCATCTAGGTAACTTATAAATGATGCTACTATTATTTGATCATGTTAACCTTTTTGAGAGAGCAAAATTAAGCAAGTCCACTAAGGTCCAATGGCATTCTGGTCTTTCCTACGGTAAAACCCTCAAACCCTAGTTTCTATTATAAAACATGAGATACGCCTCCATAGAGAGGGGGAATGAGAACAATACTGACTTGAGCGTCGGAGGGTCCTCCGGGGGTGACGAACCTCGCCCCGATCCCGTTTGTTCTTGTTTCACAGGATAAAGTTCGTGTCGAGATCATCATCAAGATCGGTCTCTATCAACGATTATTGAGAGCTCGTGTCGAGATCATCATCAAGATCGGTCTCTATCAACGATTATTGAGAGCAAATTTATGCACTCACAATTGGCGCCGTCCGTGGGGACTCGATCTAAAAGCAATGTGCTTGATCCAATTCCTAATCAATTGCTGGAGAAATCGATTGCCAAATAAGGGGGCGTATTTGGCCTTTGAGGAACCATCGCCATCGTCCTTGATTTCGCTCCATCGATCTTCATCATTGTCCGTCAATGGCCAGGTCTCAGCCCGTTGCCGCTCAGCCTTCAGCATCAATACCCAAGAACCTTGTTGCCGCCGAGCGCTGACCGAGGAAGCGCTAGATCCGACAGCCGTTGTAGGAAACCTAGTCATCCCCGACAATCGCGAAATGGAAGAGTTGATTGGATTCATCAATCAAGACTTATATAGCAAAGCGAGGTCGGATTCCCTCGAGGTCACAAGCAGATCGAGATGGCGTGCGTACACTGTGGCATGGCTTGCCTTGGTCTACCAAAGCCAAGCGATTCGGGTCCACAAGGCTCATATTCGAATCGCAATATCCACTCCTAGAACATCACATTAGACTCTCCATAAACGGATAAGCTCTTTGCCTTAGACTCTGCATAAACGGATAATTTCATTCGATTTTTATTATATTCCACTACTTTATTTCCATTGTTTGTAATTACGTGAAGGGGCACAAAAGAGGCCCTCGTCGAGATCAAGGGGAAGATAGCCCCCTTGCCAAGGCTGTGGAGGCGGCCTTGCACCGGATCGTGAGGACCAACCAAGCTTGCTAGAAAGGCACTCGACTGTCCATCGTTAAGTCCTCAATCTCCGCGTCAACGACGGCGAATGGGCCTCCATCGAGTTGTTGCTTCTTGTCAAAGGATCCCCGCCCCGACCTCGTTTGTTCTTGTTTCACAAGATAAAGTTCGTGTCGAGATCATCATCAAGATCAGTCTCTATCAACGATTATTGAGAGAAGATTTATGCACTCACACTTTTCTCCTTTAGAAATCTGTAGTTAATATGGATGTTTATTTCTTCTTCATCATCAATAATTACTAGTTTAATACTCTCTCTAACATCACATGGAACTTGAATCCTTGGGAGTATTTTTCTTGCATCTTAGAAAATTTATGAAGTTTAGGAAAGAGTGAATTTGAAGTTCTACTAAATGTTTTTGTATATTTTCTGGACTGAAGCTCAACCTTTCGTTTCTCATGTAGGTGGTTGAGTATGGCATCTATATCATCTTCCATTTCTTAGTTCGTTGTGTATCCTTGGGGGGCGACGCCTGTAGCCGACTTGCACCACTGTATCGGGGCAATTTCGCTTTTAAGGCAGTGGTTCTTTTTACACCACGCCACATCTTTTCAAACACGGATTTTAGGGTTCTGTTTTCGAGCGGTTTTTCACTGAAATTTTAGGCCTACATTCATTTTCGCACCACCAATTTAGAAACAAATTTTGATTTGTTTCTGTAATGGCGTTTCAATTCTTTAAATCGCTGTTGAATCTCACCAAGTTGGAACCGCTGGATGGGACCAACTATAAGAGGTGGTCGCAAAAGATGCTCATCTTCTTCGAGCAACTGAAGGTCAACTAGGTCCTGATTCGCGATGCTCTTGCTGCTGCTGCAACCGCCTCGTCCACCATTGTTGCCGGCGCTCTTGGTGATGCCGGTGAGTATCATATGTCCCTGCAATCAATTACCGTCCTCGAAAAGGTACTAGTGTCACAAATCCATGCATGTGCAATTAAAAAGCAACATCTACTCACAAAAGGAGGGTTATGCAAAACAATTCATAAGTGACAAATCAATAATAATCAAGAAGACTTTAATTTAAGCTCAAATAAGGAGTAGACTGGTAAAAAGCTAAAGGTGGGCGATTTTTTGCCATGTGGTGCTAATGATCCGGGGAAATGGAGTACTTTCCAAACATTCATACAACATTCCTTCTTCATAAGATTCATCATCTTTCTCTCATCTCTTATTGCTTTTTTTTTCAATATTATGTTTTTACCTTTCTAACCTCAGCACTGCCTTCTCGCGAGTCGCAAACATGGGTGTCATAAATGACCCCGGATACTTAGTTCTTTGGACTCCTCACCTTGTGTCCCATCTCGCCAAACTATTATCTCAGCGAGTAGGGTCGATCTACCTTTATCTCCTGAGGTGATTGGATTTTTTCTCACTCATTAAATTTTCCATATATTTCAAACATTCTCGCCAAACTCCAACTATGATCAATAACAACACAAAAACTGTATAATAATCTCCATAATGTAGCTTTCATTCTCAACAAAATCCCCGGATAGGAAATAAGAATGGAAATATTTAGATCATGTGGAGCAATAATTGAAATAAGGCATAATATGGCTTTTGTGATGCATAAGCATAGGTAAGGCTAGGATATAACAATATGAGCCTTATATGGAAATATAAAGTCCTCCATCCTCTTATTATGCAACATGTCAAAAGCACTTTCAAATTTCACCTCCTTTCATGATTTTCAATAAAAATATGCACATCATTGTGACTTCCCTTTACTAGGCAATTTTATGCTATATCTCTAATGAATCCAATTTTGCATCGTCGAGTTCAATAAAGCTTCCATGACATTTATCAAAATTTTGATGGGGGTCATTTTTTCAAACTTTGGAAAACATGCATGTGAGCACATAAATCAATAATGAATTCCAAAATAGTCATGTATAAGCAATTCAAGAAATAAACTTTAAATATGCACACATAATGTCAAATATGCATGAAGTAAGCCCTTCCCCCACCCCATACTTAAATATTACAGTGTCCTCACTTTATAAAAACAAGGGTAAAGAAAGAAACTCACTAGACAGGTGTGCTAATCATCATAATCGAGTGCTATGCTGCTGGGCCTAATCCGATTTTAGCTTGCTTCTATCCCCATGGACCTGAAAAATGTAGAAGAGAAATACCTACAATAGAAAAACTAAAAGTTCAAAACCAAAAACCCAAAAAACAGCAATGTCCAAAAATCCCAAAAATAAATGTCTATTTACAAGCTCTAGATTTTATAGTCGCTAGGCCGACTTTCAATTAAGCTCCAGGTGGCATTTGCAGGGCCCATGTAGCTTGGGCTTCAAATAGGACTCCATTCTTGTCCATCAGCTGCAATCTTCCTGATTGGATCTTGTTCACTGTGAAGAGCCCCATCTTCTTCCTGTTGAATTTGTTGGGAAACCAATGATCCTTTGATTTGGCAACATAGACTTTGTCACCAACTTCATACTCTTTGGGCCCATCATTGGAAATCCTACATAAGCGCACATACCAAGGCAAACCTCTCACATGTATAGATAGATCTTTAATGGAAATAGGAGAAGAAGGATCCATACCTTGGCTTACCTTTGCAGAATAGGATATCAGAAGCTCCTGAGAATCTGGTCGATTTCGAGTTAGGTTACTCGATATCGATATGGAGGGAGATGGGTCGATTTTGTCAAGTCGATATTGAGTAAGGTCACTCGATATCGATTTGACTGGCTTAATATTGGCTGGCTTCTGCTCAATAGGAGGAATCGACTCAGCAAAGATTGGTCGATATCGACCTGGGTAAGTCGATATTGAGTGGTGCTGGTCCAAATCGGCTTGGCTCGGCTCAACAGGAGGAATCGACTCAGCAGATGCAGGTTGATATCGACCAAAGGTGGTCGATATCAAGTCGTTTTCCTTGACATTCCTCTGCTCGATTTCTAGTGGGGCTGTCTCGGCATGGGGAGGTCTATATCGACCTGTGGTAGTCGATATCGAGTGCCTTTGTGGCTCTGTCGACTTCTCCGGGTCGATATTGACCCCATACTTAAGACCTGGCAAAGCATCCGAAAAATAGTTAGTCCAAATCGACTTACCTGGGTCTATGTCGATTGGATTCTCTGCTTCTTCGTTTAGGATGGCCATGATCTCTTCCACCTGGGCTTCCATATCCCTCTTTTGTAGCTCTTCGGGAGTCATATTTCTTACCTTAGGCTCCCCACAAGTAATGTAACCAGCTGATATAGACTTTACCTCTTCCATGGGACATGTATGCGTTCCAGTTTTATTAAAGGAATACTCAGTTACCTCATCGCTGATGTTGAAAGTGAGCACTCCCTTCCTTACGCTTATATTGACATCCACCGTCGCCAAGAAGGGTCTTCCTAGAATAATAAGACAAGAAGGGTCCTCCGCCATATCAGTAACTAGAAAATCAGCAGGGACGAAGAACTTACCTACTTGTACTGGCACATTGTCCACCATGCTTGTTGTGATGACTACCGTGTTGTTTTCCATATAAAGCTTAGCATCCACAGGCTCTAAGACACCTATCTTAATCTTGGACCAAATTGACAGAGGCATTATACTTACACTAGCTCCAAGATCACATAAAGCATTAAATTTGTATTGACCAAATCCAATGGTTATAGCAAACTTACATAGATCTGGCCTTTTCTCAAGTACGTCCATCTGGCTGCACATCTCTGCGATCTCAACCATTGATCGTTTTTTGCTTAGGATCTCCTTGAGGAACTTGACATATGATGGCATTTCATTAAGAGCTTCTGTGAAGGGTATGGTGACATTGAGCCTCTGAAGCATCTTGATGAAGCACTAGAATTTCTTCTCTGCTGGATCATTTGGAGATTTTGTTGAGAAAAACAACTTTTTCTTTGTCTGCTTCGGAGCCAGAACAGATGTCGGAGGTGTTGCAGCGTCATCGATGTCGACTTGATTTTCCTCGACGTCGACTTGATTCTCCTCGATATCGACTAGTTTCCTCGATGTCGAGTTGGAGTGTTGTGCAGACGAATCTTGGCCAAGCTGGTGCTCGATTTCGACTTGATGTTGCTCGACATCGACATCGACTTACTGCTGGTCGATATCGAGTTGTTTCTCAGTTTTGTCCTGCTGCTTTCCGACTTTTGGCTCGCGTAGTTGGTGCCCACTCCTGAGCTTTACGGCTGCGATGTGTCCGGTCTTCCCCTTGGGATTTGGTTCTGAAGATCCAAGGAGCGTACCTTTTTGTCTAGGGATGCCTGCTGCTAGCTGGCCAATTTGTGTGTCAATTGAGTTCCTCCTAACATCGATTTCTCCAAGCCTAGCGTTGACACCATGTATCGTAGTGTAGACGGAATTGAAGGACTGCTTGGTGTCTGAATGGTTCCTCCGTATTTCCTCAAGGATGGTCTGTAGGTCATCCTTCTTTTGGTCCCTTTCCGGATGTCCTGGAGCTCTGTATGGCGGGGGGTTCCTAGGGGCACCTTGGTTCCATTGTGGTTTTTGAAACCTTTGGTCCTCCATATGGCGATTGGGACCCCTTGCGTAAGCTACCTCTTTGTGGTTTTCTGCCATCCTGACTCCCTCTATGTGTGGGCACTCAGTAGTGGTGTGCCGCTGTGATCCGCATTCGACGCTGTAAAGGCTCGGATTTTTAAATCCTAATTCTCAGAAAAAGAAAATCAAAATGAATTTTAAAGCGGAATTTAGCGGGAAAAAAAAAAAAAAAAAAAAAAACTCTCTATCTCGAACTTTGATTTCGTAAAATGGATTTTGGACCTAATTAAAAGTTTGAAAGCTAACTTAAAATGACAACCTTGATTCCCGGGTTTTAAAAATTATAACTAATCGAAAGAGCGGGTTTTGGGAACTAACTTTCGAAATTCAAATTCTCGATTTATGAACCACAATTCTTATTTCTTTCTCTCATCCGTATCCAAAAAGTCCCCTTGTGATGTTAAATGGGTGAAATTTCCTATACACTTTCCCAATGTTTATTAAGGCACAACACCCACAAAATTGTTTTGTTTTTTTCTTTTCTCACTCCAACCTTGCTCCTCCTTATATGGCAAGAGTCAAGCTTGCTTTCCCCTTTGCTGCATCCCAAATCAGACCCATTCCAATCAATTAAATCTGATTTTGTGTTCATTCACATCCACCAAAGACAAGAACACCCAAACACCCCTTAAGCTCTCTTCCTCATCCGTTCCAATCCGTTGCCGTGGGCACCTCCAAGGCTGCCCTCCTCCTCCACTGTCCAGCCTCCGTCACCACATTCCCGAACCACCGATCCACCACCAGTATGCCGCCACCACTGAAGCCTCCATCTCTCCCTCGTCCTGTCTTATCAAGGAGAAATCTCGGCGCACCCATCCTCCTCCTTCAATCTCTTTCCTCGAACCACCAGCAGCAGCACTCCTCCGACACCAAGCATTAGCGGCGCCGCCCAGAAGAACCCGAACACCGAGAGCGAGCTCGACATCCTCCTCCACGCCCCTGTTCTCCGTTTCGCCTCGGAAAGGTTCGTTTCCGCTTCATTTCTCCCTCCTTGCACATTCTATCAAGCCAAGGTTTCTCCTTTAATCTTCCCGCACCCCTACCAGGCCTCCTTGCTTGAAGGAACGCCCTCGACACGCCCAGACGCAGCCCCCGAGCTCCTTTCCGGCGAGGATGAAAACCCCTCGGTGAGCCCTCTCCCTTTCCTCCTTCTTCTATTCCTTACTTGTCCGAATGTGTGCATCGGTGTAGTCGGGTCGAGTGGCCGGAGCCCAGCTCCGCCGCCGGTGACCTTCCTCCTCTTCCTCCTTCAGATTTTTCGAGCTCAAGAGGAGCTTTGTCTCTCTGCTAATTCGGGCAAGAGAAAAGAAAAGGAAGAAGAAGGCCACCCTTGCCACATCATCCGACACCTCAGCCTCCTGGGCCCCTCCTTTCTAACTTAAGATTCAAAATGGAGGAAGGGAAAGGGAGGGGAGCTACTCGCCGGAGGTGGATTCGAACTCCGATCACCTCCCCGACACCAAGGCACAGAGATTGACAAGGAAGGGAGGAGAATGAGGTACTCACCGAGGGGTTACTCGAGCCCGGAAAAATCGATCGACATCGCCTCGGAATGCTCGTCGGGCCGGAGTTGCGCCGGAGATGTCCTAGGGGGAGTAGGAGGGGATTAAGGTCTCGCCTTTATGCTAATTGAAGGTGGAAGGAAGAGAAAGGAGCGAGAATGGCTCTTACCGACCTTGAACCCGCAAAACAGAGGTGGGAGTGCCGGGGGCTGCGCTGCTGGCTTCGACCGCTCTTCTGGCGGCTCGGACTGATTCTGGGTAGCTCGTGGTCGTCAAGAGAGTCGGGGAAGGTGCCGCTGCTGCTGGCTCATGGAGGAAGAAGGAAGCATGAGGGGTGCGAGGCTACTGCTGCTCTCGACAAAATCAGAGAGGAATTGGAGGTTGCGGCCTCGGTGGTGGTCAGCGACGACGGCTAGGGAGGTGAGTTGGTGGCGGCGAAGAGGTGTGGGTGTGGAGATTGGTGATGAAGTGTGGTGGTGATGGTGGTTGAGGCGCTTGGGCCTGCCGGAAACCGAAATGAGAGAAGGAGAGAGGAGTTGTTTGTGTGGGGGGGACTGATGGCTCTGGATTCAAAATAAAATGAGGCAGGACTACTGCTTTGAAGACAGAAGGTGAGGAGAGGGCTGCAGGCGTCCAGACAAGGAGAGGGAGGAGATTTGTTTGGCTTTTGTCTTTGTGAGGGTGAAAAAGTGAGTCAAAGTGTCTGATTTTTTATTTTTATTTTTAAAGAGATGAATTGTTGGTTTTTTTTTTTCTTCCAAAAGAAGTGGAGTAAGAAGGAGAGGAATGGAACTAGAAGAGATAAGATTTTACCAAAAGGGGAAGAGATGGGTTGGATGGATAAGGATTTGAAATATGACGGAATTGAGGTCTCGGGTCGGGAACTTAAATTTCCGCTGATTGGTCGTTCAAAACCCGAAATGAAAGACGGAATTGATATTTAAATCGAAAAATTGGGCCGGAATTTATTTTAAATTCATTTTGATTTTCTTTTTCCGATAATTAATATTCTAAAAAAAAAATCCGAGCCTTTACATCATCCACCTCTAAAAACAAGTCTCGTCCCCGAGACTAAAATCATTCTAAAGTAGGGGATGAAGTTGAAATTGGTGAGTCCAAGGATCACGTCATCGATCCCGTAAGTACCTCATAAGTGCCCCCATGAGACCTCACAGTATCATCGTCATGATCATAATATCCCCGATGGGTCGTAGCGAGAACGTGATATGGGCCCCTACCACATCCTCACCCCGACTTCTTGGTCATATCATAACTCAAAAAGCACTACGACATCTTCACTAGGTCTTAGCAAGCAGTCTATAAGGGTCCCTATAAAATGCTTGTATCCACTTTGTGGGGCGTCATAATGCAAGCTCGGATAGAAAATTTCAAGGGGGTCTCAGTTCGAAAAGGTTTGGTCTCAAAATCATTGAAATTCTCAATCGCATTCAATTTCCCAAAATCCAAGTTAGTTTCTTTTTGACATCATTCAAAATCCCTTAACTCGATGTTAGTCAAGCAAGCTTCAAATTTCAGGAGGTGGAATCATCCACCTCTAAGGCTATTCCCAATTTTCTTCCTAGGTTCCAAGTCAGAATCAAAGTTCATCAATTCGGTTGTAAGCATCCTAGCAATTCCAATTCAAGGCATTGTATATCATAGTAATCGCTCAATATAGAAATCATATCACACGTTTATGAATATATCATAATCATGTCAAGGATAGTTACATAATATAACATATCTAGCATAGTATCATTCATAGTAGGGTCCTTATATCACATCATAGAGGTTGCACATCATATCAATAAGATAATCACGTCATATCAATCAGATAAGCACATCATACTCATGCTAACCACCAAGCGTCAACGCATTAGAGGCAAACAAGTACTTCCGTACACTATCCTTTCATCAAGTTCAGGGGATAGCTATGTTAGTACTAACAACTCACTATTAGTTATGGCAATTCATAAGGAAAATCAACATCGCCTATCGCATAGAACTCGCACAACACTCGGTCCC
Source organism: Persicaria tinctoria (assembly GCA_037127255.1). Classification (NCBI taxonomy): domain Eukaryota; kingdom Viridiplantae; phylum Streptophyta; class Magnoliopsida; order Caryophyllales; family Polygonaceae; genus Persicaria; species Persicaria tinctoria. The sequence goes on along the minus strand of JBANSL010000016.1, from coordinate 70,069,740 downwards.
AAATAAAGCATACACTAGATCACATCCTCAAGAGCATCTGCTTATAAATATCAATCATAACAAGACACGACCACCGCTCCTTAGCTCTCACATCAAAATCAACCTCATCGGGTCTACCAACTCAAATGCGATACTATTTCTAAATACCATTGCATCCCGACTCATATGCCATTAAGCCATCTAAGGATCAATCTATCTTAACACTCCAATCTCACGTCCTACCTCTCACTCGACCATCTAAACCATCTCATGGAGTTCCCAATCGCAAAATTCTCTTAAAAGACCCTTATTCCGACAAGCCTAAAACTCGATCGATTACCAAGACTCTCTATAAAGCATACCCTCATCCTGGAGGTCCTCTACAAGTCTCATCTTCACCTTCCAAGAGAACTCTCAAGTCCTCGACTAAACTGCTCTCCCGATCGACCTCAGTGCTCCTTAACAATCTTGCTTACTCTTCCTATCTGCCTGACCATTATCTCCCAAAGAGACATCTCGAAACCTCCTGCTAACCTGATCACACTTACTGTACCACTAATCACTCTCACTAGCCATCCACCTCTAAGAACCCAACTCATACCGACCATCTCACACCTGACACTCCCATCCTTATTCTCGACGTCACCAACACAAGTATCCTACCTTGCTAGAATCCACTCAACCGCCTACTCTCAACAACTCTAACGCAGAAAATTGTCTAGTGCTAACTCATAACCACGTATCACCGAGTTCCTCATCACCCGCGCCTATCCTCAATGACCAATCACAACTTCCACCTACTTGTCCCATTTCAATTCTCATGAAACCTGAACATCCACGATTCCTCGACCGACCTATTCTAGATCCCCGTCTCAGCATATTCCCAAATTTCCTCATTCCAAATCTTACTAAACCTTAACCATTCGAAATCCACAATTTGTTCTATTCTAGTTCCTCATCTCTTCATATTCATAAATTGCCTCAAGCTCTTACTCCTTAACCATGAGACATTACCGTCCAACGCCCTCTTTTACCGATCATCATTCACGTAAATCCCTAAATCATCCTCATCCGGATTTCTCAAGTACCGCAACTTCGCCAAACCTTCTAAAACCAATTCCCCTAACGTTCTCAATGCATTCTGCCTTGCCTAGTACAGTAGTACCAAAATCCATGCTCAAGATCTCCCTATCTCAATCTCAAGCCCACAGTCTTACTATAATCTCAACGACATCCTTGCCTAACTACCAGCCTTCTCTCGAACAATCATCTCACATCCCCAAATACCTCAATAGCCCAAAACAATCTCCACACATCAACCTCGATTCTTTTCCTATACTAAAATCCTCCAACAAAGCATCTAGAAATCCTTCCCTCAGGATTCCTCTAAGCATCACTAACCCTATTTAAGCAACCCCAAGCACTCATCCCAAGTACAGCCTGCTACTACTCTTTCTTAGCGATTCCTCAACCAATCATCCTCGATGCCGCCCACGATCCGCTCCTAGACTATCTAGACACCTTCCTTAGCTCACCAATCCGTCTAATAACACTTCCCTTTGAGAATCCCTCCGATCCATTCTTAGCTCACTCATCCACCTCTAGAACTACACTAACCACCTATACTTGCACCCACTACCTACCGACACTTCTAGCTAGGACCTCTTCCTCGAAATCTCACCATGCTAACTCCACTCTTCACCTAAGACCTACCTGGAAGCTCAAATATACTCACTGAACACTATCTCTTACAAGCCATAACTCACTCGACTCTACCCAAGCTAACACATCCTTCATGCATCCCATCTTGCATAACCAATGACCACTCGAAGACCTCAATCTACCTGCGATTCCCGATCCGTCTCACCAAGGAAAATACTCGACTCATTCCCAAGAAGAATACACCACCACATATATAACCCATAACCGATTTACTAGCAGGTCAGTACACTTAAGCACATAGGCACATCATCACAAACACAAGTTAGTCAGACAATCATTCACTACTAGTTCAGCTTATCAGTCATCACACCTCAATTTAGTTAGTTCCAAGCCTATCGCACGACACCGATTCCAGATCGCATAGGAGAGATCACAATTCGGACGAAGAACGTCATTCCTTGAGTCATCTAGGAGGATTACGTCTGCAGCCACCATCTTCGAAAGGCGTCCTTCCTCTGGCGACGTCGATCCTAGGGTCCATGGGCCATGGGCCCACCCCACTTCCGTTGCGCCACTCTGGTGCCACTTGATCGCTCGTTTTCTCCTCTACGTCGACGTCCATCAAGGGGATCACGAGGGGTTAGAAGTCACGGAGATAGGGGAGGGCAAGGGAGGACAATACGACTTTCTTAAGAATTCAGACCCAAACCAGGACTAGAGATGACGAGATTCAAGACAAGACACAGACTCGAGAGTTACAACAATGCCCTTAGGGTATTCTATAAGGTTACAAGTGCGGCAAGCAAACATATAGCAAATTCCACACTAGGATGTACCTATTAACAGGAATAACGTCCTATGCATTCATAACATGTTCACGTAATCAACTTTACATGCACGCAGAACTTGCTAAAACTTATCATCTCATGCACTAATCATGCTTGACATATTAAGAACATGTATGCACTGACCGACAATAGACATATACAGCATAAGTTATATATGACATAGCGAGCATTATAGGATATCCTACATGTATGATTCATTACTCATTTTAAGTGTACACATAAGCAACTCAAAACAATGTGGGTTCAAGGTAAGCATGATAAGACGCACTCTAATAATCATGTCAGGGGATAGGGTGAAGTCATTTGGACATAGCAACTATCACATCAAATACAACCATGTACATGTAGTATGACAAGTATGGCACATAATTGCACGATGGTCTATAATTAGGAGATATGTACCCTACATGATACTACCAACACTCATCAAACATATACATAGTCAACGAGGTCCAATTAAGTCAATTTAGCATGCTACGACACTCATTTCTCATATTAAACATACAACAAGGGTTGATCACACTGTCATGAACCTAATTCAATGGAGAGTAACTATCATGGGGATTCGTACATTCAGCATATATATTCATCCAAAAGTGTAATCATGCAAGATATATGGCAAGTCATGCTGGAATATACTAACACATCATGTCATGCAATCACAAGGTGGGCTACTATCATAACCTGACAGAATTCCCCAAGGGCAATCACCGACTTATTAACCCGTTTACTTGTGGGACGCTAGTACGACTCGCTCGGTATGACACAAGGACATTCACACTATTTTCGAGATGAGAGGGTACAATTTTTGTTTAGACTCTCGTGGTACGAAGACACAGTTGATCAGTATAAGAATCAAGAAGGATAACTCCATAAGACAAATCACTTCTAACTCGAAATTGTTTCATTGATCACCCTCTCTAAAACACTCATGGATTTCCCATATCCGACACACCCCCGGAAGTAGCTAGTTGACCGACCCAAATTTTCCCGTGGAAGACGCCAACCTAAGGTACGAGGCTCGATAGAAGCATATATGGTGGGTTACTAAGCAGGACTTCAAATGGGGAAGAGGACGCTCCCCAACCCCTGCTAACATGCCTAAAAGTCTTGGTAGGGTGGACGGCGGAATCAGAATCATCGAGGGGTTGGATTATGGAAGGGCTATTCTGACAAGACAGAAATTCCTATTATATAAGAACAAGGTTTCCTCCCGCTATCCCGTTCACACATTTACATGATCAAGTTAAGGCATACCAATTAGTTTTCTACCATAAGAACAATAACACTCAACACGAAAGCAATCAACGAAATTGATATGATACTCTTCGAGAAGGATCGCCCTCGGGCCCAGTTGGATATAATGCATAATCACAGAGACGCTCTATGCCGTCCTTGGAGGGACGACTGACCGGAGAGGCAAATACCTCACGGCCCCCTAACCCATGCCACTCCAACCTTCGGGTTCCTTGGAGTCTTCAAGTCCACCTGTAAAAGAACAAGCTATATTTTGCCTACCCGTTTCCAGCTACATCCAATAGGGATGGTCTAACGCCTTTACTACCCTTTCGCTTCCCTTGTTTGATTACCGGATTTATTGAGTCAAATTAATATTTAGTCCATTTGAGTTAGCCAAATTAAATTCATTTTGCCCTTTCTAAAATATTTTGGAAAACCATTTGAAAACCTTGGGCCATTTTCAAAACCACTTCAACCTATCATACTCGGTTTGCACAACCTCAGCTCTGATACCATCTTTGTAACGGCCCGGGATTATGATTCCCGAGTTACGTTTCGAGGGATGAAACCCCTCGTTAGGATCTTGCGCCCCGAGTACAGGTTGAAGGTTTGAAATTCTACTCTAACGTTTCAAGTGGGATTTCATACCCAAAATTCGAAGGGATCGTTGGAATCCCCGGGGAAGTCCCCTGTACCTGTCATAAGTCTAAGCGTGGAAAACCAAAGGTCACACAATAGCGGGAGTAAAGCATAATACAAAGGGGTGCCACGGCGGAGCCGGGTCAAAACGGAGTCAAAAGTATAAATCCAAAACAATATAATCAGAGTCTGGTGAAGTCTATAACTCCAGCGCTCACTCTCCACCGACAAAATGACTCGCGCAATAAGCAAACAGCACCGATAGGATGAACATAAATAATTCCTAAAAAAATTGATTTGGGGCGGGATCAGATCGATGCCCACTTAACTCTGCATCCCAACCATAAGCACACATATACGCTATACCTAATAAAGATGCTCTAATGCAGTACGAAATTCAAACACACTAGCATGCTCCTAGTTCATAATAATGTGCAGAAATACTGTAAAGGGCCCAAGACAATGCCAAATGGCATATCCCTCTCCTACCTCCACCCCTTCCGACAGGCGGAGACTGGCCAGCTCGTGAATGCATTCATTCATAATAGGGCGGCACGCATGCCTAACCCGCTCCACAATAAAGCCCGCAGGCATATCATAATATAAGGAAGTACTCGATTGACTCAGGGTACCCGATGAGGCTGGGCTACCCTATGACCCTAGCAAAGACTCTAGGACTATCACAGATAACGGCCGTTCTGTTTACATACGCACAAAGAAATAGAATGCTCAACGATCGATGCAACCTAACATGGTACTACATGGCATGCTGATCATGAATGCAAGCACCTAGTATATCATGCACCTAAAGCAGGGAATAGCTCTATTCAATCTGAGTAAGCTCCGAAGAGACTTACCTGGCTTTGCAGAACAGCAGAATAAAGGGTCCAGCACACATAAATCATAGTCACAAGTATAACCTAAATACATATCAGAACACATATAAGTCTACGTCTAATCATACAAGCATTCAAGCATACATCATTCAACGAGAATAACAATCATATCGCAATCATCATCACATCAAGTTCAACCACTCATCATGATGCCACATTCCATAAGACCACATCATTATCATCATTCCGTTCCTCCACATTCTTATATTCGCAATAATACTTATATATCCGCATGATCATATATCTTCAAAGTTCATCATATTAATCATAGCTCATAAGGCATAAGTCAAATGATACGAAGTTCTAATGTCTCATCATGTCGTTAGTCATTCATTCATGCTATCGGTCCACACAAATCGTGATATTAGACAATCATTCACATCAATCATGCTAGTTAGTCATCGAGCACATAATTCCCGAGTTAGTCCCGAAAACCGTTTCAAAATCCGAGTCAAATAGTTAGAATTTCCAACCTTAGGAATATATTCGCCAAATTTCCTTTTCTAAAATCCAAGTATCATAATATCATATTTTTAAATAACCATGATATAATACCTTTAAATCTCAATAATAATATTTTATTATTTTAAATCTTACATAATATTATATAATATTTTAAATACCCTTTTATTAAACACTTTCATAAATATTTCTAAATCCCTTAAAAAATCCCAACTATTTTTATTTAATAAAATCAGCCTTTTTAAAATCACTAAAACCGACCCCACTTTCATTTTAAATTACCAAAACCACCCTTTTATTTTGTAAAACCAAAAATCGAGCCTCTCCTTTTCTTAAAACCCCAAACCAAATACCCTTAATAAATTAGGCCCAAATTATAAATAGGCCCATTTCCCTTAAGACAAATCCGGACTCCCTCCCTCACAAAATCTGATTTTGTTTTTAAACTAAATTGAACCGGTTTTTATTTTATAAAACAAATCGAACCGAACCCATTCTTTTTAAAACAAAACAAAACCGAACCCAGGTTGTACTGTTCATCTTCTCCGTTCAAAACAGCCGCTCGAAAATGGAGGAAGGGAAAGGGAGGGGAGCTACTCGCCGGAGGTGGATTCGAACTCCGATCACCTCCCCGACACCAAGGCACAGAGATTGACAAGGAAGGGAGGAGAATGAGGTACTCACCGAGGGGTTACTCGAGCCCGGAAAAATCGATCAAAGGCGAGACCTTAATCCCCTCCTACTCCCCCTAGGACATCTCCGGCGCAACTCCGGCCCGACGAGCATTCCGAGGCGATGTCGATCGATTTTTCCGGGCTCGAGTAACCCCTCGGTGAGTACCTCATTCTCCTCCCTTCCTTGTCAATCTCTGTGCCTTGGTGTCGGGGAGGTGATCGGAGTTCGAATCCACCTCCGGCGAGTAGCTCCCCTCCCTTTCCCTTCCTCCATTTTCGAGCGGCTGTTTTGAACGGAGAAGATGAACAGTACAACCTGGGTTCGGTTTTGTTTTGTTTTAAAAAGAATGGGTTCGGTTCGATTTGTTTTATAAAATAAAAACCGGTTCAATTTAGTTTAAAAACAAAATCAGATTTTGTGAGGGAGGGAGTCCGGATTTGTCTTAAGGGAAATGGGCCTATTTATAATTTGGGCCTAATTTATTAAGGGTATTTGGTTTGGGGTTTTAAGAAAAGGAGAGGCTCGATTTTTGGTTTTACAAAATAAAAGGGTGGTTTTGGTAATTTAAAATGAAAGTGGGGTCGGTTTTAGTGATTTTAAAAAGGCTGATTTTATTAAATAAAAATAGTTGGGATTTTTTAAGGGATTTAGAAATATTTATGAAAGTGTTTAATAAAAGGGTATTTAAAATATTATATAATATTATGTAAGATTTAAAATAATAAAATATTATTATTGAGATTTAAAGGTATTATATCATGGTTATTTAAAAATATGATATTATGATACTTGGATTTTAGAAAAGGAAATTTGGCGAATATATTCCTAAGGTTGGAAATTCTAACTATTTGACTCGGATTTTGAAACGGTTTTCGGGACTAACTCGGGAATTATGTGCTCGATGACTAACTAGCATGATTGATGTGAATGATTGTCTAATATCACGATTTGTGTGGACCGATAGCATGAATGAATGACTAACGACATGATGAGACATTAGAACTTCGTATCATTTGACTTATGCCTTATGAGCTATGATTAATATGATGAACTTTGAAGATATATGATCATGCGGATATATAAGTATTATTGCGAATATAAGAATGTGGAGGAACGGAATGATGATAATGATGTGGTCTTATGGAATGTGGCATCATGATGAGTGGTTGAACTTGATGTGATGATGATTGCGATATGATTGTTATTCTCGTTGAATGATGTATGCTTGAATGCTTGTATGATTAGACGTAGACTTATATGTGTTCTGATATGTATTTAGGTTATACTTGTGACTATGATTTATGTGTGCTGGACCCTTTATTCTGCTGTTCTGCAAAGCCAGGTAAGTCTCTTCGGAGCTTACTCAGATTGAATAGAGCTATTCCCTGCTTTAGGTGCATGATATACTAGGTGCTTGCATTCATGATCAGCATGCCATGTAGTACCATGTTAGGTTGCATCGATCGTTGAGCATTCTATTTCTTTGTGCGTATGTAAACAGAACGGCCGTTATCTGTGATAGTCCTAGAGTCTTTGCTAGGGTCATAGGGTAGCCCAGCCTCATCGGGTACCCTGAGTCAATCGAGTACTTCCTTATATTATGATATGCCTGCGGGCTTTATTGTGGAGCGGGTTAGGCATGCGTGCCGCCCTATTATGAATGAATGCATTCACGAGCTGGCCAGTCTCCGCCTGTCGGAAGGGGTGGAGGTAGGAGAGGGATATGCCATTTGGCATTGTCTTGGGCCCTTTACAGTATTTCTGCACATTATTATGAACTAGGAGCATGCTAGTGTGTTTGAATTTCGTACTGCATTAGAGCATCTTTATTAGGTATAGCGTATATGTGTGCTTATGGTTGGGATGCAGAGTTAAGTGGGCATCGATCTGATCCCGCCCCAAATCAATTTTTTTAGGAATTATTTATGTTCATCCTATCGGTGCTGTTTGCTTATTGCGCGAGTCATTTTGTCGGTGGAGAGTGAGCGCTGGAGTTATAGACTTCACCAGACTCTGATTATATTGTTTTGGATTTATACTTTTGACTCCGTTTTGACCCGGCTCCGCCGTGGCACCCCTTTGTATTATGCTTTACTCCCGCTATTGTGTGACCTTTGGTTTTCCACGCTTAGACTTATGACAGGTACAGGGGACTTCCCCGGGGATTCCAACGATCCCTTCGAATTTTGGGTATGAAATCCCACTTGAAACGTTAGAGTAGAATTTCAAACCTTCAACCTGTACTCGGGGCGCAAGATCCTAACGAGGGGTTTCATCCCTCGAAACGTAACTCGGGAATCATAATCCCGGGCCGTTACAGACGCAGGGCTGGTTGACAAAAAGATACTTAACTTGCTTGAGGAGCTTGCGATTCTGATCTCTGTAGTACTGCTCCTTGACATCTGGGTCAATCTCTTTAGAAGGTTCATAGAGGGGCATGGATGAGGCTGGCCTGGCATATGCATTCTCATCATAGTTTGTCGGAGTCCCATACTTGTTGTCGTAGTTGGTAAGCTTGTCGAGGGTGGCCCATGCGTCAGCTGACGACATTGCCAGATACTCATAATGAGTATACTGGTTGATCCTATCCTTAGTGGCCAGGTCAAGAGAATTGAAGAAGATCTCCTGAACGACATAGGGTGGTCGTCTATGTGTAGGGCAGGATCGCAGTAGATCCTTATAGCGTTCCCATGGTTTTGCTAGCGGCTCCCCAGGCTTCGGTTTGAAAGCTGTAATCTTCTGGCAGAGGAACACTGTCTTGGCAGGAGGAAAGAATTGTTGAGAAACTCCTGCTTTACATCAGCCCATGTTGTTAAGGATCGTGGATGGAGACCTTCAAGCCACTTTAATGCTGGACCGGCCAGAGACCATCGAAAAGCTTTCATCTTGACATATTCCAATGTAGTACCTTCAGCAAGAGTATGACACATGTCAGAAAAATTGGTAATATGTTCAAGAGGGCACTCATTAAATCTATCATGGAAGGCATTATTTTTAATTTCAATCAAGAAAGGAGTGTGAATTTCAAAGTTATTTTCAGGGATTAGCATGGCCGATTCAGGCACAACGAGAGTCGGGTGCATGTAATCCTCTGCAGTGGTAGGGTATTGGGCAAGCTCACTCCTGAGACAAAATATAACATTGAAGGGAAAATATAACAATGAACAATAACCTAGGCGCCATCACACACATGTCAACAAATATTGAAAAACATGAAAGAATACATATAAACGCAAAAAAAAGTATTAAGTAAGAAATTAAGGATTGAGAAGAGAAACTCAAGCCATTGCCATGAGCTAAAAGTTTGGAGAGATTTTCTGTATATTTAAATAATTGAATGATTAGTTGCAACTAAACTACCTATAAGCTATTTATATCTCAACTTAAGAGGTGAAATGATTAATCCCAAAAAGGTCAGTCAATTCACAACAAACTCACAAAACGCTCAGTCACAAGAATGACATTTTAAAGATCATATGAAATGACATTTTAATCACAGGAAGACAGAAATCATAGGGACAGAGCTTATTTTTTTCATAGAAATGATAATGATTAATGATTCATACATATTTGTTTTCTTGCTGTATTAGATTATAAAACAATACACATTTACATGTGAAAATTCCATGACAGCGTACTAGTACATACAACATATAACCTAACTAGCATTCATATGGTATAGGGCTCCATCTACTCATGACAGATGTTAGGAGGCACAATATATAAAAAATCTTGCAAATCAATGGAAAATTAGGAGGCACAATATATAAAAATACAAAAATGAAACAATAAGTGGAAGTAATTACAAGAATTGATGTTCTTCAACCATTCATTTCTGGGGTTTGCATGCCAAATCCATACCCTCTCCTCTCCACACTATTGAGACACAAAATTCTGTTAGGATCGATTTGGTTAATGAAAGCAACAATGGATGCCAAAATCAGTGACAAAACAACTTTACTTGATTCAAGTAAAATTTGTGTGGTTTGTGATAGAATTCGACATACAGCCAGCGCATGTTGTTATAAGGTTCATTGTGATGATAATCATGAAAACGTTCCCAAAATTCCTGACAAGATTACAAGGCAATTCTTATGGTCTTAACAAAGCAATATGCAATTGCAACAAATAAGTTACTTGCATTATACGTACAAAGAGGCATAAGATTCATCAGTTAAAATTAAATGAATGGGAGAGTTCACTTACTTTGGTGCAAGTTTTCCAAGGGTAACCATGAAACAACCAGTGTCTTAATCCTCAACCCGATATAGTACTTATACCTAGTATGAGGGAGTCCTCTGTCAGAAAGCATATCAATATCCTTTTTGTAAAGCTCTCTCCTGTTCACATAACCAGGCCAAGAAAAACAAAGTCTAGAGATGAGTGGAAGGAGGCTCTTTTTTCAAACTGCAACCAATCAAAAACATGAACCAACAAAATCCTCAAACAATGTATTACACTTAGAACTTGTTAAATGACACGGTAGAAACCCTTGATACAAATAATTTGACATCACATGTTTGTATCTTCAGTAAAAGCTAGATACAATATGAACCTTCTATTTGTATGTAATATTGTAATCATAATTAGACATAACTTTGAAATGTCTTATTCCTTCCACATATATTTACGTAAACTTGATAAGTTGTTCAAAACCTCAGAAAATCTTAGCAACACTAAAAATCAAATCGAGCAACGCAAAAACCTACCTAATTAAGAGAAACAATTAGAAAAAAGTACCAACTCAGTATTTTAAATCACAATGTGTACGAAATCCCTAAATTTATCACCTGATTCCAACTGATGGTGATGATTTGAACTCCCGAACTCCAATGAACTTCTGGTAGCAACCTGATTCAGGAAAACAAAAACTCCTTGAGTGATTAAAGGGACTCCGGAAGTGGTTTGAACTCAAAAAAAATCCAAAGACAGGAGCAGAGGAGAAACCTGTCTCAAACTACAACAAAAAAACCGAACCTCTTCTCTCCAATTCGACTCCAATCTCTTGATTTCTAATAGGCAACATCAATTGAATTCATTGTACCAAAATCAACTCAAAAAGAAAGGCAAAATGGAGCCCAAAAGAGATGAAAACGGAAAATTAGTTACCTCTGAAAAGTCGAAAGGTTAAGGTGTTCTTCAAATTGATATCGAAAGTGAAAAGCAAGGCGTAGGCGAGAGGTGAACTAGAATTCCTAGGCAATGGAAGCCTCAAATCGTTCAATTGAAGTTCCTTAGCTATGAAAAACTCAAATCGGCGAACGGAAAAACCTGCGAACTGTAATACCACACCCTATTCCCGAATCAGTGAACTCGAGAGCCAAAACAGTAGATTGAAGAGTCTGAATGAACCTCGAAATGGAATCCCTCGCACAATGGATGATGAATCGGCGTCGAGGCGATGGCGAGACCGAAGAGGCGTCAGTGGAATCGGCGTCAGGGTTAGGCGTAGAGAGGTGGTGTTGAAACCTCGAGTTTCCTTATTTTAACTAAAACCTTGACCATTCCCGACGTACGAAGGCGTCGAGATATGTCTCATTAAATTTCGACACCCTAATCTGTCGAAAATTACCGACGCTAACTAATAGCGTCGAAACATATCCGTCTAAATTCCTACGCTTTTCTAGTAGTGTAAGGGGAGGTGTTGAAAGGTAATTAAAATTCCTAAGTTAAGATCAAGTTACATAGTTGGTTAGCTTTGGTGGAAAGTCAGTTCGTATATAGCAGTTTAGGGAGTCAGTTTGTTTTATTTGGAACACCCCAATCTCAGTGTTATCTTAGTGGGTTAGTGTATAGAAAAATAGCATTTCTCTCCCCCCAACTGTCTGTTGATCATTGTTGTTGTTGTGAGTCGATCCACCATTGTTTTGACAACATAACCGCATAAGAATTGTACTTCGTAGCTAGATAGGTACTCCTATAAAGAAGAGGAGGTCATTGACAATTTGAATGCAAGAGCTGCTCTGATCGAAATCTCAGTTAGCTAGTGAAGAAGGGAATGTAGATGAGTACATGATCGACATGCATTAATGATGCATATATACGCAGCAGCTAGCAGCTGTTCCTGTACATTCATTAATTCACTCTGAAGCCACTGCTTGGTAAATTTTAGACAGCAAAACCCTAAAAATTCACCCTTGAGAGAAAAAGGAGGTAGTTAATTAAAGCTAGGTAGCAGTGGTACTCAGTACTCTTATACTCCTCCGTACCTTACATCAATGCATATATATGTATGTGGCTGTCTACTTGCTGATAGGATGACAGCCAGGCAGTGGCAGAAGAAAATGAGAGACGCTGTAGGAGACAATGTTGGCAGTCAAACACAGAGAGGAAGACTGAAAGGAACTAGTTCTATCATCCCATTATAGAGATATTGGATGGCGACTTGTATCACTGCATGTTCATCCAACTAACTTAAAGCCAAAAAATCTTAGTAGTACTTGCTTCTCACAGATCCCCATACATGATAACGATAGGAGATCATTGATTGGCATGCATGATGAATAATACTCCTCCGTATACATATGCATATATTGGAATAGGAGCTCCTCTAATTTAAATATGCGTCCATCCCTCCATTAAATTAGTACTATAAATACTTTTAAAGTATTTACTTAACTAAATTGCACATATGTATTTTTTAAATAATATGAATTTAAAATAAAATATGGCATAGATTGCATAAATTAAATACTTAATATTGTGTCAAGTTTGTTATTACCTTTTTTTTTACACAATTTATCGGGTATTTTATTTTAAATTATTTTATTTTAAATACCTAATAATTTTTTTAACCAAATACTTTAAAAGTGATTATATATGCTTATAAGAATAATGCATTGGGAATCTCAACACATCCTAAGAGTATCTTTGAAATTTCTTCAAACTATACAAATTAAATGAATGTCATATATTTCAAATTATTATGGATGCAACATACTCCAACATATTACTGTTTTTGAAAATTTTGATAAATATTTCGTAGAATATTGCAATATGGGAAAGTCGATCTTGGTTTTCTAATGTTAATTTATTTTAAAATTAAATTTTAGAAATTATAATGGATAATCTATTTGACCAGGGGCGGGGTTGTTATTGGGGTTGTGGGTAGAGTCTCACATTGAAAAACAAGGTGAAAAACCAAACCAAAATATAAGGAAGGGGGAAGCCCTTACACAGTAGCTTAAGCTTTTGTGTAAAGTGGTGAATCCCAATCTTATAAACAAAAATAAAATAAACCCCGACACGACTCCAGATTTGATATGACCCGCTCGAGATTCTCGGCTTCTCACATGGTATCAGAGCAGTTCCGAGGCGGATCGGTTTTCCAGGGTTTGGGGTAAGCTAAAAGAGATTGAGATGCCGGAACCCGTCGTAAAAAAAAAACCAAAACCAAAAAACAGGCGAGCTATAAAGAAAATGAGAATCTCGACCCGGAAGATTAGAGGAAAAAAAATTGTTCAAGTGTCAACCCGATCCAGGCGGGTTGCACTTGTGGGGGGGTGTTGTAGTTGTGGGTAGAGTCCCATATTGAAAAACAAGGTGAAAACCAAACCAAAATATAAGGAAAGGGGAAGCCCCAACACAATAGCTTAAGCTTTTGTGTAAAGTGTTGGATCCTGATCTTACAAACAAAAATAAAATAAACCCCGACACGACTTCCGATTTGATATGACCCGCTCGAGATTCTCGGTTTCTCATATTAGTTGTCACTCCCATTGCCAGAAAAACCTAGATTTAAAAAAAATAAAAATAAAGGTAAAAATAAATAAATAAGGAAGATAATACAAGTAAAGTTTAGCTTAGGTGGAAAAGGAAATGAAGGAATATTAACTCACATAAGAGGTCATGGTTCGAATTTCATTGTCTACTTTTTATTTTCTTGCAATACTTTTCTCCCTTATCAATTTTTTCTATTAAAAATGATATATTTAAATTAAAAATTTTAATTTTTTAAATATTTTTCAAAAAAAGTATTTATCAATCTACCCACATATAAAAATAATAATTAAATATACTTTTATCAAAAGAAAAACCTTGAAAACTCTTGGATCGTAATCTAATGTAAAACCTGAGGAAATGGGGAGCGAAAGAGAGCGTTCGAGAAGTCCTGTTGGGCACTCCTTCGCTCATTCGGAGGAGCTGCCGGACAATCCAGCCGTTCAACTTTCGACTGATCAATCTGCCAAGGTTGATACTATTTTTGGCGTCGCAGCAGGAGGTGAAGAGGGACTTTCTAGGGAGCAATTCCCAGGACTTGGTGAGGGTTTGAATAACAAGTCCATGCCTAAAACGAACTACAAGAATACGCTGTTGGGGAATGCTGGGGAATGGTTCAATCAATCCCATTTGAACCCTATTTATGATGAGGAGTCGGCAGGGGATGGCTATGGGACAGATGATGACATTCTCCCAGAGGAGGAGGATCCCTTTTGTCCGAAGATTGTGTTGAACCGAGCGGAAAAGTTAGCCTTGAGGAAACCATGGGAGAATACGCTAATTAATGATTAAGTTCTTCGATAAGGGACCGGGGTATATGCAGCTACATCGGAGACTATCGCATAAATGGGGGCTCCACTCTCATTTCTCCCTGGTGGATCTCGGGAATGATTACTACATATCGAGATTTGCAAATCATGCAGACTATGATCATGTCGTCATGGAGGGCCCTTGGATGATCGGTGATAATTATCTTGCTATAAGGGAATGGATCCCGAGATTCGATGCAGAGGTTGAGGAAATCAAGACCCTTATAGTCTGGGTGAGAATTCCGAACCTCCCTATTGAATACTTTGATCCTAGACTGCTGCATAGGATTGGGAGCAAGATAGGAAAGGTAAGGAGAGTGGACAACACAACGGCTTCGGCTGATCGAGGGAGGTACGCGAGGTTGAGCGTAGAGATCGACTTGAGCAAGCCTCTCCTTTCAAAGTTCAAATGGGATGGGAAGGTCTGGCCTGTCCAGTATGAAGGAATCCGGATGATGTGTTTCAAATGTGGTAGAATAAGGCACTCGGCTGATGTTTGTGAATCATAAGTAAATCATGAGCCAAGAGCTCATCTAGGCCGTGTTAATACCGCTGCTCGGCGAGCCCTGTTGGAGAAGCAGGCTCATGGGGAGTGGATGCAAGTCAAACGCCATAATCGCAGGAAAGGGACTGTTCCATCGAAGAATCCGACTCATGGTGAAAATCCGTCAACTGTGAGCAACCGCTCCACAGTGGATGAGAAGGGCGCGGTCAGTGAGACGCTGGAGCCAGAACATCTGGACGAGCATTCAGGAGAGCAATTTCAGGGGAGAGTATCCCAACAACCAAATCCAGAGGGATATACGGTTACAATTGGCTCTAGGTTCGATATTTTAGGAATGGAAGAGAAAAGGGATAAAGATATGTTAGTTCATGATAAGGAAAATCTCAATCAAGGAGATTGTTGTACCGAGATCCCAGGAAGTCAGAATAAGGGAAGTGGGCCAGAGGGCGAGAAATTAGGGCCTAATCTGATCAACTCTGACGCCAAGGACAAGGAAACACCCGAAGTTCTCAAGGAAATCTCAACCAATGTCGCCCCTCAAGGCCCCCCCGAAGGCACCTCCACAAAATTCTTTTAAACAACATCTGTCAAAAAATTCCACCACCAAGACTAACACCCACCACACAACCACAAAAGCCACCAATTCGTCATCCTTCAGAACGCAGCCAGAAGCTCTTCTAAGGTCACGCGGGGGTTACGCCAAAGGCCTGATCTTTACCCACCACAAGAAAATCCTTTCTCCAACCAAACACAAGTTCAATAGGTAGTCAGCGGTAGGGATTCTCAACAATGAATCATTCAGTGGAGACGATCCGGGTGCATACTCGGAGAAGTTTCCTCCTATCAAGCCGTCAGAGGGGACCAGTATTCGCCCAAGTTCTGAGAATTGCAAACAGGATGAGGGTGGATTTCCTGCCGGTGATCTCGGAAGAGAGAAGCTTGTTATGTCAGGTGATGCTACCTCAGGACATAGCGGATGCTCTGGACCTCAGTAAGCGTCTAGGGCCCCGGTTCGATGACCACAGATGGTTCTTATTTCACCATTGTATAAATATGTTAAACGACCTTAGCATACTTGTTTGGAATGACATCCGTGAGTTAATCAGAGTGCACAACCCGAGTATGATTGCTCTAGTTGAGCCGAGAATTAGTGGTGAACAAGCGGACAGGGTCTGTGAACGTATTGGGTTTGATGAATGGGAGCGGGTGGATGCCGAAGGGTTTTCGGGTGGCATCTGGCTACTTTGGCGTTCTAATATGGTCCAAGTCAGCACGATTATTACCCACCCTCAACACATCACAGTGGAGATCACCAGAAGAGGATAGGAACCGTGGATCCTCTCTGCAATTTACGCAGCCCCGAGACTGGTCAACAGAGACAGCCTTTGGCGTTCGTTGGAGGAATTCGCGGCTAGAAACACTAATCCCTGGCTACTGGCCGGGGATTTCAATGCCACTCTGGATGAGCAAGAGCACACCCGCTCGTCTGTGAGCTCTAATAGAGCTTCGTAGACCTTTAGACGGGAGGTGGATAACCTGCAGTTGATAGACGTTAGATTCTTTGGAATCCCATACACTTGGTGGAGAGGCAAAAATACGGAGATTAGGATTATGGCGAGGTTAGACAGGGGCTTGTGCAACGTGGAATGGAAAGACCGCTTCCCCGATGCTCGGATCCGTCATCTGTCCACGCTACATTCGGACCATCTGTCGCTGCTAATCTGCTTGGAAGAACACAGCCAGCAGATCAACACCCGGGTGCAACCTTTTCGATTCCAGGCCAGCTGGCTGCTCCATGAGGAGTTCTCTAAGTACGTAGAGGAGAGTTGGAGATGTGATGTTGAAGCAACGGTAGCATTACATGACCTCTCTACTAACTTAAGCCGATGGAACAAGGAAATCTTCGACAATTTATTTAGGCGGAAGAGACATTTATGGGGATGACTTGAGGGAATCCGAAAGAAATTAGCTACCAGAGTCTCGCATCACTACTTAAATCTGGAAAAAGAGGTGTCGAGGGAACTAGAACGGGTGCTCCAACAAAAACAACTATACTGGTGCGTAGATCGAAATACGCGGTACTATCATGTTGCTACGAAGGTGCGTAGATCTTCTAATCGCATCTCGGCCATGAAGAAATCGGATGACTCGTTGGCTGAGGACAACCAAGAGATTTGTGCCATGGTTCTTGATTTCTTCCGAGAGCTGTATACGGTTGAAGGTGGCAGCGATGTGCTTCCAGTTCACCCAGGATGCAGATTTGATTTCTCAATGTTCTCGAAGGAGCAATTAAGCCGTTTGGGTGCTGAATTCAAAGAAGAGGTCGTGAAGGAGATGCTGAAAGCCATGGGACCATATAAAGCGCCCGGACCGGATGGGTTTCCGACGCTCTTCTATCAACAGGAATGGGAAACGGTGGGTAGTCAGGTCACAGAAACGTTTCTCGCCATGGTGAATCAGGGCCGATTCCCATCCAATTGTAATGATGCTTTGTTGGTTCTCATACCGAAGGTGCAATCACCAGAGCGGCCTTCGCAACTTCGTCCTATCTCACTTCTTAATGTGATTTTCAAACTGGCTTCCAAACTTATTGTTCAAAGACTCAAACCGGTATTGCTTGTGCTAATCTCCCCCACGCAAGATAGCTTTATTCATGGCCGACAGATCATCGATAATCTGGTGATAGTCCAGGAGGTTTTACACTCGATGGGGTTGAGGAGAAACCGGAAGCATTGGATGTTGGTTAAGATAGACCTTGAGAAGGCCTATGATCGGGTGCGTTGGGACTTTCTCAAAGAAGCTCTGATTGAAGCTCACATACCTAGGAGGTTGATCGATGTGATTCTCACAGGTCAGACATCAGGGGGTATACGGACGTACTGTGGAACGGAGAGAAAGTTGGCCGGTTCACACCTTCGAGAGGTATTAGACAGGGTGATCCCCTATCGCCGTACTTATTTGTCTTGTGCACGGAACTCCTCTCGCACATGATAAACAAAGAGGTCGGACAGCAAAGGTGGAAGACAATAGACATTGGTGGCATTAAGCTTTCACATTTTTTCTTCGCAGACGATCTAATCCTATTCGGCGAAGCTTCTGTTGAGCAACGTAGACTAATGAAAAAGGTGTTGGAGCGCTTTTGTGACCGGTCGGGTGAGAAGGTTAACTTCTCCATGAGCTCAGTGTTATTTAGTTGGGATGTCGGTGATCAGCTACATCATTCTATCATTAGGGAGATGGGCGTGGCTGTTTCGTCCGACTTTGGGAACTACCTTGGAGTCCCGATGACGTGTGGAAGAATGACGAGCAGCCGCTACCGGTTCTTTATGGAAAAAGTGGCAGCGAGATTAATATGGTGGCAGGCTAAGACGCTTTCATTTGCGGGTAGGGTCCCGCTTGCGAAGTCGGTGTTAACGAGCTTACCAATCTATGTCATGCAATCGACGCTCATTCCCAGGTCTATCTGTGACGAAATCGACAAGCTTGTGAGGGGTTTCATATGGGGTAGCAGCCCACAGCAACGCCGAATACATCTCTTGTCTTGGGAAACTTTGACGCAGCCAGTAGACAAGGGTGGGTTGGAGATAAGGTCTATGAGAGATACGAACCAAGCAGTGCACGCTAAACTTTGTTGGCGAATGATCCAGCAATCGGAGGCTCTATGGAGCCAAATTATCCGAGGAAAGCACTGCCAGGGGCGCTTGGACATTGATATGTTCGGAATGGTTAGGGGCGCGTCCCGCAATTGGAAAGCAATCAATCATGGGGCTGAGTTGTTGTTACCTGGGCTTCGTGTGGCGATTGGGAACGGCACGTCGACATTATTTTGGATGCACAACTGGCTTGATGATCGTTGTTTAATGGATGTTGCGACAGAACCGATTCCGAAAGAGCGACTAGGTGATACAGTAGGTGAGCTTTGGGTCAATGGCAACAGGGACTGGCAGGCCCTCTCGCTGTTCCTCCCGGCGGAATCACTGCTGAAACTTCAAGCCATTCAAGTCAGTCCCGATGCCGCTGTTGTGGACAAGTTTTTTTGGGCGCATTCGGTGTTGGGGGAGTTTACAACGATGTCGGCAAGAGCCCTGCTGCTAAGAGGGAGCGAGGAGACAACAAGTAACGGGTGGAGGCACGTTTGGCAAGTACCAGCGCAACAGAGGGTCAGAGCTTTCATCTTCCTGGCAGCACATAATAGCATTCTAAGCAACCAGATCCGGGTAAGACGCCACCTCTCGAACTTCCATGGTTGTCCAAGATGTGGGTTAGAAGAGTCCAGGATGCATCTGCTCAGGGACTGTCGGTTGGTTAAGGAAGCCTGGCGAAAGCTAACGGGTAATTTCCTAGAACCCTCCTTCTTTACTGAATCTGATGTGAATCGATGGATCCTAAATAATGTGAAGAAAGAAGACAGTTGGAGTGCAACCTTTGCGTATATGGCTTGGTACTTGTGGAAGTGTAGGAATACACTAGTCTTTGAAGGAAAAGACACCCTTAAGGGTGTTACAGCGACTGTGGTGCAACAAGTAAGGATTTTTGCGGATATAGCTCGTAAGGAGACAATGCTCCATGACCATAGAAGCCCCACAAAAGCTCCAGACAATGACCCCGCACATGACTGGACTCCGCCCCCGGTGGGCTGGGCAAAGCTGAATTTCGATGGAGTTTCGAAAGGAAATCCGGGACTGGCTGGTAGTGGAGGCCTGATTTGGGACGGCAATGGTGTAATCCTTCGTGTTTTCACATTCAAGTGTGGCCACTGCCGAGCCCAGACGGCTGAGGCATGTGGGGCGCTATATGGACTGGAGGTGGCCAAGAGAATGGGTATACCTCGATTGATCGTGGAGACAGACTCTTTGAATCTAAAGGAGTTGCTTATGACGAAAAGTGAGCATCCAAATCCGGAGTTCTGTTGTATAGGAGGAAATCGAGTTGTAAATAATAAAATATAAATAAATCACAGCAAACCAGATTCCGTCCCTTGTAAATAATTACAAGACCTCCTCCTGATGCAGTAGCGGGAAGTCAGCGGATCCTAGGTAGCGGTGAAATCTCACGGTCAGAAGTCGACAACAGGGTCCTCGATCTCGACTAGGGTTAGTCGACAGGAGATCAGGCTAGTTGAACAGCGTAGCAGTTGCAGGCAGAGGCTACTCGATATCGACGAGGGTCTACTCGATGTCGAGTACAGTCCTTGTCGACTTCGGGTTGGGCTCGTCGAGTTCCTGCACAAGTAAGCTACAACGACCTTGGTCGAAGATCAGTAGTCGAGATCGACGAGTGTTATTCGATCTCGAGGAGACAGAGAATAAAACGAAATAAAAGAAAGTAAAAACAATTGCTTTGGGATTTCGAACTAAACTTAATTTAAAAGGGCTTCCAAGATTGGGGTTTGCAACAACGATAACCAAGCATGCATAAGGCAGAACCAAACAAATTATCATGTAAATCGCATCAAAGGACTAAGCTTTCGCTTTTTCCAACAATTAGACAACTCTTTCAAGAAACCCTACTTGTCTCTACCGATTTTATGTTTATAATCCAAGTTGTTAGCATGGATCTCCATTAGACGGGTAATAAACACATAAACAAGTAGGAAAATGCTCAAAACATGATAAAGGTCGGATCTTTACCTCAAGCACGCATGGCTATCGTCGGGCTCGCCCCAACCCTAGAAATGGGTGGACTACTCGCGCTTCATCGCAAACTCAGACATCGATTGAAAGGAAATAACTTGCATTAACTAAATTCAAAGACTTTACAATCCCGGCAATCAACTTTCGTAAACTGCCAAAACCTTAAAACCTCTAAACTCCTTAAACCGTCTCTGTGGAACTACCTCTCTACCTCTAAAATTGAATTGTTTGTTGTCATCTCTTTTCAAAAACCAGCCCCTATGGCTTTATTTATAGCCTTCTATCCCTTGCTAATCAAGGATAGAATATCTATATCTATATCTAAAACTATATCTAAAATGCTTAATGATAAATAAAAGCGATAAAGAAATTAAATCTAAATATATCTAAATTGTCTTAAAGTGGATAAAACTCTCTTCCATGATAGATGTTGATAGAATCAGATAGATTCTCGTCTTCTCGGCTTCCAAGGATTCCAACTCTGAGTAGGATTCGTCAAGCCACGTCAACAGCTTCTGGATTCGTCGTCGATGTCGAGTACGGCGTCCTCGATGTCGAGTAGGAAAGTCGTCGACTGGGATGGCTTGTCGTCTCGGCTAGCAGGTCCTCGACGTGGCTTCTTCCGCTGCAGCGAGTCCGTCCGTCCGCACGTGCGAGGGCCCCCTTCCGCTGGAGCGAGTTGGCGAGCTCCCTCGTCTTCGTGCGTCCCGCTGGCAGCGAAGATTTCCGCGGCAGCGAGCGGTCGGCTGCAGCGAGTTGAGTCGCTGGTAGCGAGTGCTGCCTGGTCGTCCTCGTCCTCGGCATGCTTCCTTTCCTCGTCGATTCCGCGTGTGGTGCTGAGGCGTCGTCGATCTAGACTAGGGCTTGTTGAGATCAAGTAGAGCTCCGGAGCTGGGTTGGTCTGGCTCTCGACATTGCTCCTAGTCGACAAGGCATGTGCTCGGATATGCTTGTCTAGATCGAGTAATGCCTACTCGAGATCGAGTAGCCTGGGCTCTCGTCTTGATTCGACTGGTTCCGCTGCTTCTTTGACCTTGGACTTCTGTAGTGGTTTTCCGAGCTTTTCTCACCTTCCTTAGAGTTGCTGTAAAATGTCTCGAATTCTGCGAATTTAAACAGAAACTGGTGTAGATTCCATAATTTGGCAAATAAACATAAACTACATAGATTCTGTACTAGCTAACCCAAATGTATGCAAAGTATGCAGAAAACGATATTAAAGTTACTGTAAAATATGGCAAATTCAGCTCACAACAAACACCCCATACTTAAGCTTGCTTGTCCTCAAGCAATACTTTTATCTGTCATTCAGGGGAAGAAATCAAAAC
Source organism: Persicaria tinctoria (assembly GCA_037127255.1). Taxonomy (NCBI): domain Eukaryota; kingdom Viridiplantae; phylum Streptophyta; class Magnoliopsida; order Caryophyllales; family Polygonaceae; genus Persicaria; species Persicaria tinctoria. The sequence continues at coordinate 70,047,346 of JBANSL010000016.1, read as the reverse complement.
TCTCAACATATCAGATTCATTCTTATATAACCCAATAGTCAATTACCATCCTCGAAAAGGTACTAGTGTCACAAATCCATGCATGTGCAATTTAAAGAGCAACATCTACTCACAAAAGGAGGGTTATGCAAAAACATTCATAAGTGACAAAGCATTGATAATCAAGAGGACTTCAATTTAAGCTCAAATAAGGAGTAGATTTGGTAAAAGGCTAAAAGGTGGGCAATTTCTGGCAATGTGGTGCTAATGATCCGGGGAAATGGAGTATTTCCAAACTTGAGTTTCCACATTCCTTCTCCATAATATTCATCACATTTTATATTGCTTTAATTAACAATTATGCTTTTACCTCTCTAACCTCAGCACTGCCTTCTCGCGAGTCGCAAACATGGGTGTCATGAATGGCCCCGGATACTTAGTGCTTTGGACTCCTCACAATATGTCCCATCTCTCCAAACTATTATCTCAGAGAGCGGGTTCAATCTACCTTTATCTCCTGAGGTGATTGGATTTTCTTTCACTCATTAAATTTTCCATATATTTCAAACGATTTCCTTCCAAACTCCAATAATGATAATAATCACAAATACAAAGACCATATAACGTCTCCATAATGTAACATCATTCTCAACATAATCCCCGGATAAGGTAAAGAATGGAACATATTTAGATCATGCGGAGCAATATATGAAATAAGGCATAATATGGCTTTTGTGATGCATAAGCATAGGTATGGCTAGGATTTCAAACAATGAGCATTATATGGAAATATAAAGTCCTTCATCATCTTATCATGCAACATGTCAAAAGCAACTTCAAATTTTACCTCCTTTCATGGTTTTCATAAAAATATTCACTTCATTATGACTTCCCTTTACTAGGTAATTTCATGTTATATCTCTAATGAATCCAATTTTGCATCGTCGAGTTCAATTAAAACTTCCATGACATTATTTTAAAATTTTTAATAGGGGTCATTTTTCTCAAACTTTTTGGAAATCATGCATATAAGCACATAAATCAATAATGCATTCCAAAACAGCCATGTTGCAATTCAAAGAAAATAATGCACATATGTGCACAAAGTAATGTCAAATAAATCAAATATGCATGAAGTAAGCCCTTCCCCCACCCCATACTTAAAATTTACAGTGTCCCCACTGTAGAAAAATTAAATAAAAACAAGAGTAAAGGAAGGAACTCACAGGATAAAACATCGAGGAAGGCGGATCAGTGCATGTCGAGTAGATGTTCTTGTCGATATCGACTACAGTACACGATATCGAGTAGGCTCTCAGCGTCTAGTGGAATCTGAAGTCGAGGAGCGTCTGGCTGGTCCATGTCGAGTACGTCTACTCGAGGTCGAGTAACTTCTGGGCTTCTCCTCCTTGTCGTAGTCGACTTGGCCTTCGTCGCTTCTGACTGTTTTCAGGGACTTCTTTATTCCACTTTTCGCGATCCTTATATGCTTGCCGACCTAAAAGTGTTAGATTGCACAAGAAACAAGACTATCCATATAAAATATTCAAGAAGACATAAAACCAAAACCAAAAACAAAAAGTTCAAAAGTTCCAAAAATCATAAAGTTTTATATACATGCTCTAGATTTTAGAGTCGCTAGGCCGACTTCTCCTTTTGCACTCAAGGAGCATTATTGTGGGGCCCGCTCATGCTTGGCCCTTCTCCTGGATCATCCAGGTCCTGCTGGTAGTATGGAAGCTCAGCAGACTGGTTGTTGCTTGCATCATCTTCTTTTTCTTTCTCCCTTTTCCTTCAAGCTCTCAGTTTTCGCAGATTCTCTTGCCACGGCGTCTTGTCTCCCCTTAAATCATTTATAATTTTCTTTATGGACTGAGGGGGAGTAGGATTCATACCTGAACCTGCCTTTTCGGACCCAAAACAGGAATCTTTGGGCTTGGGGCTAGTCGACATCGAGTACAGCTGGTCGACCATGAGTACAGGGACCCCATACTTAGGCTTTTGGCAAGTTTCTGGCTCTGCAGTGGTAGACGACATCGACGAAGGTTTGTCGAAGTCGAGTAGGTCTCTTGTCGAGATCGAGTTGGTCTAGTCGATCTCGAGTACAGCGTCAGCATCTTTCTCCGCTGTTTGCTTGGTCCCGTGGTTGCTGATGCTTTTCACCTCCAGCCATGAAATTTCCTCTTTTGCAGGGCCAAAAGAGAAATCCAACACCTCATCGCCTATGGTGAAGGTGAGCGATCTATTCTTGACACTAATTCTGGAATCTGCAGTAGCTAAGAATGGTCTACCAAGAATAATAGGGCTAGTAGGATCTTCAGCACAGTCAATGATAAGGAAATCAGCTGGGACAAAGAATTTACCAACCTGGACAGGGACGTTCTCAACTATACCTGTAGGGATTACCACTGTATTGTTTGCCATGTATAGCTTGGCATCCACAGGTTCTATGCATCCTATCTTTACTTTCCGCCAGATTGATAAAGGTATGATGCTCACACTTGCTCCTAAATCGCATAGAGAATCATATTTATATTGACCAAAACCCACAGTAACAGAAAACTTACCAGGGTCAGGTCTCTTTTCAGGAAAGTGGAGTACTTTCCATTCGCCTGCGATCTCTGAGATGGATCATTTCTTGCTTAGGATTTCCTTGAGAAATTTGACATATCCAGGCATCTCTTGCAGGGCTTCTGTAAAAGGAAGAGAAACATTCAGTTCTTGCAGCATATTAACAAATCTGGTAAACCTACCTGCAGTGGGATCTTTCTGTGCCTTAGAAGGGAAAGGCAGTGGTTTTTTCAGTTTCGGAGCCTGATCAGCCAGCGGAGGTGCTGCAGAGTCGTCGACGTCGGCTTGACGCTGCTCGTCGATCTCGACAATGGGCTCATCGACATCGAGTACAGTGGTCGACCTGGAGTTGCTGGTCTGCACAGCGGAGTCCGAGCTCAGCTTCTGGTCTTTGTCGAGTAGAGTCTCGTCGATGTCGAGTACACCTTCCTCGAGATCGAGTTGGCCGTGCTCTACGTCGAGTTGCTTCTCTGCCTTGCTTTGCTGTTTTCTGACCTCTGGCTCGTGTAATTGATGTCCACTCCTGAGTTTGATAGTTGCGACGTGTCCGGTTTTCCCCTTAGGATTTGGTTCAGTTTGCCCAGGGAGTTGTCCGGACGGTCGTGGGATCTGTGCAGCGATTTGACCCATCTGCGTCTCTATTCCCCTTTTCCAGATGTCCAATTCCCCAAACTTTGTAGTAATATTCTGGAATTGGTTGTTGATGGTGCCCTGATTACGACGCATCTCTTCTAGGATCAGCTGCAGATCATCCTTCTTTTGATCCCTCTCTGGATGTCCTGGAGCTCTGTAGGGTGGGGGATTCCTAGGAGGACCTTGGTTCCACTGTGGTTGATAGAACCTTTGATCTCCCATGTGTCGATTTGGACCCCAGCGTAGGCTGCCTGCTCATGTGTTTCTGCCATCCTGACTTGCTCGGTGTGTGGGCACTCAGTAGTGGTGTGCCTCTGTGATCCGCATTCAATGCAAGCTTGGTTGACAGATAGATATTTGACTTGCTTGAGGAGCTTGCGATTCTGGTCTCTGTAGAACTGCTCCCTGACATCTGGGTCAATCTCCTTTGCTGGCTCATATAGTGGCATTGATGGTGCTGGCCTGGCGTAAGAGTTCTCCTCATAGTTTGTAGGAGCCCCATATTTGTTGTCGTAGTTAGTGAGCTTTTCTAGCACACCTCATGCGTCGCTTGGTGGCATCGTCAGATACTCAGAACGAGTATAATGGTTGATCCTATCCTTAGTGATTTGATCCAGAGAGTTGAAGAAGATCTCCTGGATGACGTAGGGTGGCTGTCCATTAGTAGGGCAAGATCGCAGTAGTTCTTTGTAGCGTTCCCACGCCTTTGCCTGCGGTTCCCCTTGCTTCTGTTTGAAGGCGGTGATTTTCTGACGGAGAAGTGTTGTTTTGGCGGGTGGGAAGTATTTGTTCAGGAACTCTTGTTCTACTTGGGCCCAGGTGGTGAGAGATCTCGGCTTCAGCCCTTCAAGCCATTTCAGTGCAAGTCCAGCGAGCGATCAGCGAAAAGATTTCATCTTGACATATTCCAGAGCTGTACCTTCTGCAAGAGTACGACACATATCATGAAAGTTAGTAATATGTTCAAGAGGGCACTCATTAAATTTGCCATAAAAAGCATTATTTTTAAGCTCTATCAAAAATTGAGTGCGAATTTCAAAAGAGTTATCAGGGATTAGAATCGCCGATTCAGGCACGACGAGAGCTGGATGCATATAATCCTCTGCAGTAGTTGGATATTGGGCAAGCTCAGCTTCTGCTTGCTCCCTTGCTGCTTTCTCAGTGGCGATAGCAGCATCTTTAGCGGCTAGTTCCCTTGTCAGCCTTTCGATCAGTTGCTCTTGTGTTTCAGCGGCCTCCATGATCCTTTTGAGTTTAGAGTGGATGTGTAGGTAACGCTCTGGTTCGTCTAAGGCGTCAAACTCAGGTGGTAGACCAGAACGGCGCATACACCTGTATAATAACTCAAAGCAGATGTGAGATTTAACTACCTAAGGCGCGAATGATAGCTTCCCCGGCAACGGCGCTAATTTGTTGTATAGGAGGAAATCGAGTTGCAAATAATAAAATATAAATAAATCACAGCAAACCAGATTCCGTCCCTTGCAAATAATTGCAAGACCTCCTCCTGATGCAGTAGCGGGAAGTCAGGATCGATCCACGAGGAAGCGTGTCAGCGGATCCTAGGTAGCGGTGAAATCTCACGGTCAGAAGTCGACAACAGGGTCCTCGATCTCGACTAGGGTTAGTCGACAGGAGATCAGGCTAGTTGAACAGCGTAGCAGTTGCAGGCAGAGGCTACTCGATATCGACGAGGGTCTACTCGATGTCGAGTACAGTCCTTGTCGACTTCGGGTTGGGCTCGTCGAGTTCCTGCACAAGTAAGCTACAACGACCTTGGTCAAAGATCAGTAGTCGAGATCGACGAGTGCTATTCGATCTCGAGGAGACAGAGAATAAAACGAAATAAAAGAAAGTAAAAACAATTGCTTTGGGATTTCGAACTAAACTTAATTTAAAAGGGCTTCCAAGATTGGGGTTTGCAACAACGATAACCAAGGATGCATAAGGCAGAACCAAACAAATTATCATGTAAATCGCATCAAAGGACTAAGCTTTCGCTTTTTCCAACAATTAGACAACTCTTTCAAGAAACCCTACTTGTCTCTACCGATTTTATGTTTATAATCCAAGTTGTTAGCATGGATCTCCATTAGACGGGTAATAAACACATAAACAAGTAGGAAAATGCTCAAAACATGATAAAGGTTAGATCTTTACCTCAAGCACGCATGGCTATCATCGGGCTCGTCCCAACCCTAGAAGTGGGTGGACTACTCGCGCTTCATCGTAAACTCAGACATTGATTGAAAGGAAATAACTTGCATTAACTAAATTCAAAGACTTTACATTCCCGGCAATCAACTTTCGTAAACTGCCAAAACCTTAAAACCTCTGAACTCCCTAAACCGTCTCTGTGGAACTACCTCTCTACCTCTAAAATTGAATTGTCTGTTGTCATCTCTTTTCAAAAACCAGCCCCTAAGGCTTTATTTATAGCCTTCTATCCCTTGCTAATCAAGGATAGAATATCTATATCTATATCTAAAACTATATCTAAAATGCTTAATGATAAATAAAAGCGATAAAGAAATTAAATCTAAATATATCTAAATTGTCTTAAAGTGGATAAAACTCTCTTCCATGATAGATGTTGATAGAATCGGATAGATTCTCGTCTTCTCGGCTTCCAAGGATTCCAACTCTGAGTAGGATTCGTCAAGCCACGTCAATAGCTTCTGGATTCGTCGTCGATGTCGAGTACGGCGTCCTCGATGTCGAGTAGGAAAGTCGTCGACTGGGCTGGCTTGTCGTCTCGGCTAGCAGGTCCTCGACGTGGCTTCTTCCGCTGCAGCGAGTCCGTCCGCCCGCAGGTGCGAGGGCCCCCTTCCGCTGGAGCGAGTTGGCGAGCTCCCTCGTCTAGGTGCGTCCCGCTGGCAGCGAGCGGTCCGCTGCAGCGAGTGCTGCCTGGTCGTCCTCGTCCTCGGCTTGCTTCCTCTCCTCGTCGACTCCGCATGTGGCGCTGAGGCGTCGTCAATCTCGACTAGGGCTTGTCGAGATCGAGTAGAGCTCCGGAGCTGGGTTGGTCTGGCTCTCGACATTGCTCATAGTCGACAAGGCATGTGCTCGGACATGCTCGTCTAGATCGAGTAAGGCCTACTCGAGATCGAGTAGCCTGGGCTCTCGTCTTGATTCGACTGGTTCCGCTGCTTCTTTGACCTTGGACTTCTGTAGTGGTTTTCCGAGCTTTTCTCACCTTCCTTAGAGTTGCTGTAAAATGTCTCGAATTCTGCGAATTTAAACAGAAACTGGTGTAGATTCCATAATTTGGCAAATAAACATAAAATACATAGATTCAGCTCACAACAAGTTCCATCTGATTCATCGGTGCAGGAAGCTTGTACAGGATCCTAGCTGGGAGGTTTCATTTCTTAACATCCGGCGTCGGTTGAACAAAGCGGCTGATGCTCTTGCAAACTGGTCACTGTCTCTCACAAACGCTTATGCTGAGCATACCTAGCAGCATCTCTACAATTTACAATTCACCTCTATGGATGTAGCCTAACTATTATTACTATTATAATAATAGGGGATATCCCACATTTGAAGGAAAAAAAATCTAAAGTGAAACCTTTAATTATTAATAAATGTTATTTATCCTGAAACCCATCGTGTTTAAACTTGAATTGATAAAGAGAGAGTGATTAGTATATCTATCGTTCTATGCTTGAATTGCTAGCTAGTGAGATGAGAAATGGTTGGATATCGATTCGAAATGAGGATCTTTCATTGACTTCTATCAAGAGAAAATTTGCGCCTTCGGCGCAAATTTTAGGTCAAATTAATTAATTATCTCCCACCTCTTCCAAATTAGCTAAAAGTCCACGATCTAAATCTGTGCCCCTTAAACCTCTCTATTTGGATTTACTCCTCAGCCTCTCTCGCTCAACTCGCTCTCTTCCAAATTAATTGTCTCCTCCATCTCCAGCAATCTCTCCACATCCACCAATCGTCGAATTCCGGCAAATTCCTGGCTTGTTGTTAGCGGATTGGCCTCTTCGTCTTCCATCGACGCCCTCTTGCTGCAAGCGAAACGCCGCGGGATCCACCGACGCCCTACCCTCTCCACTCTCTCCTCTGGCGCACTTTTCCGGTCACTCTCTCGATCCCGTCGTCACCTACGTCCGTCGCTCTCATCGCCGGCCAGATCTGATCTTATGGGGTACTGTTCATCATCCCTTACCTTCGTCCGCTCAGATCTGATCCATCTCCCAGGTAATTGATCAATTCAACGTCTTACAGTAATGATTTGATTTTGTATGTTCAAAGTCTGAAAATCTCCGCTGAAATCGCCGACGTTGCAGGTGATGTTGTTGAAATCGTCGGCGCTGGTGCTTGAAGATACAGGTCGACGTTCCGATCTCAGATCTGAAAACGCCGACGTTGCGGGCGGCGCTGGTGCTGAAATTGTTGTCATAGGTGTGGTGCTGCTTTGCTGCGTTTGCTGTCGGTTCATTCCACGCTTGGAGCAATCTGCTGGCGGTTTATTAGCTTATTAGTTTAAAGCACTCCTGAAATTGGTATTAAATCATTCTTATGCAATCCAGGTTTGCTTAAAGCACTTGTTTGGATTGATAATCACTGCTGAACTTTGGATGCTGAACTTGAGTTGGGAGAATGGTCTTTCGCTGTCATACATATTGCTTTAGTTAGGAAGGTTCTTTGAACCAGGTTAATGGGAGTATAGATTTAACTAGGATGGGTAATTAGAAAGAGTTAATGGGGTGGACTCTTATTTTTTTGGAGATGGGCTTACCCATTTTGTTACAAGTAGATTGTTCCCTTGGGCTTGGTCTGTTTTTTGGAAATTACTTTATATTGTTCGGATTGATTTCAATTTCGATTGGATAATTTCAATTTCAGCACTGATGTTTCACCTTTTGGATGCAATTTTTTTTTTGTCTTGCTGAAACTTTTGGAAAGCTTATTAACATTTTGATTTTTTGTGTTATCTGAAATGCTGAAACTTTTGGAGAGCTTATTAGCATTTTGATTTTTTGTGTGATCTGAAATGCTGAAATTAATTCTTATTAACAAATTCGTATGCTGAAATGCTAAAATTAATTCTTATAAAATTGTATGAGCTACTATATCAGCATTTCATCATTTCAGCATTTTTTGAAAAAAAAACTCCGGTTTCAGCAACTTCAGTGTCGAAGTGGTGACGTGGAAAAAAAAACAACTCTTGTTTCAGCAACTTTGATTTCAACAACTCCGATGTCGAAGCGGTGATGCGAAACAAAAAAAGAAAAAAAATAACTCCGATTTCAGCAACTCTTGTATCGAAGTGTAAAAAAAAAAACAACTCCGGTTTCACGGAACAAATGAAAGGGAAAAGAAGATGAATATGCACTCTACTGACGCCACTTATAAATTTAAGGCGGATAAACCCAACATTTCCAACTTCACAAAATAATGGCATTGATTAATTAATTTATTAATCTAAATTATCTCCGAAATCAAATTGATTAAATTAATTAGCATAGAATAATATATCATGCATTTCACAAGCTTTACATCCATCAAATATTCCTCTCTTAATTAGATATATACATTTGTCGAACTCTTGTAACAATGAAAATGTGACAGATGCATGTACTGATCATTCGGTTTCAATCTAGGGTTTTGAATTCATTCATCCGAAGTAATTAAACTTTTTTCATAGCAAGACATTCAGCATATGGTTGAAATTTGATGACTCCATCCGTGTCCAACACGCATCCGCCAGCATTCCTCATTATGCTTTCATTAGCATCATTCTCGCCACCGCTGCTGCCAGCAGTACCCCCGGATGAGCTGTCAAAGAACCACTGATGCAGACCAACCTCCTGTACCGGAGTTGGAGCATTTGGATTTGCTGCATTTGTAGTTGCAACCTCCAGATTCTCAAAGAAAATCGGTTGAGGCTTTTCCTCCATCTGTGATGTTGTTGTCACCGCCTCACATGGATCATCACCGCCACAACCAGCGCCACCACCGTAAAGTTCCGCCATCCTCTGTTGATTAAGCTTCCAGTGGAGTTCCTGGTTCATGGAGCTCAGAGACTCAATCGGAGATGCAAACAAGCTACCCCTAACATCTTCACCATGACTGCTGCTGTTGCTATTGTTGTTGTTGCTGTAATTGAAATTCAAACCGAGGAAATTAGGGAAACTAAATCCGCCGAGTGGGGTGAGATTTAGGTCTCCAAAGGGGGAGATATTATTAGGATTTGGGTGGTAAAGCCTGGGGAGAGGGAAAAGGGTGTTCGAGAGGCTTCCGAGCTGGAAGTCGACAACCGGCGACGGGGAGGAGGGGATTCCTCCGAGTGTGAGGCCGCTGCTGGAGGAGGAGCGGGGCTTCTTGGATTTACGGGAGCCGCCGCCTATGGGGACGTTGCGGAGGGCGCCGCCGTGGGTCCAGTAGCGGCGGCAGGACTTGCAGAAGTGGCGGGGCTGGGAGAGGCTGTAGTTGTTGTAGTAGCAGAACTTGGTGTTGGGGGAGTCGCAGCGCGGGCACCTCAGAGAGGGCCGCTGCGGCGCGGGTGGGGCCCTGGGGGAGGCGGTGGTGGGGGGTGGTGGGGGTATGGAGCCGGCGCCGTTGGCTGGGAAGGAGGGAAGCATTTCAGGAGGAGGAGGAGGTGAATTGAGATATATGTAGAAGGTAGGTGAATTATATTAAATTAAATTGAAGCAGTAGCAGTAGCAGCCTGTGATGTCGAACAAAAGTAGAGGGTGAGAAGAAGATGTTTTTGGGGGGTTGTGATGATGAGATTGAGAATGACCAGTGGGAGAGGGAGACGTGTATAAATTAAAAATGGAGGTGCTTCGTTTTTTCTCATGGACTGGGTGGGGGAGAGTACGAACCATTTCAAAATGGCGCACCGGAAAAGACTTGTGGGTAGTACCCATAATTACTCGGTTCGAACCCCGAAATGACCGCTCTTTATTTACCTATTAAGGTGGGGGAGAGTACTCACGTACAGTCAATAGTCTGTAGTAGGCCTGGGGGAGGGGGGTTTGTGACGTATCTAAACCAGAAATTAGGGCTAAACTGAAAGACCCTCCGCCAAGCTCATGTATGTAGGTGTATGATGGTATATATATATAATGCAGTGTTAATTTACAACTTGTTTCTTGGTTTTAACATCCCACATTAAAACGTGAGAGGCCCTTTTCTGTTTTGAACACCTTATAAGGAGTGAATTAAGTTAGATTTCATGGTGGAGGGATGGGATATATAAAGTGATCGATCGCGCGCACACACTGTTAGAATTATTTGCGTTTCGACTATATACACCGCAGATCCACACGTCCTTAAGGACGTGCAAACACATCTTCAAGGACGTGCAAACACGTCCTTAATGTAATATCCCAAGATTGATGTAAAGTCCCCTTGAGGGTTTACATTCATTGATAAACATATATATATGTTACAAAGGTATTGGGTTTATCGGGCCTTTGGACCCACTCATGAGGAGACCTATGTAATCTATTAAACCCTCGCAGTCGAAACTGGAGAGGGGGTCGCACAGTGAGACGTTGTCAGTGTAGACCAGAGTGGCCTTCTGAAGAGGGCAACGGAGCTCAAGAAGGAGATTACAGAGCCAAGAGCACTCGGAGACAACGTTGGCAACACCCCTGTATTCGGCCTCGGCGCTGGAGCGAGACACGACAGACTGACGCTTGGCTGACCATGACACAAGGGTGTCGTTGAGGAAGACACAGAAACCAGACGTGGAGCGACGTGTGTCAGGATAACCACCCCAATCCGCATCAGTTTAAGAAACAAAGTCAAGCTTAGAGGAAGGAGTGATTGTGGTGCCTAGCTCGAGGGTGCCGCTGATGTACCGAATGATCCGCTTCAAGGCATGAAAGTGGGGTTCCCTGGGTGCATGCATGAACAAGTAGATCTGCTGAACGGCGTAACTGATATCAGGTCTGGTGAAGGTGAGATACTGAAGAGCACCAACGAGGCTCCTGTACAATGTCTGATTATCAACCAAAGGACCAGAATGAGCACTGAGCTTGTTAGATGTATCGACAGTGGTGGCGACAGGATTGCAGTTACTCATCTTAGCTCGAGCAACAATCTCAGCGGCATACTTACTCTGTGAGAGAAACAGTCCAGACACATGCCGCTGAACAACAACTCCCAAGAAGTAGGACAACTGACCCAGATCAGACATGGCAAACTCCGCACTCAACTGCGAAATAATGGACGCTTGAAGAGCATCAGAAGAGGCGGTGAGGATGATGTCGTCAACATATAGTAACATGAAGGCCATGTCTGAGCCCTTGTGATAGATAAACAGCGACGAATCCGAACGGCTGCCAACGAAACCCAAGCGTAGTAGATGCGAAGCAAAGCGCTGGAACCAAGCCCGCGGAGCCTGTTTCAGACCATACAGAGAGCGCTTCAGGAGACAAACGTGCTTGGGACAATCAGCATCAGCAAACCCCGGCGGCTGAAACATGTAGACCGTCTCATTCAAATGATCATGAAGGAAAGCATTCTTCACATCCAGCTGATGAATGGCCCAGTTGCGCGACAATGCTAAACTCAACACCACACGGATAGTGGCAGGCTTGACGACGGGGCTGAATATCTCATCACAGTCAATACCTACCTGCTGAGATCAACCGTTGACCACAAGACGTACTTTGTAACGCTCCAACGTCCCATCAGAGCGGAACTTGTGGCAGAAGAGCCACATACAGCGGACGACGTTCACCTCAGGGGGGCGAGGGACAAGAACCCAAGTACCATTCTTCGTAAAGGCCCTGTATTCGTCGAGCATAGCCGCCTGCCAATTCGGGTCGAGGGGGTTTGCTTTGTGGGAGGTGAGAATGGGGGAAAGGGAGGTCAAGGGGAGAGGCAGGGGGTGATTGGGAGTCGGGAAAGACGGAGGCCGGGGGGAATGCCGCGGGCGCAGCAAGCCCGCAGCTTGTTGGTTGGTCGCGGCCGCGACATGATGTTGCGGCCGCTGCCAGTATGTTGGGCGATGGTTGCGGGGTAGGACTTTGATTTGCTGCGGCTGCCGCATATTGTTGCGGCCGTGGCATCACCACTCGGCGAGAGGAAGGTGGGGTGTATGTATGGTTTTGAACGTTGGGGCAAAGTGTGGTGGTCATGGAGACGATCTGACGGGGTCGGAAGACACCGGAGACGATGCGGGTGTTTGGTCTTGTGGTAGGGGGTGGTGGTGGTGGTGGAGGGGGAGAGGCAGGAGCACCAGAAGAGCTCTAGGAAGAAGGAAATGAGGGAAAGGTGGCTCTGACTCTGATTGAGACACATGAGGTATAGAGGAGGGGAGGGGAGGAGAAGCAAAGGGGAAGTGAGACTCATCAAAGGTGACATGGCGAGACACAATGAGCTTATGGGTCTTAATATCGAGGCAGAGGTAACCGCGATGATCAGACGGATAGCCTAGGAAGACACAAGAAGTGGAGCGCGGGTGAAGCTTGTGTGGGGCGGTGGAGGATTGGTTTGGGAAGCACAAGCACCCGAAGATACGGAGGTGATCATACCTAGGTAAAGTGTAATAGAGGGCCTGACCTGGCGAGCGATGTTGAAGGGTGGTAGATGGGAGAATGTTTAGGAGATAACATGTGGTGGATAAGGCGTGAGACCGATAGGGAAGGGGAATAGATGCGTGGAAGAGGAGAGAGCGCATAATGTTGGTTATGGTTTTGATGATTCGTTCGGCCTTGCCATTCTACTGGGAGGTATAGGGGCAAGACAAGCGATATGAGATCCCGTTTGCGGCAAAGAAAGAGTGAAAGTCTTTGTTGTCAAATTCACGGTCATTGTCACATTGGAAACATTTGATGGGTATGCGAAACTGTGCTTTGATGTAGGAATGGAATTTGGCAAAGACATGAAACACTTGGGACTTGAAATGCAACGGGTAGACCTATAAGTAATGAGTGTAATCATCAGGAAACAGGAGGTAATACCTGTGACCCTCCTTGCTAGGCACATGAGAGGTCCAAATGTCACTCTGAATGATATCAAAGGGAGAAAGGGTAGAGGTCAAAGACCGTCGGAACGGCAGTCTGGCATGTTTGCCTAGTAAGCATGAAGAGCATAAATCAGAGCGTGGGCCTTTAGTACAGGTGACAAAAATCTGGGAACGGAGGACATCTAGAACGGCAGCACTGGGATGGCCCAGGCGTGCATGCCAGAGGTTGGACGACGATGTCGAGAGGGCTACCGGACACGACGACTGACTGGACGCAGGAGGTGGTGTGACAGGGTAGAGCTCCCCGGTGCTGTTACATCTCATGCGAGTAACCCCTGTAGTAAGATCGTTCACAGAGAAACCATAGGGATCAAACGTAAGGGAAACGTTGTTGTCAGTAGTGAACCGACCAACAGAGATAAGGTTTTTGACAATCTTTGGGGCAATGAGGACATCGTTGAGGTGTAGTGGGTGGGTTGGGGTTTGTAATTTGGTGTGTTAAATCGCCGAAGTAGCAAGACGACCACCATTGCCGACGATAATAGAGTGGGCAGGGCCCTTGAAAGAAATAGATGAGAGGTTACCTGAGGAATTCGTCACGTGGGAGGTGGCACCGGTGTCCATATACCAAGAAGAGTCGGAAGATGTCGACTGTGTAGAGGAGACGGCGTGATGCAGAGCAGGTGAAACATAGCCTGGATCGGTCGATGTAAGATAGATCTTAGGACAGGCATGTCGAGGGGCAGGATATCCGGAGTACGGTTGCATTTTTTTTTGAAGAATATTGGCCTCTTAACTTAATAAGAAACTAACTTGGGGCCAAAAACGGAATTAGGATAAACATAGGGCCATTTTTGTAATTTCTATAAAAGAAATTGAGAAACTCCGAAGCGTCAATGGAGGTTTGTCCTTTGTTGGCGATTGGAAGCGGCGAAGACTAGGGCTCCAATTGGCGGCGTCTCGGGCTAGGCTCAACGGCGACGATAGGATGCAGTGGCTTGATAGCGACAATCGAAGACGAGGACCTCGATGGATGTTGGCGGTGATGGCACCACGGGATTGCAGTGATGGTCGGAGGCTGGGGAAGCGAGGGCTCGACCTTGGAAGCGACAGTGGTCGCCTACGATTCCGGTGGAGGCGAGTGCGGTGGTGGCTCCCGATCGATTCGTGAGAGAGGAGGAGTTAGGAGGGTGAGAGAGATCGGCGGCGAGGGGACTATGCCGACGGCGAAGATGAGGGGTGGGGCGGGAGGATCAAATTAGGGTTCCGTGAGGAAGAAAAGGTTGTGATACCATGTAAGATCCCAAGATTGATGTAAAGTCCCCTTGAGGGTTTACATTCATTGATAAACATATATATAGGTTACAAAGGTATTGGGCTTATCGGGCCTTTGGACCCACTATACATGAGGAGACCTATGTAATGTATCACTTAAGGACGTGCAAGTGGGGTTACAGCCACCCGAGCCCGGACGTGCAAGCACGTTTTTTTTTAAACGTGCTTGCACGTCCTTAAGGACGTTCAAAAGTGCACGTGCTTAAGCACGTGCTGCACGTCTACTAAATCCGAAGAGGACGTGCCTCTTCGTCTTCATTCCTCTTCGTCTTCGTCTTCGCCAGAGAGAGAGATCGCCGGAGAGAGAGAGAGAGAGAAAGAGAGAGAGAGAGAGAGAGAGAGAGAGAGAGAGAGAGAGAGAGAGAGAGAAGGAAACACAGTGAGAGAGATGGAGACAGAAAAAGAGAGAGAGAGATTGAGGCGGCGGTGGCGGCTATGAAGGCGGAGCTGCTGGCGGCCAGGGAGGGTGGTGATGGTGGGGAGGCGATGGAGGCGGAGGGTGGTGGAGCATCGGGGGAGGCGGTGGCGGTGCAGCTGGTGGCTGAGGAGGGAGGTGGTGGGGCGGTGCCGGTGGAGGCGATGGTCGAGGAGGCTGGTGGTGGTGGATCAGCACCGGCGGCTGCGGCGTCTGGTGGTGGTGGTGGTGGAGCAGTGGCGAAGGTGGAGGATCCATTATTACCGCCGTGGAAGCGTCGGACGATTACGGTGTCTCCGGTCCCGACCCCACCGGTAGAGGATCCATTATTTTTATAGTTTTAAAATATAATTTGATAGATTATAATATAGTTTTTTAATATAAGTTCATAGAATATAATTGATAATATATAGTGTTTGATAGAATAGAATTGATAAATTAAAATAAAAACATTAAAATATATTAAAATACATAAAAATAAATTAATATTGAAAGACAATAAAAAACATTCAAGGCCATGAAAAGACATTAAAACATTAAAACATATTTAATTAACATTAAAATATAATAAAAGACATTAAAACATATTAAAATATATTAAAATACATCAAAAGACATTAGAATAACATTAAAATACATTAAAATATACTTAAAAGACATTAATAGTCAACTGAATCATAATAACAGGCAGGGAGGCTCATGAGGGGGGATGGTACCCTCCAACCTATTAGGTTCGGCGACCGGGCAGCGGTCAGCTAAGTACAGGAGGATACGGCACCCCGCGATCAGACAGCCACAGTCGACGATCTACTTGCGTCTGCAGAGGGCTTACAGCCGTCGATGGGGACCCCCCCGGCCGACGAGCACGACAGCTTCTGGAAGGGTCTGCCAGCTTGGGATCCTTCTGGCGATGCGACGATGGGGCTGCAGCCTTTCTTGGAGACCGGTGATGTTCTGAGCAGCTGCATTACTAACGTCGTCGTTGGTCGACGGGCTGACATGGGTAGACCGCCTACTCGTTTACCACCCACCATCCCGGAGGCATCTACTTCAGCCGTTCCGGAGGCTTCTACTTCAGCCGTTCCAGAGGCATCTACATCAGTCGTTCCAGAGGCTTCTACGTCCGGCACCCACGACGTCGAGCCTTCGACCTCCTCCACACCAGCGGCGATCTCCTTGGCATCTGCGGATGACGTCATCCCTGACGTCGTTGAGGAGGCTCACGACAGGCAGGAGGGGCAGCCTGAGGGCCAGGGTGGCCCACAGGTGGAGCCCGAGCCCATCCCTGCGCAGGCTACAACACCGGTTGTGCAGGTCGACCCTTTGTTGCCGCCGGGAGAGCTGCTTTTGTCTTACAGGCATCACCACGCGTATCAGGTGTGGATGGAGCTTACTGTGGAGCTGCCGCTGCTGAAGTTCCACCACCGGGCGACTCACCTGCAGCCTTTCGACCGCTACATATTTGAGGGCCCGGGGACCTGGGTGCGGGATCTGACCCCATCTGGCATCCCGCAGCTGAGGTACCTCCCCTGGGAGTGTGTCGACGAGTTTACCTGCACAACCTTCCTGGAGCATTGGCGCCCTGAGACCAGCTCCTTCCACTTTTCATGGGGCGAGATGACCATCACACTGCATGATGTCGCCTGCCTCATGGGACTTTCGATGGATGGCCAGCCTTGTACGTCACATCTGCCTGCGGGCGCGTTGATCCCCACCATCGCGGAGTACTACCAGCTCACCCAGCAGGCCCTGAACGTATACAGACATGCTGGCGGCCCTCCAGTGACTTGGTTGAATGCCCTGTGGCAGCAGAGACACGGGCCGCTCGTCGACCCCGCCCCCGCTGATGACCCAAAGGCCGCGGCTGATCCTGACCAGATTCGGCTGCGCATGCATGTGGGAGGGGGGCAACCCTAGGATTACCCTGCACAGCGTCGGTTTCTCCACATAGGGTACATGGCCATCGCTCTCGCCGCGACTCTGTTTGTGGACAAGTCGTAGAGCCGGATCCCGTGGAGGATATTCGGCCTTATTTGGGACATCCCGCGTACGACCACCTTTGCATGGGTAGCAGGTGCCCTCGCATGTCTGTATAGGGGCCTAGGCAAGGCGACCCGCGCAGGTGCGAAGGGTATAGATAGTTGCACGTCGATCCTACAGGTACGAGACCGTTGAATTAGTGTTTTAGTTTACAAATATTTATATTATATGCTAACGACATTATTTTTTGTGTCAAGGCTTGTATATGGGCGTACTTCCCTCGCTTTCGAGGTGATTTCTCCAGCGATCCGGCTAGGAAGGATGACCCTCGCTTCTACGTGAAATTCATCGGTCTGAAGGCGCTACATCGCATGAAGGACGACGCGAAGCTGAAAAAGGTGCGGCAGCTGCGGGACGACGTGGACCGTCTTACCATCGCCGATGTATGTATTCGAGACTCTATCTATATGACTTATATTTCTTAACCGTGAATTACGCCTGATTTTTTTAATTATAGGTCGCCTGATTTTTTTTAATTATCGTTTTAATTTGATCTGGACTTCGACGGCTAGTACCGTCAGTCCACCTATCGGGGCACCATCACCTTATGCGGGAAGGAGGAGCCGTATAGGCCCGATAGGTGCCTCGGGCAGTTCGGACGGGTCCAGGGGATCCCGCAACCCGTCATCGCGCCGGATCAGGTCTCCCGCGACACCACCTTGAAGAACGCGAGGTACATGGCCGTGTTTGCCCAGAGCCACAACAAGTGGCGGGACCTGCAGGACGAGGGTCGCTTCTACAGGCTGGCCGAGCACAGACGCACCAGTGAGGATTGCCAGGCCGGTCTCACTGCAGATTACCTGGCTTGGTACGCGTCGCAGAGCCGGGCGTACGTGCTGCCGACCACACCACCCCATCCGGACCTGCGGCACCCGTCCACCTGATCGGCTTGGATCCATGGGTGGACCTCCCTTATCCTTCAGTCATCCCGCCGGCGGTTTCGATATATTCCTTCACAGTTAGAATCGTTATGGCTGAGCCGCAAAGCAATCTTCGTCTCTAAGTTTGCTAGGTACGGATACGTTTCGTATAGGGAATATATTACGTATTCCTTCCGTTTTGTTCATATTTCCACTAATGTTATTACAGTTTTGAGACTTTACGTCTGAGTTCTCGGACCCAAGGGTTTGCAATGATCGTGACGAAATGGTTACGCATTTCAAGGACTTGGGTTGAAGACACTGCATGATTTTAGTAATCAAGCGGTCTTGGACGGGGGCGTCGAATCGTCCAGGCGGGGTTCTACTTGCTTGCGAGCAGTATGGGGAGTACCGACCACGTGGGAAGAACCTCCGGAGCACACAGTCGAAGATAAACGGTTGTCCATTCTCTCTACACGGGCACGAAGCTCCGCCGGGTCACTGGGTTATGACGGTAACCCACGGTGTTCATAACCACGGGCTTTCCACCAGCTTGAAGGGCCACGCCATCGCCGGACATATGACAGAGGGGGAAAAGAAGATGGCTAGGTGGATGAAGGAAATTGGCACTCCTCCAAAATCCATTGGGTACGGATTGAGGCAGTTGGATGAGACCAGCGTCACGTCAAGGAAGAGCCTTACCAACACGCTCAACATGATGGTCGCCGAAGAAAGAGGTAGTCGGACGATGACCCAGGATACCTTGCACCATCTGCGGGAAAGAGGGTACTACTACGACTTCAGACGACATCCGGATGACGACAAACCGGTAGAACCTTACTTCATATCTCCCATTACAATATGATATAACATCGAATATTTAGTGCTATGCACTTCAATGTGTACAAAGTTGAGGGTCAACACAAGGTTCTGAAGGATGCACATCACTCATCGACTGGTGACTTTCGCATCGTGATCGATGCAATCCATAGAGTCAACGATTGTCAGCTGCATGAGCTGCAAACTGCTTTGGAGATCGACCGCTTCAAATGGCCATCAACGGCGTATAAAGTCAACCTTTTCGATGAGGTAAAGACTTTAATCTCCAAAAAGTGCTTCGATTATCTGTACAAGATGTGGCAGTACGTCGTGAACCAAAAGGTTCCTCCGGTATGCACGGACCGACATTGGAGGGTTTGTTACGGGATTCCTTGTGTCCATGAGATTCAGGCATACGTCAACTCCGGTACTCCGATACCCGCCGAGGACATCCACCCGTTCTGGATGGATTTGACATGGACTGACCTCGACGACACCCCACTGCCGTATGAGCTGTCATCTTCATACACGGCTTCCAACGATGTATGCGAGGATGAGCTGCACCCACCCTCATCAGCAAGCGTCCGAAGGAAGGGGAGGCCTCGGGGGTCGAGGAATGCCTGCAAAACCAACCCGTTTCCATACGAGGAAGTAAGGGAAAGGTTTGAGAGAGAAGAAGTGCGTGCTGCTCGAAATGCTGCTCGGCATCGTCCACAAGCGACCTCAGCTCGACTTGGACGTGATGATGTGTTCGGAGGGTTCAACTGGGGTCGAAACAACGTTGATCCCTTCATGCTCGATCATATTGAGGGTGTGAGGGACACTGATGGAGATGGTCATTGTGGCTACCGTGCTTTGGCGGCTTTGACATCACCGATCGGCGAGACTGCTTTCTCGGAACTGAAAGCGTTACTATGCAATCACTTGGAGGATCACGCCAATCTGTACGCCGGTTTTTATACGGGAGAGTACCCATTCCAGTAGTTCGTCGACTACCAGAGATGGGCGGGAGCTGTTCATGGTGATAGGAGACGGTGGATAGAGCTACCCATCATGGGTTTAGTATTTGCAACGGTATATCAGATTCCTCTCGTTGTCCTAGCTTGGCATCATCCGTTCACATGTCTCCCCATGACCTCGCCAACACCTGCTAACAACCCTCAATCAGCAACCCTTGGTGTAGCCTGCATCGGAAACCAAGACCATTTTGCCGTGGTACGACTTCAAACGTCTTTTTTTATTACCTATTCCGCCGCCTCCGACAGAATGGGTCGCACATCATCATCCGAGCGTCGAAGGATGGGATGCTCCGTTTCAAGATCAGTTTGAGAGATTTCGAGCCTTGCGTGTCGAGTCCGGCCGCCCTTTATTATTTTCCAAGATTTTATTCCATCACTTTATTAAAATTATGAATGTAAACCTTTTTTTCCGTTCCTTGTAACGTTATTTGTTGTGAGGAGGAAATCGAGTATGAAATATAATAAAATAGATCAAACCAAATTCGTGCCCCAACAAATAATTTCAAGACTCCCTCCAATGTAGTAAGAGAAAGTCATGATCGAATCCATGAGGAAGCGTGTCAGCGGATCCTAGGCAGCTGTAAATCTCACAGAAAAGCAAACAAGAGACAAAAACAAAGAAACAAAGACAGAAATAACAAACGGAAGCAAGAAATAAAAGCAAACACAAAACTACTCGATCTCGACTAACCTAACTCGAGATCGACAAAACTCAGCAGAAACATAAACTTCAGAATCGACGACAGAAGCAAAAACTCAGACACACAACTCGATCTAGACCAAACCCTAATCGAGATCGACAACAGCCTACTCGATCTCGACAAAACACTGCTCTAGATCGACAAAAACACAAAAAACTGTAAATTGCAGATTTCAAGCACAGAACTCAGATTTCGACAGTAATAAACTCAATATATAAAGAACTTCTAAAGCCAGGGTATCAACACCGCAACGATAACCATGCAAAGTAACACATAAAGGCATAAAAGATCATGCTTTCCATCAAAATAACTTTCGTTATTAACAAATAGGCATATAGAGGCTTTCGCATAAACCCTAATTGTTACTAACCCTTTTCACAAAATTAGCCCAAGTTGCATTAAGATCACTTTCGCTTCAATAACACAAACAAGGATCACCTTCAACTCTCGCAAAAGAATCATGCTCATAGGGATAGAAGACGAAGTGCATCAAAAGATTGTACCTTTACCGCATCACCTTACATGGCCACCGTTGGGCTCACCCCAGCACCAGAAGTGGGTGGAATACTTGCTCTTCATCATCAAGAAAGACATTAAATAACAAAAGAAACTAACTTGCATTGAACTAAATAAAGAAAGCTTACAACCAACAATACAAATCGGCTTTCGCCTTTCCACCTTACTTGCCACAAACTCTCTCTCTCTCTCTCTACTACTACTTACATGTTCTCTCTGAAATTGAATTGAATAAGATGTCTAATGCTCAGCCCCATGGGCTTTATTTATAGCCTTCTATTCCTTGCTATTCAAGGATAGAATATATCTATCTATATCTAAAAATCTTAAAAGATAAATAAATGCAATTTAAGGAATTAAATCTAAAAGGGAAATAAATCTATAATAGGTAGAATATCTTCCATGTGTGGTAAATCTTCTCCATAGATAGAACTTGATAGATGTAGGATAGATCTCAGACATCTCGGAATCCTTCGGCTCCACGGACTCCCAAAGCGCGTAGGACAGCAAACCGCATAACGCGGCTCAGACATGGCGTTCCTCGATCTCGACCAAGATTCCTCGAGATCGAGTAAGATTGGTCATCGACTTCGCTTGGCTGGGCGTCTCGGGTTGCTGCTACTCGATCAAGCTCGGTCATGTGCTTCTGGTTCCTCGAGATCGAGTACGGTTGGCGTCGAGGATGGCTTAGCTTGGTGATGTCGGGCAACTTCTCCTCGACAAGCTCGGACAGGCGATGTGGTGGTCCTCGAGATCGAGGAACTTTCTCGAGATCAAGTACGGTGGTGCTCGGCTTCTCCGTCTTTGGCTTCTCGACTTATCACAGCTCGTCAACTCCGGACATGGCATTACAGTGTTGTCGATCTCGACAAAGTTTACTCGAGATCGAGTTGGCTTCCGGAGTCGGGTTGTCTCTGACTCAGTTTCTCGATCAGTTCTTAGTGGACAAGGCCTGTGCTCGGACACCTTCGTTGAGATCGAGTAAGATTACTCTAGATCGAGTAAAGCTCGACTCCTAGCTTGATTCGACTTGTTCCGCTACTTCTTGAACTTGGACTTCTATA
Source organism: Persicaria tinctoria (assembly GCA_037127255.1). Taxonomy (NCBI): domain Eukaryota; kingdom Viridiplantae; phylum Streptophyta; class Magnoliopsida; order Caryophyllales; family Polygonaceae; genus Persicaria; species Persicaria tinctoria. The sequence continues at coordinate 70,025,451 of JBANSL010000016.1, read as the reverse complement.
TTTGATTTCCGAGCTTTTCCGACCATTTCTCAGAACTGCTGTAATTTGCCTCGAATTCTGCAAAATTAAATAGAAACTGGTGTAGATTCCATAATTTGGCAAATAAACATAAACTACATAGATTATGTATTATCCTAGCCCAAATGCATGAAATGTATGCAGAAATTGATATAAAAGTTACCGTAAAACATGGCAGATTTAGCTCACAACAAACACCCCATACTTAAGTTTCCTTGTCCTCAAGCAATACCTTTATTTGTCATTCAAGGGAAGAAATCAAAACTCTCAACATATTAGATTTATTGTCATATGTCCCTGCAGTCAATTACCATCCTCGAAAAGGTACTAGTGTCACAAATCCATGCATGTGCAAATATACAAAAGCAACATCTACTCATAAAAGGAGGGTTATGCAAAACATTCATTTGTGACAAAACATTAATAATCAAGAGGACTTTAATTAAGCTCAATAAGGCATAGAATAGGTAAAAGGCTAAAGGTGGGCAATTTTTGGCAATGTGGTGCTAATGATCCGGGGAAATGGAGTATTTTCCAAATTGAATTTTATACCACATTCTTTCTCATAAGATTCATCACCTTTCATAATGCTTTTTCTCAATAATAATGCTTTTACCTCTCTGACCTCAGCACTGCCTTCTCGCGAGTCGCAAACATGGGTGTCATGAATGGCCCCAGATACTTAATGCTTTGGACTCCTCACCTGTGTGTCCCATCTCGCCAAACTATTATCTTAGCGAGCAGGGTCAATCTACCTTTATCTCCTGAGGTGATTGGATTTTTTCTCACTCATTAAATATCCATATTTTTCGAACATTCTCCTACCAAACTCCATATATGATATTTATAACAACACAACTACCATATAACATCTCCATAATGTGACATCATTCTCAACATAGTCCCCGGATAGGAAATAAGGTAAAGAATGGGCAATATTTAGATCATGTGGAGCAATAATTGAAATAAGGCATAATATGGCTTTTGTGATGCATAAGCATAGGTATGGCTAGGAATTTAAACAATGAGCATTATATGGAAATATAAAGTCCTCCATCCTCTTACCATGCAACATCTCAAAAGCAACTTCAATTTTACCTCCTTTTATGGTTTTCATCAAAATATGTACTTCATTGTGACTTCCCTTTACTAGGCAATTTCATGATATATCTCTAATGAATCCAATTTTGCATCGTCGAGTTCAATATAGCTTCCATGACATTATTTCAAAATTTTCAATGGGGGTCATTTTTCTTAAACTTTTGGAAAACATGCATATAAGCACATAAATCAATAATGAATTCCAAAATAGCCATGTAGCAATTCAAAGAAATAATTTCCAAATATGCACAAATAATGTCAAATATATCCAATATGCACAAAGTAAGCCCTTCCCCCACCCCATACTTAAACATTACAGTGTCCTCACTGTATAAAAACAAGGGTAAAGAAAGAAACTCACTAGACAGGTGTGCAGGGCCTCTTAATATCGAATGAAAGAATGCCTGGGACGAGTCTGAATATAGCTTGCTTCTATACATGGACTTGAAAAGTGTAGAAGACATATACCCACAAGAGAAAAACTAAAAAGTTCAAAACCAAAAACAAACAAAAGCAACAATGTCCAAAAGTCCCAAAAAATAAATGTCTATGTACAAGCTCTAGATTTTATAGTCGCTAGGCCGACTTTCTCCATTAAGCTCAAGGTGGCATTTGTAGAGCCCATGTAGCTCGGGCTTCAAATAGGACTCTGATAACTCCCTCCCTTGATGAAAATCGGAATAAGTTTCAAAGGCCTTGACAGTATGTCTGTGTCAAAGGTCTTGGAGCTTTAACAGTGTTGTTGAAATACAAAACCTGTTCTATATGTTATTATGTTAGAATATTATTTAATATTATTATATACTTCCATTATATTATTATATACTGAACTAACCTTTCAGGAAGTATTTTCGAATTATTTCCTTCCTTGTGATGCGTTTTGAGAAGATTCAAATCGGAAAGATTGTGGCCTTTGAAGTTTCCAAAAATTGAAGATTCACCTCAAGCCATGATCTTGTCTAGCCATTGGAGAAGATCTTTAGCGCCGATTTGTCTCAATATAAAGAGAAGGAAGATGAAGGCAGAAGATACACATTCATTGAACACGAGCTTTCATACCTCCAAGCTTTCAAGAGAAATCTGTCTTCGTGTGCTCTCTGCTTGTCCTAAGAGTCTGTTATTTCATTTCAAAGCATTTGAGAGTTACATAATGAGCTTATAGGATATATTCAGTTATAGTGTTATACTCGAGAGTTTGTAACTCGGGAAGTGAACACTAGGCGATTGATTCACTAAGTGTAAGAGGATTGTACTAGATATCATAGAGAGGTGGGGCTCTTCTAGATTGATCTAGGACTCCAAGGAAACGTGAGTTGACTAGATTGCAATTGTATAGGAGAGAGGCTTCTCGGGGAGCTACTAGGATCCTAAGTCTTGTGAATCAATAAAAGCCGGTTTAATCCTAGGGTTGTGGAAGAACCCTAGGCGGGTACGTAGGCCAAGTTCGTGCCGAACCTCGTAAACAACTCATCGAGTCCTTTACTTTATTGCTTTACCTTATTTCCGCACTTGGTTCGAATTGTTTAACTTTGTGATTCAGGTTTTCAGAGATAAGACTAAGTCTAATCTCAAAGGGTTTTGCACGAGCTTCAAAAGTCTTGAGACTATCTGCGAAAAACCGGCATACTCTATTCAACCCCCCTTCTAGAGTATTTCTATATTACTTAGTTTTATATTATCGAACCTTCAGACTCCATTCTTGTCCATCAGTTGCAATCCTCTAGAATGGATCTTGTTCACCACGAAAGGTCTCATCCTCTTCTTGTTGAATTTGTTAGGGAACCAATGATCCTTTGATTTAGAGACATAGAGGTTGTCTCCAACTTCATACTCTTTGGGCTCATTATTGGATATCCTACATAAGCGCACGTACCAAGGCAAACCTCTCCCATGTATACACAAATCTTTAATGGAAATAGGAGAAGAAAGATCCATACCTTGGCTTACCTTCGCAGAAACGGAATCGGGGACCACGGTGTTTGGTCGATCTCGAGTACTATTATTCGATCTCGAGTAACTTTCAGGTTCTGGTGGCTTGCTGCTCGAGGATGTAGGAGCTGGGGAAGTTTGGTTGATCTCGACAAGATTGGTCTATCTCGAGAAGACTTGCCCGTCTGGTGGAGTCAGCGTTGAGGAAGGCGAAGTCAACCCAAGGAGGTTTTGGTCGATCTCGACTATGGTACTTGATCTCGAGGAGTGCTCGGCTTCTGTTTGGCTGCTCGACGACACTGGTGCTGGTGGAGGCTCCTATTTTTGGTCGAGATCGACTAGAGTCCTCGATATCGAGGAATCTTGGTTGACTATCACCCCATACTTGGTTCTTGTCAAGGTATTCGAAAAATAGTTAGTCCACAACGACGTACCTTGGTCCGTGTCGAGTGGATTCTTTGTTTCCTCCTTTAGGATGGCCATGATCTCCTCCACCTGGGCCTCCATATCCCTCTTTTCCAACTCCTCAGGGGTCATATTTCTTACCTTGGGTTCCCCGCAGGTGATGTAGCCAGCTGAGATAGGTTTTACCTCTTTCATAGGACCTGTATGCCTTTCAATTTTATTAAAGGAATACTCAATTACCTCATCGCTGATGTTGAAAGTGAGCACTCCTTTTCTCACGCTTATGTTGGCTTCCAGTGTCGCCAAGAAGGGTCTTCCTAGAATAATTGGACAAGCAGGTTCTTCTTGCATATCAACAACTAAGAAATAAGCAGGGACAAAGAATTTACCTACTTGTACTGGCACATTGTCCACCATGCTTGTTGGAATGACCGCCGTGTTGTTGGCCATATAAAGTCTAGCATCCACAAGCTCTAGGGCACCTATCTTAATCTTGGACCAAATTGTTAAAGGCATTATACTCACACTAGCTCCAAGATCACATAAAGCATTAATTTTATATGGACCAAATCCAATGGTTATAGCAAACTTACCTAGATCTAGCCTCTTTTCAAGTATGTCCAAATGGATGCACTCCTATGTAATTTCAGCCATTGACCTCTTTTTGCTCAGAATCTCCTTCAGGAATTTGACATAGGATGGCATTTCATTGAGAGCTTATGTGAAGGGGATGGTGACATTGAGCTTCTGAAGCATCTTGATGAAGCGCTGAAATTTCTTTTCTGTCGGGTCCTTTGCAGATTTTATTGGGAAAGGCAGCTTCTTTTTCTGATTCGGAGCCAGAACAGACGTCGGAGGTGTAGCAGCTTTCTCGATCTCGACTTGGTCTTCCTCGATCTCGACTACGTCTTTCTCGATCTCGACCACTGTAGTCGACTTCGAGTTGTTGTGTAGTGCAGACGAGGGTTTCTTTACTTGTTCCTCGAGATTGAGCTGACCTTGCTCAAGATCGACTAAGTGCTTGTCGACGTCGACTTGGTGCTGGTCGACTTGCTATTCTCCGTCGTTTTGCTATTTTCCGACCTCTGGCTCTTGTAGTTGATGGCCGCTTCTGAGTTTTACAGCAGCTATGTGTCCAGTTTTTCCCTTGGGATTTGGTTCTTAAGATCCTGGGAGTGAACCTGACTGTCTGGGGTTTCCTGCTGCTAGCTGGCCAATTTGTGTATCAACTAATTTCCGCCATATATCAATTTCCCCAAGCCTAGAGGTGACACCTTGCATCTGAGTGTAGACGGAGTTGAAGGACTGCTTAGTTTCTGAATGATTCCTCCGTATTTCCTCTAGGACTGTCTGTAGATCATCCCTTTTCTGGTCCATTTCTGGATGTCCTGGAGCTCTATAGGGTGGGGGATTCCTAGGGGCACCTTGGTTCCATTGTGGTTGCTGGAACCTTTGGTCTCCCATGTAGCGATTGGGACCCCCTGCACAAGCTGCCTCTTCATGGTATTCCGCCAGCCTGACTTGCTCTGTGTTTGGGCACTCAGTAGTGGTGTGCCTCTGTGATCCGCATTCAATACAAGGCTGGTTGACAGAAAGATACTTTACTTATTTGAGGAGCTTCTTATTTTGGTCTCTGTAGTACTGCTCTCTAACATCTGGGTCAATCTCTTTAGGGGGCTCGTAGAGGGGCATGGATGGTGCTGGTCTAGCGTAGGGGTTCTTCTCGTAGTTGAATAGAGTCCCATACTTGTTGTCATAGTTGGTCAGCTTGTCGAGAGCAGCCCATGCTTTTGCAGGCGGCATTGTCAGATACTCATAGTGAGTATATGTGTTGATTCTGTCCTTTGTAGCCAAGTCCAGAGAATTGAAGAAGATCTCTTGAACTACGCAGGGTTGCTGTCCAAGTGTAGGGCAGGATCGCAGTAGATCCTTATAGCGTTCCCAAGCCTTTGCTAGCGTCTCTCAAGGCTGCTTTTTGAAAGATATGATCTTTTGGCGCAGGAGTGCTGTCTTGGCAGGAGGAAAGAATTTGTTCAGAAATTCCTACTTCACTTGAGCCCATGTCGTGAGAGATCGTGGTACCTTCAGAAAGAGTACGACACATGTCAGTAAAGTTGGTAATATGGCGTAGAGGGCATTCATTAAATCTACCATGAAAAGCATGATTTTTAATTTCAATAAGGAATTGAGTGCGATTTTCATAGTTGTTTTCAGGGATTAGAATGCCGATTCAGGCACGACGAGAGTCGGGTGCATATAATCCTCTGCAGTGGTTGGGTATAGGGCAAGCTCATCTTCTGCTTGCCTCGCACGCTCAGCTTCCTGTTGCATGCCTGCTCTCTCAGTGGCGAGAGCAGCATCTCTGGCGGCTAGATCCCATGTGAGCCTCTCGATCAGCTGTTCATGTGTCTCTGCAGCTTCCATGGCTCTTTGTAGTTTAGCTCTGATGTGTAGAAGGCGCTCTGGTTCGTCTAAGCCGTCAAACTCAGGTGGTTGACCAGAACGGCGCATACACCTGCGAAGTAACTATAAAAGAAAAGTGAGATCTGACTACCTAAGGCGCGAATGATTGCTTCCCCGGCAACGGCGCCAATTTGTTGTGAGGAGGAAATCGAGTATGAAATATAATAAAATAGATCAAATAAGATTCGTGCCCCAACAAATAATTACAAGACTCCCTCCAATGTAGTAAGAGAAAGTCAGGATCGAATCCAGGAGGAAGCGTGTCAGCGGATCCTAGGCAGCTGTAAATCTCACAGAAAAGAAAACAGCGGACATAAACAAAGAAACAAAGAAAGAAAGACAAAAATAACAAATGGGAGCAAGAAATAAAAGCAAACATAAAACTACTCGATCTCGACTAACCTAACTCGAGATCGACAAAACTCAGCAGAAACAGAAACTTCAGAATCGACGACAGAAGCAGAAACTCAGACACACAACTCGATCTAGACCAAACCCTACTCGAGATCGAGAACAGCCTACTCGATCTCGACAAACCACTGCTCTAGATCGACAAAAACACAAACAACTGTAAATTGCAGATTTCAAACACAAAACTCAGATTTCGACAGTAATAAACTCAATATATAAAGAACTTCTAAAGCCAGGGTATCAACACCACAACGATAACCATGCAAAGTAACACATAAAGGCATAAAAGATCATGCTTTCCATCAAAATAACTTTCGTTATTAACAAATAGGCATATAGAGGCTTTCGCATAAACCCTAATTGTTACTAACCCTTTTCACATAATTAACCCAAGTTGCATTAAGATCACTTTCGCTTCAATAACACAAACAAGGATCACCTTCAACTCTCGCAAAAGAATCATGCTCATAGGGATAGAAGACGAATTGCATCAAAAGATTGTACCTTTACCGCATCACCTTACATGGCCACCGTCAGGCTCACCCCAGCCCCAGAAGTGGGTGACTACTCTCTCTTCATCATCAAGAAAGGCATTAAATAACAAAAGAAACTAACTTGCATTGAACTAAATAAAGAAATCTTACAACCAACAAGACAAATCCACTTTCGCATTTCCACCTTGCTTGCCACAAACTCTCTCTCTCTCTCTCTCTCTCTCTCTCTCTCTTTCTCTCTCTACTACTACTACTTACTTGTTCTCTCTGAAATTGAATTGAATAAGATGCCTAATGCTCAGCCCCATGGGCTTTATTTATAGCCTTCTATTCCTTGATATTCAAGGATAGAATATATCTATCTATATCTAAAAAGCTTAAAAGATAAATAAATGCAATTTAAGGAATTAAATCTAAAAGGGAAAACAATCTATAATAGGTAGAATATCTTCCATGTGTGGTAAATCTTCTCCATAGATAGAACTTGATAGATGTAGGATAGATCTCGGACATCTCGGACTCCTTCGGCTCCAAGGACTCCGAAAGCGCGTAGGACAGCAAACCGCATAACACGGCTCAGACATGGCGTTCCTCGATCTCGACCAAGATTCCTCGAGATCGAGTAAGATTGGTCATCAACTTCGCTTGGCTGGGCGTCTCGGGTTGCTGCTACTCGATCAAGCTCGGTCATGTGCTTCTGGTTCCTCGAGATTGAGTAAAGAACTCGAGATCGAGTACGGCTGGCGTCGAGGATGGCTTAGCTCGGTGATGTCGGGCAACTTCTCCTCGACAAGCTCGGAAATGCGTTGTGGTGGTCCTCGAGATCGAGTATGGTGGTGCTCGACTTCTCCGTCTTCGGCTTCTCGACTTGTCACAGCTCGTCGACTCCGGACATGGCATCACAGTGTTGTCGATCTCGACAAAGTTTACTCGAGATCGAGTTGGCTTCCGAAGTCGGGTTGTCTCTGACTCAGTTTCTCGATCAATGCTTAGTCGACAAGGCCTGTGCTCGGACACCTTCGTCGAGATCCAGTAAGATTACTCTAGATCGAGTAAAGTTGGGCTTCTAGCTTGATTCGACTGGTTCCGCTGCTTCTTGAACTTGGACTTCTGTAGTCGATTTCCGAGCTTTTCCGACCTTTCTCAGAACTGCTGTAATTTGCCTCGAATTCTGCGAAATTAAACAGAAACTGGTGTAGATTTTATAATTTGGCAAATAAACATAAACGACATAGATTCTGTATTATCCTAGCCCAAATGCATGAAATGTATGCAGAAAACGATATAAAAGTTACTGTAAAACATGGCAGATTCAGCTCAGAACATTATTCGCAAATTATCCGAATGAAAACCTTAACAATTATTGTTTTCTATTTAATTTGACCCTAAATCCTTCAACTCCACTAGCTAAATACTTCAATTTTTTCAATTAACATTACAAAAACATCGGAAAACCTGAACCCTAAACCCTAAACCCTAACTAGGGTTTGCACGTCCTTAACAACGTGCAAGTATTGCACGTCCTTAAGGACTTGCAAGCACGTTGTTAAGGACGTGCAAGTGTTTGCTAGTGGACGTGCACAGTCCCAGACTTGCACGTCCTTAAGGACGTGCAAATCCTTAATCGTCATTTGCAGTGTATATATCAACACCCATTATTTGGTATAATTCGGACATAATTAAGGGCGAATTTGGAAAATAGTCACGATATAGGGCATACTTGCGAAATGTTCACGTTTTGGGACAATTTTGTGAAATGTCCTAAATATAAGCCTCCTTCCTCTCTCCCACGCGCGTTTCTCTCTCCTTCGACTCTTCCTCTCCGCACGTTCTCTATTTCTCCCTCCCGAACTGCTCAACGGCGATTGCCAGGATTTACGGCCGATCATCTCTCCAACATCATCAAAACCATCGATTTCGAAGTCTCTTCTACAGAATCAGGTAAGCAAAGCATTCGATTACAATCTACAACAAACGCTACCATGAATTTATGGAAAATTTGCGCCAAAGGCGCAAATTTTACTAGAATTTTGACGATTCTAAGTTGATTCTCAATTATGCTGAAGAATCATATTAAATTTGCGCCTTCGGCGCAAATTTCCTTCATTTTTGGATTACTGCTTCAATTTTTGGATTACTCCTTCAATTTTTGGATTACTACTATGGATTACTGCTTTGAATCGAGTGATTACAGCTATAGATTATGTCAAATCTGTGCTTATTTATGCTTATATAAGTTATACATGTATGAAAATATAGTTGAACCGAATGATTACCGAATGATTATGCATCAAGTGATTAAGGTTATGGAGTCACACATACAGTAGAATCAAATGATTAATGTTATAGAATGCGTTAAAATTTGCGCCTTGGCGCAAATTTTGATTGATTTTTGAAGCATGAATTACTGATTATGATCATTTTTTGCTATATATGTGTAATTTTCAAGTTTCCAATCGAATCTGTGTATGTTTATGCTTATTTATGCTTGTTAATATTTTACATTGCTCAAGTCATCACTATGATTGCTTACAATGTGATTTCAATATGATTGTTCAAGTAATCACTAGACTTGAATAATAGAAATTTTCCACCAGAAGTGCAAGTTTTATAGAATTTTTCTCATAACAGGTGTATTGTATTCATCTAGTTGATTTAAATATATAGATTACATACTGTTGCATCCAATATTGTCTTCATGTCATCCAATATTGTGTTCATGTCATCACTACACTTGAATCTGGACAATATATTGAAGTATTCATTCCTTATTAGACTTTGATTCCTCATGCTATCACTACACTTCCTTATTGCACTTTGATTGAGCCATGTCAGCACTGCACTTGAGTCATAGAAAATTTGCGCGGGAGGTGCAAATCCATTGTTGCATTTGACAATATAATGATCTATCCATTCCATATTACACTTTGAATGTTTTCATGTCAGCACTGCATTTGACTCATAAAAAATTTGCACCGTAGGTGCAAATTTTGTAGGATTTTTGTTCATAACAGGTGTATTCTATTCATTTAGTTGATTTATTGATAGAAAATTTGCACCGAAGGTTCAAATTTTTTAGGATTCTGTTCATAACTGCTGTATTATATTCATATAATTGATTCGATGATATGAATTCCTCATTGTTGCATCCAATATTGCATTTGACAACATGTTGAAATTCCCCTTTCCTTATTGTACTTTGATTGCTCATGTCATCATTACACTTTGATTGCTCATGTCATCGTTTCAATCAGATTGTGTTTGTTACTACTGCAATGTATTTATCCTCTTAAATTCATACTCTGCAAATTACAACGGCAACCCACATTATTGCAATTGTATATGGTGGGAAATGGTTATTTAATGATTCAGGTCTAACCTTTGTTGGAGACACTACTTCAAAGGTGTTTATGATTGATGACTCAATAACATTACAGAGTTTAACTGAAAAAGTGCACAACAGATTCAATATAGACAGTGCATTTGAATTAGAATTCAATCATTTACACCCTTTCAAATTATTGAGAGCTCTGTTTAATGTTGAATGTGATGTTGATTTGAAAGATTTTTTAAGGTTGTCCAAACCACAGGATGTTAAATTTGCTATTGAGTTGTGTGTCAGCATTAAAACAGATAGTGAACAAGAAGATCAACATGCATTCTCAGGGGAAAATAGAATGACATTGATCGGTGACACCAGGACGAAGGGTGTATTGTTAGAAGATACTGGAGATGACATGTATTTTGTAAACAGTGATACTGCAAGTGATGAAGATTCTGCAGATGAAATATGGAGAACATTCTATTTTACATCACACAGGAGAGAAACTACACTAGAAGATTCGGATGCTGATAGCTCTACTATGCCTAGTATGAATCTGAATTCACAAAACTTAATGTGCATAGGCAAAAGCTTTGAATCAAGGAAAGCAGTTAAGAATGCTTTGGGAATTTTGTCAATAACCGAGATATTTGGTTTTCATGTGGCAAAATCAGATACAAAGTATTATAGGGTGCATTGTGTAGATCCTAACTGCAAATGGAAAGTGCATGTCAAAACTTTTGGTCCAACTTGGCAAGAGATTATAGTATATATTGACATGCACACCTGCACGTGGGATTTCATAACAAAACACTACAAACAACCTTCATCTTCTGTGATTGCAAGCATCATCGAATCAAGGTGAGAAAAATTTATAAGAAATAGTATTTATATTTAATCTTGCTTTTTAATATATTATTTATTCCAATTGGAATATAATTACACAGTGTTGACGCTTGATACAAACCAATACAGATAATGGATAAGATGAGAAAAGAAAAAAAAAAAGATGCCAATTACCTACTAGAGAGCATGGAAATCATCAAAAATTGCTCACGAAATTGTTAAGGGGACACCAGAATCAAGTTATGCAGATTTACCATCATTTTGCCATATGCTCATGGACATAAACAATGGGACTATAGCATTACTTTCAACAGACAAAGAAGACGGGTTTTAGTAGTTGTTCCTCTCCTTTGGACAGTGCATCAGAGCATCCCCCCTCTTAAAGAAGGTATGTCTTAATCAGTGTCAGCATAAATTATGTTGTCATTGATTTTCTTAAATTCAATAACATCAGTAATTTCATTTCTTTATATACCAGGTTGTTGTTATTGATGGCACATTCCTAACTGGGCAATACAGAGGCACGTTGCTTGGAGCAGTTGCACAATATGCAAATAGACATAATTTTCCGCTTGCCTTTGGTATTGTTGACTCCGAAAACAACAGCTCTTGGGAATGGTTTTTGTATCGGCTGCTGCAAGTTGTGCCTCCATCAAATGACTTAGTGTTTGTCTCTGATAGACATGCTAGCATTTTAAGGACTATATCTTTAGTTTACCCAACAGCTACACACTGCATATGTATGTGGCACTTGAAACAAAAAATCAAAGTGACATTCAAGAAAAAAAAACTGGGGAAAATGTTCAAAAAAGCAGCAGAGACTTACACTAGACAAGAGTTCAACAACTACCTTGCACAAATAGAAGCAACATGTCCAAAACTGTCAGAATATCTGGTGTCAGCAGGTTTTGATAAATGGGCCAGAGCACATGCAAAAGTGTAATAGATACAACATGATGACATCCAACAATGCTGAAAGCTTGAACTCCGTTTTCAAAGGGAAAAAGGATTGTCCCATTGTGGCACTTATGGAGTTTGCTAGAGAAAAGCTCACATCATGGTTCCAGGAAAGAAGATAGAAAGCACTAGGAAACCAAGACAGAATAACTCCTGAAATCCTTAAGGTAATAAGGAAATCACAAGAGCAAGTTGGGTTATACAAAGTAGAAAGGATGAATGCATCACAATTTGAGATCAAAGGTCACAGAGCTACAGCTATAGTTGATCTATCAGCGAGGACATGTACGTGTAGAGTATTTGATGTCGAGAAAATACCGTGTGTACATGCTCTAGCAGCCATTACACACATAAAGGCAAATGTGTCTTATTTTGTTGCAAAATTTTACAGCAATGATGCTTGACGTATGGCATATGCAGAAACAATATATCCAGTGTTGGTAGAAGATGAAGGGAACATTCTTGATGTGATAAAATCTATCAAATGTTACCCCCCAGTAGTAAGAAAGATAGCAGGAAGACCACCTTCAAATAGAAAGCTTTCAATGTGAGAGTTCAAGAGGAGGTTGAAGCATTCGAAATAAGGTTGTCAGCACAATTTCTGTCATCAATATTATATATAAGTAATGTTAGGAAATAATACAGTTTAGACATTGTGAATGACATTTATGTTTCAAAATAAACATTAATTCCATATTATAGAATAAAATTTTAGATTTTATAATGTAATAATACAAGTTTGTATACTCTTTTCCATTTATGTCAGCACAATTTCGCCATCAGTGCTCATGAAATTTCAAATTTATATCATTGTTGTTCACTCAAAAAACGATACAAAGTTGACAAAGTGTTGTTGTTGTTGTGCAAATATAAACTGATGTTGAGCAAAAATAAGATGATGTTGAGCAAGTTTTCACTAACCATACGATGTTGTGCAATTTTATTCTATTGATAAGCAGAAATAAGACCATGTTGAGCAATAATCTATAGAGCAACTATGAGAACATAAATAGAGAAAATAAGATCATGTTGCCAACAAAGTGTTGTTGTTGTGCAAATATAAACTATTGTTGAGAAAAAATAAGATGATGTTGAGCAAGTTTTCACCAACCATACGATGTTGTGCAATTTTATTTTATTGATGAGCAGAAATAAGTCCATGTTGAGCAATAATCTATTGAGCAACTATGAAAACATAAATAGAGGAAATAAGATCATGTTGCCAACAAAGTGTTGCTGTTGTGCATTTATAAACTATCGTTGAGCAAAAATAAGATGATATTGAGCAAGTTTTCATCAATCATACGATGTTGTGCAATTTTATCCTATTGATGAGCAAAAATAAGACGATGTTGAGCAATAATCTATTGAGCAACTATGCAAAAATCAATAAAGAAAGTAAGATCATGTTGCTAACAAAGTGTTGCTGTTGTGCAAATATAAACTATCGTTGAGCAAAAATAAGATGATGTTGAGCAAGTTTTCATCAATCATACGATGTTATGCAATTTTATCCAATTGATGAGCAAAAATAAGACGATGTTGAGCAATAACCTATTGAGCAACTATGAAAACATCAATAAAGAAAGTAAGATCATGTTGCTAACAAATTCACAAGTGTCGATTGTTGTGCGTATATAAACTATTGTTGAGCAAAAGTAAAATGATTTTGAGCAAATGTTTCCCCTACTGCACTTCAATGTTCTGCAATTTTATACGATTGATGAGCAAAAATATTACGATGTTGTGCAATAATCTATTGGGAAAGTATGTAAACATAAAGAGAGAAAATAAGATCATGTTACCAATAATTTCACAACTCTCGGTTGTTGTGCAAATATAAACTATTGTTGAACAAATATAATATGTTTTTGGGCAAATATCTACCAATAAACCATGTTATGCAATCATATTCTATTGAAAAGTAAAGAATCATATTATGAAAAAATAAATTTAAGGTATGGAATTATAAGTTAAATAATAAGAAATAAATAAAGTAGTACACAATTTCCGATTTTATACAATAAAAGAAAAGAAAAACAGTTTTCCTAAAAAAATATAAAAAGCAACCAATGTAAATGTCTAAAACGCTTTTCTCGTTCTAGAAGTTCTCCATCACCTTCATTTGGTTTTCATCCTCCAGCTAAATCTACTCTCTCTCTGCGAGATTTCTTCACACTTGATTATAGGCTTGTGGAGAAGAAATCTATCATATACATCAACATGTCATCAGATCCGAAACATTTGATTTCGTCTATTCCGTATATTATAGTTTAAATTAGAACGAATTGTGTTTAGGGTTTAGTTTTCACGAAAATCAGGAAATGACGCTTATTCAAGAGGTTTGAACGTTTATAATCAAGCAGTTATTCAGGCTTCCACGAGCTACCATTGCTAATTCAATTACTTGCACATTATAATTCAAAATTAATGTGATGGATTTATCATTTAATTTTGAATTTTATACGGTATAAATTGTCTTATATTACTATGTCATTACTCCCAATATTTGTAGAAATTGATTGTAAGTGTTCATTCTATAGGTAAACGTCCCCAGAGTTTAAGTGATTCACCTGTTCTACACAGCCCAAATTGAACTTCTAAGAGATCAAAAAGATCTGGAGTTAAACGTCCAGTAGTTGATTTATCTAGAGATTCACCTCCCTTCAAAGATGAACTGTTTGATGATAATGAGCCTAGTAAAGCCTATGAAGCAGGGGACGGTTGTCAGTTGCTTGAATCAAAAGATTCTCAACCACTTGGTTGAAAAAACAGTAAGAAAGAAGTTCACCTTGTGACCGCTCTTCCTGTTAGCACTGTTGGTGTGGAAACCATTGAAATTGCAAGGTTGGATAACCATTCACCTAATGAGACAGTTGTTCAACATGTAAACCCAATTGTGCATATCATCACATCTGATGAACAAACAGATCCTACCGACATACAACCTAACACAGAAAACAGACAGATGATTGTGAGGAATGAGAGGAACACAAGACAAAAAAATCTCCTCGGTTTGAAGGCACGTTCAAGCCCACGCTTGCTGGTGTCATCATTGAAAAAAAATGAATGATAAGCAGAAGACATTCATTCAAGATATTGGGTTTGGATTTTTGTTCAACTTTGATATTGTTACCCTACCACTACATCTTTCGTATTGGTTAGTGGATCAGTTTGATGCTAACAAGTGTTGCTTTGTGCTGGCTAATGAAGGAGAACTTGAAATTGCATAAATAGATGTGCATATAACAATGGGGCTCCCCATGGGAAAGATTTTAATTGGAAGAAAAACAGCTAAAGAGAATTTCAGTCTTGTGCAAGATTGGAGAAGCACATTTGAGGTCTAGGATAATATAACGACAGCTATGGTGATGGATAATTTGATAGCTGACACTGACTGTGGTGATCAATTCCTTGTGAAGTTTATTTTTATATTAGACTCTATATTGGTTGATACTCTGAGAAACGGGCATGCCAACCAGAGTTTAATAAGAGTAGTTCCTGAATTGGGAGACATGAAAGACCTAAATTGGTGTGGTATGGTGTTGGAAAGTTTGGTTGACGCAAAGAAAAGATGGAAAAGAAGAAGAATGGCCATTTCAGAGGGCTTCTATTATTCTTGGTTGTAACTATTTTTTTTTAAACCTTTCCTCTGATGTTACCTTAATTTCTTTACAATGTATGTACAGTATTCTTCATGTCAGCATTCCCCCGCTACATCATTATACTGATATATGTTTATCGCCTTGGTGTTGTAGTTGTTTTTATATGGATAGGGTGAAACTATTCACAGGCACCGCACTCAGAAGATTGAGTCGTTGTTTCCCAGTGTTTGTTGGCATGAATTGCAAATTTTGCGCAAACGAGAAACTGATAATATTAGTACCGGAGGCTTTGGCCGTGGCTTAGTCCAGACTCGCCAAATTATTCCTTCCCATCAAGACATATCGTCTACATCTTGTCCGCCCACTACTGCACAAATTGATGAAGGCACTAGTCACCCTACTGTTCCAGAAAAACAACCACCCCCAATAGAGGTTTATATGAAATCTTTAAAACAATTCAATCTAATATTGGTGCAATTTAGCATGTTCTAATATTTACTAGTTATTTTTTATTCTTGTTTTTTTATGTGTTGTTATCTTCTAGAGTTGGATAAAGTTTTTTGCTCAAAAAACTTCTGTGCTTGGATTTGCTATATCCGATTTTGTTGAGTGGTCTACAAATGTACCGCCTGAACTACAACATGATGACAAGGTGAAAATACTTCTACATAGGGCAAACCAGCTTCTAGGGATGGAAGATGTAACCCCTGAGCCTGCTACAGATGTTGCTGACATGTCTTATATGAATAACTCTCCAAACACACATTTTACCGACTCCCAAGAAAAATTCTGGTCAGGCCCTGCTTTCTTAGATTGCATTACTCAAATTGAGATAACGTATCAGAATAAGCAAAAATTAAAATCAAACATCAAAGTAGATGGAGAATTTTCCTTTGATATAATTCTAAATGATCCTGTTTTTAAGAAAGATAAAGGGACATCATAGAACACTGGAGATGCAAACAACATTACGAATGAACCAAACCAAGCTCCTCTAGGTGGCCATGGTCATCCGCCAATACACTAGGATGTTCAAGCTAAAACTACAGACACATTATGCACAACTCCAAATCCCCTACCCACTCAATTTGAAACTGATATTCCACCAGGGAACCATTTGGGAGGTAGAAGAAAATGCAAGTCCCCTGCTACATTGCCAACACGGAGATCACCACGTGTCAACACATCTGATGTGAATGATGCAGAACAAATGAATGACACAAAGAGAGAAGAAACTGCAAGGAGAGCACATAAACCTTCTGCATCTTTGAGAAGCCCTTATTATTCACGTGTTGTTGATATTAATGATCCTATCTCTGAAATTGAGCGCACTATTTCATCCTATTTAGCAATGAAAACAACTCAAAGCACGTAAGTTCATTTTAATCTTAATTTACTTAGTGTATGTTCAGTTACAGGTAAAAGATTATTTTTACTTAATCCATCTTCATAATGATTCGCTTTGCAAGGAAGTTTTATTTAAACACAAGTCTGTTGAAATTGTAAGGACATACATGAGTACACTTGAAGATGAAACTCACTTGTCTAGTGTCATTATTGATGCATGGACAACTGTCCTCAACCACAAGGAACAGTATAAAAGTGCTCAATCCCCAGCAAGACTATTTGTCAATATCAGCAAATCTTTAATATCTTTACAAGTTCATCCTTCAATTACACTCCATTGTTTTGTCATTACTACAATGGGTCTGTTTTTTTTTACTAATTTCTATTCTTGATCCAGTTTAATGTGGAGAGTGTATCATCAGGAACTTGTTATGAACAGTTTAAGAGGTTTAACCTCCACCTTGATACTATATTGTCTTTGTCAGCACACATTTCTTTGAGAGATGAAGACATGGTAGTCCCTCGCAATCACCTGAATAAAGTTCTCAAAATACTGAATTTGAAATCAAAGTAAACAACATCAATCACTAATGTCTATCTGTTTTATATTATGTTGATTAGATTGTATTTGGGGTTCAACGAGAAGTGTTTTATGTCATGGTTGTCTTCAAATTTAAAAACAAAGTTGTCCAGATCGTTGATATCACCCCATCTTACACTGATGCAACTTGCAGCTTCCCATCACCCTTCGAATGTTTGGTAAGTTTTATTAATGATATCTACTATGGCTTTATTTGTATTAATTTCATTTAAATATCACCTCATATTACAATTAAAATTACATGCTTTATAATTCAATCCATGCAGGGGGATATGCTGATTGCTTATCTAACAGACAAGGGGCTTGGAGCAAAGGCAGAAATAGTGTCAACTGCACCAACATCAAATGTCCCCATCACATGGGCTGGAGAAGAGAAAGTTGTGCATTCTGGGGTATGCCTCATGCGTCACATGGAGACCTTCTTTGGGACAGAGAGAGCGTACAAGTGTGGATTGGAAAAGGGCAACTTCAAGAATATCTCAATGCTACGGGTGAAGTACCTAATAGATATTGTGTGCTCAGAGCTGAATGAAGTGAACACAGAAGTTGGGAAGGCAGCGAAATCCCATGCAAAAATGACTTCAAAGGGGATTCGGGGCCAGAAACTAAATCTTAGTTGAACAACTACAAGACAATTTCATGTTTTTTTTTTTGCAAACTTTGGAATGTATTTGGGTGTTAACAGTTGTGTACTCTACTTCTGAATAGTTTTCTCGTAAACATTAAGACAGTTATTTTCCCTGTGGTTTTAAGGTGGATAGTATTTGCCAAGATGCATACAACTATAACTGCTTCTGAACAGTTGTGTGTTCTTTTCTATATATCAGCACAATTCTCTACCCTCGGTAATCAAATATGTGATTTGTGTTTATAACTGGTCTATTTTATTCATACAGTTGATTTGAAGATATCCATTTATTTGTTGTGCAAATATAAACTATTGTTTAGCAAAACTAAGATGATGTTGAGCAAATTACCAATAACATAAAACCTTAGTTCAACAGTGTCATCACTACTTTTACCAAAACAATCCACAAACTAATCAATGTGTCCGCAGTATCACAAGAGATAGACGTAAAACTTCACTAACACTTTATAATATCAAATATGAGGTGGGAAATTACAAAATAATCATATGATTATTATGATATTAATATGTTGCATCATATCATTAGCAGGGAACACATAGAAACTAAAAAAACAAAAAAAATACATTCAACATATAAATAAGTTCCAATATTATAAATTATTAATATAGTAGAACTAAAATCCTAAGAAGTCATCAATCTTCTTCCTCCTTTCCATTTCTGCATCTAAAACTTCTTTAACGCACTCTATGAGATTGTCTTTTGCCTCTTCAAACATTTGTCTTTGTTTGCCTAGTTCTCCTTCCATCTACATAAAAGATAAAATACAATACTCAATACAGTATGGAAAAAAAATTACGGATAAAACTTCAAATATCACCTTTGATAGTGCTTCACCGTCTTCATCTTTGGATGCAATCCGAATGTGATGTTTAGTTGCTATTATTGATCTTTGTAATTCCTCATATAATGTATAATGAACCACAACGGCTTCCACCAACTCGGCCCTGCGAGCCTCATTGTTAGTCTCACATGCCTCATCGACGAGATTCATGTGATACCCGCGGTAAACAACACCATCAAGCACGTCCATCAATTGATGGAAACTTGTGCAAAACTCAACAGTGTTTCCATAATTCATCTTTTTGGAGAGGAATGTGTTAGCAGTGTGATTAAAAGTTCTGGTATACTGATTTCTGTTAAAATCAGTTTTCAGACACCAATGGACAACAAAGAATTATTTATGGATATATATAGGCAATAATTATACAGTTTTCTTTCTTGTAACAGTTATTTGGGTCGGTTCATTACAAAGTAACTATAAAAAAAACTGTAAAAACTGTAAAACTATAAAGTGAAAATGGATTAGATTTATTTGAGTTACAGTTATCATTGTTGGACATTAACCACCTTGTGTCAGCACTACTTTCGGCCTTATCCACCTAGTGTCACCACAAAAACTTCAAAAACAGAAAACGTCACCATATACACTTCAACATCAGACAAAATATAAGGATAGTGTCACCAATACTTCCAACTACTCTAACAAACAATGTAACAAAAGACTTTGGGACCTTGCCACTTCGTGCAACAACATACACTTCAAAATTACAAAAAAATACAAGCCTAGTGTCACAAGTAATTGTACCTAATATCAGTGTCAGCGCTACTTTGGGACTTACCCAACTAGTGTCAACACATAAGCTTCAATAATAGGAAATGTCAACCCATACACTTCAATAACAGAAACCACGAGGGGTAGTGTCGCCACTACTTGTAACTAATATGATTGTTAAACATACTTTGGGCCTTAACCACCTAGTGTCACCACCACATAAACTTCAAAATCAAAAAATACAAGGCTACTGTCACCACTACTTCAAACTACTCTAACCAACATTGTCAACAATACTTTGGGTCTTAACCACCTAATGTCACAACAAATGTCATACTTAAACATCAAAGATTACTATGATTTGAATTGAAATCAGAAACAAATATGATCAACAACAAACTTCATTCATTAAATATACATTAGGTTACATTCAGTACCACAAAAAGCTACAAACTACACTGATATCATACAATGGAAATTAGATACAAAAAGGTACTAAATGATAAATACTTAGATTTTGCAATAGACCTATAGCTAGATTTCTGATCGACAAAGAGGACAATTGCTTTGAACTCTAAGCCAAGATCGCAAACAACTTGGATGGAAGAAATGTTCGCATGGCGTTTCAAGAATGGGATTTGACGCCAACATCGGCTACAAACATATTGTACATTCGTCTTCATCAAGATCAAGGTGATATATCTCCCTTAATCCGTCAACCTCCATATGCTCTGGAGGTGCTGGATGATCTGGTTGGTCAAGCTCCATATGAATGTCATCGTTTATGGCGGATTTAGAGCTTGAATCAGACAAAGAGTCAGTAAAGAAATGTACATTGACAGTGATGTTCGGGCACATACCATACTCGACAAAATCAGCGTCGGCCGGAAACCAACTTCTAGTGTATTCCATTAGAAGCCGATTGGCTACCTGACTTCTAACCACACTAGTGACTCCTGCATCATGTAACAGTTCGTTGCAGCGGGCTAAACTCATTGGCATGCCATTCCAAACAAAACCATGATAAAATGTTAAAGGAACGCTGTCAGAATGGATGGACACGACGGGTTGACTCGGTCCATACCAATATGAATCAGTTGCTGATATTTCCACTTCATACATACCAACACTGTAGTCATAATCTACTTCAGTATAAGTTGGAAATGTCATTGAAATAGATAAAACCTACACATACAAAATCAAGATACATATTTCAGAAACACAAAGAAAGATTACAGGGATATTAATAGGAAATAAACATTTCAGAAACACAAGGAAAGATAAAATATCTGAAAAATTGGATCAACCCTAACTGATAACTTTTATTTACAGTAAGAAACAAACAACACCCACAGTAAATAATGCAATACGAACTAAGCAAGACAAACAACAATATATGGGTTTAATAGACTGAAAGGTAATGGAAAGATAAACAAAAATCGCAAAATACCACAATAAAATTTTTGCTGAAACAGTACATCAAAATAACCGATCACGTTTTCTTTCAAATGAAGGAAACAGAAAGGCATACATACCAGAACCGGAATCACACCTTGAGAAGAGAAAATCTTAACGGGAACGAGAGTGGATGATGATGAACAACTGGAGGGAGATGAAAAGACTTGCAAACAATCTGAACTACATTCAAACAACGTATAAATAAACGAGAAATGGGTCGGGCCTCTCTAAACTAAGCCCAACAGCTATGTTGAAGGCAATTTCAAAAATCTAAATATTTGTGCAAAAATAATCGATTGATAAGCAAAAATAAGATCATGTTTAGCATATTTTCACCAATCGTCGGTGTTGTGAAATTTTAATCTAATGATGAGCAAAAATAATACCATGATGGGCAAACACAATTATTAAAAAAGTATAAAATTATATTGACAAAAAATATAATCATAATTAGAATATTTCAAAAGGTTCGATTGTTGTGCAACTATAAATACTATTGATAAAAAAATAAGGTGATGTTGAGCAAAATTACACCAATCCCCCCACATGTTGTGCAACTTTATTCTATTAATGAGAAAAATAAGACCATGTTGTGTAATACTCTATTGAGAAACTATAAAATTATATTGAGAAACAAAATAGAATCATATTGGACAAAATTTCACAAGTCTCAAGTGTGATGCAAAAATAACCTATTGTTGAACAAATATAAATGTCACAACATACACTTCAAAATCATAAAATACAAAACTGGTATCACCAATAGTTTTAACTACTTTAGGTATCAACCACCTAGTGTCCCCACGTACACTTCAATACCAGAAAACAACCAACTGGTGACACTACTACTTCAAACTAATATAACCAAAAATGTCAACAATACTTTGTGCATTAAACACCTCTTGCCACCCCATACACTTCAAAATCAAAAAATACAAGGCCCGTGTCACCACTACTTGTAAATAATATCAGTGTCACCAATAATTTGCATCTCAACCACGTAGTGTCACCACATACACTATAAAAACAAAAATATACAAGTCTAGTGTTACCACTATTTGTAACTAGTATGAGTGTCAGCACTACTTTGGGTCTAAACCATCTAGTGTCACCACATAAACTTCAATATCAGAAACCATCAAACTGGTGACATCACTACTTCAAACTAATATAACCAACAATGTGAACAATAATATGGGCATTAAACACCTCTTGCCACCACATAGACTTCAATATAAAAAAAAGGCCAGTGTCACCACTAATTGTAACTGATATCACTGTCAGACAACAACCACATAGTGTCACCACATACACTGCAAAATCAAAAAATACAAGTATGGTGTCACCATTACTTCAAACTAATCGGACAAAAAGTGTCAACAATACTTTGGGCATTTAAAACCTCTTCCCACCACATACACTTCAACATCAAAAAATACTAGGTCACTGTCACCACTACGTGTAACTGATATCAGTGTCAGCACTATTTTGGGATGCACAACCGTGCAAGATTTTGGGAAAAATAAGTTTTATATGTATTTCAAATCCACACAGGATATATGAGCAAATTCATCAAAGTTCAGATGGTCTTTTTATGTCAAATAAAACACAATATCATACTCAAACATAAGGACAAATATGATATAATGGAAATCACAAACAAATAATACACAAATTTCATTAATATTATGCATTTACATACACCAAGTACCCCAAATAGTTACAAAATACACTGGTATGATTTGAATGGAAATCGGATACAAAATATTGTCAAACACAAAATTCCATTCATATCATACATTTCCTTAAATTAACTCCCACAAAATAGGTGCAACTACACTGTCTCTTCACAACAGATATACATTAGACCTATGGCTAAAGAGCTGATCGACAAAGTGGACAAATGGCTTGAATTGCCACCCACTCTAGGAGACACTCTGGGTGGAAGGAATGGTCACACGGTGTGCGAATGACAGGCATCGATGGCAACATCAGATCAAGACATATTGTGCATTTATCCTCATCCTGTTCCAGATGATGTATCTCTTGTAAATTGTCATTGTGTTCTGCATTTGCAGGAGGAGCTGGAGGGTCCACATCCATGTCAGAGTCGGAGCTCATATCAGATTCAGATCTTGAATCAGAGCTTATCTCAGATTCAGGGTCGTCAATGAAATGTACATCCATAATGAGGTCTGGGCAGAGACCATATTCAATGAACTCAGCGTCACCCGCAAACCAACTGCGAGTATATTCCATTAACATCTGGTTGGCGACTTGAGTTCGAACCACACTAATGACCCCTGCTTCATTTAACACATGATCACATTGTGCAAAAGTCATTGGCAACCCATTCCAATCAGAGAAATGATCCAGGAACGCCAGGGGGAGGCTATCAGAGTGAATAGACACGTGCAGTTGGCTCTGTCCATACACACACGTCTCCCTTGGTGTGAAAACAACTTCAAAAGAGCCGACGGTGTAATGGTACCCCATTTCGGTTAGAGTTGGGAGTGTCATCTAAGGATAGAAAACCTACACAAACAAAATAAACATACACTCATATAACATGCTGAAATGAAAACCCTAACCGACTGAAAGGTAATGAAAAAGTAATCTAAAATCAGAAAAAAAAAACATAAAACTTGCTGGAAAAATGTAAAAACCCTAACCGATTATATAAAATTTACAGAAGAACGAAAGGGAGAGAACTACATAAGAAAGGTGAGGGTGCACCTTGTGAAGAAAAATCCGGAAAGGGGAAGAGCAGTGGAGGAAGATGAAAAGACTTGAAGAGACGGTAATGGGGAAGAGAGTGGAAAGAGTTGAAATGACGTTGGAGTCTTGGAGATATACTCAAGTACAACCCCTATATAAAGTAACTGAAATGGGCCAACTTCTTTGATCGGAAAAATGGGCAACGGTCTCCTATCATGAAGTTTAAACCAAACCCAACATCAATGTTGTCCAATCCTATTGTTGTGCAAAATTTAACCTATTATTCAGCAAAAATAAGATAATATTGAGCAAATTTTCACCAAACGACCATGGTGTGCAATTTAATTCTAATGATGACCAAAAATAAGACAACATCGTGAAAAAAATATTTAAAAACTAAAAAATTATATTGAGGAAAAATAAGATCATATTGGGCACAAATTCACAAGGCTCAATTGTTGTGCAAATATAAAATATTATTGATCAAAAATAAGATCATATTGAGCAAATTTTCACCAATCGCCCTATGGTGGGCAATTTTATTTGAATGATAATAAAAAAATAAGACCACATCGTGCAAAAAATATATTTAAAAAATAAAAAATTGTATTGAGGAAAAATAAGATCATATTGGGCACCAATTCACAAGGCTCAATTGTTGTGCAAATATAAAATATTATTGATAAAAAATAAGATCATGTCAAGCAAATTTTCACCAATCGCCCTATGGTGGGCAATTTTATTCGAATGATAATCAAAAATTAAGACCACATCGTGCAAAAAATATATTTAAAAAATAAAAAATTATATTGAGGAAAAATAAGATCATATTGGGCACAAATTCACAAGGCTCAATTGTTGTGCAAATATAAAATATTATTGATAAAAAATAAGATCATGTTGAGCAAATTTTCACCAATCGCCCCATGGTGGGAAATTTTATTCGAATGATAATCAAAAAATAAGACCACATCGTGCAAAAAATATATTTAAAAAATAGAAAATTATATTGAGGGAAAATAAGATCATATTGGGCACAAATTCACAAGTCTCATTCGTTGTGCAAATATAAAATATTATTGATAAAAAATAAGATCATGTTGAGCAAATTTTCACCAATCGCCCCATTGTGTGCAATTTTATTCGAATGATAATCAAAACATAATTCCATGTTGTGCAAATAATCTATTGAAAAAGTATAAAATTATATTGATATGAAATAAAATTAAGTTGGGCACAAATTCGCAAGTCTCAATTGATGTGCAAGCACAATTCTAGTGTCGCCAACACTTCTAACTACTATAACCACCTCGTGCCACCACATACACTTCAAAATCACCAAATACAATGACAGTATCACCACTACTTGAAACTAATATCAGTGTCACCACTATTTTGGAACTTAGACACCTGGTGTCAGCATATAATGTCACTAACATAAAACGGCACCACAGACACAGCAAAAATAAAAAAAAATACAAGGATATTGTCACCACTACTTCATATCAGTGTAACCACTACTTATCTATTTGAGCGCTTAATTTGTCAGATTACATCCAAACTTCCCCATATACACAACAACATCCTATCTAAACACTGGTTTTAAAATTTAAAACTCCAGGTTTCCTTGATCAGATATAAGCACATTAGTTCTCTGAATTGAAAGATCTTCTCGTTGTTGAAACCTTTAACATCTCCCCCAAATACAGACGTTTTAATCGCTTTTAATGTAAATACACCACATGAAGCACTGTCAACACAAAAAGGAAGAATGTAATGTCGACACACAAACAAACAAAACAGGATAAAAATACATACCCGGTAGAATCATGCATGAACCCAGGAACCATGTTTAGCTGGAAAGGAGATGAATCAAAGTTTTCATATAGCCCAGCGTTTGACAAATGAATTGGGAGCCAATAAGCATACGGTTGCAATTGTTCTTCAAGAACACCATCCCTAACAGCAGAGACATTGCAATCGTATACGCTGATTACCTTCTCCTTAATTTTAATCTCCAACGCCACCCAGTGCTTGTTTATCACAATGAAAATTGTGTAGATTTTCTTTACAGATGCCCATGGCTTCCCATAATCACCAGGGCACGTACCGAAAAAATAATCCTCAGTGTTGACTTCAAGAGGTATGTCTTCCCCATAACTTGAAGCATAGTCAGGCAGGTACTTTAGGTAAAATAGCCAATCAAGAACAAGAACATCTCGATATTTGATAGGGTCCTAAAAAATGCGCCTCCTAATGTGAATCAATCCTGCTTCTAGATGCTAAACAAGGTAATAAAAAAGTGACTTCAACAATCATCTAATACAATAAAATCCAATCCACACATATATATCTACTCCAAAAAACAAGCAGTTATTACCTGACAATCAAGCCACAGATTCTTCACTAAAATGTGCTGGAAAAACTTTTTGTCAAATCTTTAAATTGGACCAGCAACAGAAAAATTCCTACCCAAAATTACACAAAATGCGTAAAAATATATCTAGCATGAGATGCTGTAACTAATATTATGCATTTACAAACAAATATGATATAATGGAAATCACAAACAAATATAATAGTAAACAAACAAATATAATAGTACACAAATTTCATTAATATTATGCATTTACATACACCAAGTACCCCAAATAGTTACAAAATACACTGGTATGATTTGAATGGAAATCAGATACAAAATATTGCCAAACACAAAATTCCATTCATATCATACATTTCCTTAAATTAACTCCCACAAAATAGGTGCAATTACACTGTCTTTTCACAACAGATATACATTAGACCTATGGCTAAAGAGCTGATCGACAAAGTGGACAAATGGCTTGAATTGCCACCCACTCTAGGAGACACTCTGGGTGGAAGAAAGGGTCACACGGTGTGCGAAGGACAGGCATCGATGGCAACATCAGATCAAGACATATTGTGCATTTATCCCCATCCTGTTCCAGATGATGTATCTCTTGTAAATTGTCATTGTGTTCTGCATTTGTTGGAGGAGCTGGGGGATTTACATCCATGTTAGAGTCGGAGCTCATATTAGATTCAGAGCTTGAATCAGAGCTTATCTCAGATTCAGGGTCGTCAATGAAATGTACATCCATAATGAGGTCTGGGCAGAGACCATATTCAATGAACTCAGCGTCACCCGCAAACCAACTGCGAGTATATTCCATTAACATCTGGTTGGCTACTTGAGTTCGAACCACACTAGTGACCCCTGCTTCATTTAACACATTGTCACATTGTGAAAAAGTCATTGGCAACCCATTCCAATCAGAGAATGATCTTGGAACACCAGGGGAGGCTATCAGAATGAATAGACACGTGTAGTTGGCTCGGTCCATACACATGTGTCTCCTTTGGTGTGATAAAAACTTCAAAAGAGCCTACGGTGTAATGGTACCCCATTTCGGTTACAGTTGGAAGTGCCATCTAAGAATAGAAAACCTACACAAACAAAATAAACATACACTCATATAACTTGCTGAAATGAAAACCCTAACCGACTGAAAGATAATGAAAAAGTAATCTAAAATCAGAAAAAAACAACAACATAAAACTTGCTGGCAAAATGTAAAAACCCTAACCGATTATATAAAATTTACAGAAGAACGAAAGGGAGAGAATTACCTAAGAAAGGCGAGGGCGCACCTTGTGAAGATAAATCCGGAAAGGGGAAGAGCAGTGGAGGAAGATGAAAAGACTTGGAGAGACGGTAATGGGGAAGAGAGTGGAAAGAGTTGAAATGACGTTGGAGATATACTCAAGTACAACCCTTATATAAAGTAACTGAAATGGGCCAACTTCTTTGATCGGGAAAATGGGCCACGGTCTCCTATCATGAAGTTTAAACTAAACCAACACCAATGTTGTCCAATTCTATTGTTGTGCAAAATTTAACCTATTGTTCAGCAAAAATAAGATAATGTTGAGCAAATTTTCACCAAACGACCATGGTGTGCAATTTAATTCTAATGATGACCAAAAATAAGACAACATCGTGAAAAAATATATTTAAAAACTAAAAAATTATATTGAGGAAAAATAAGATCATATTGGGCACAAATTCACAAGGCTCAATTGTTGTGTAAATATAAAATATTATTCATCAAAAATAAGATCATGTTGAGCAAATTTTCACCAATCGCCCTATGGTGGGAAATTTTATTTGAATGATAATAAAAAAATAAGACCACATCGTACAAAAAATATATTTAAAAAATAAAAAATTATATTGAGGAAAAATAAGATCATATTGGGCAAAAATTCACAAGGCTCAATTGTTGTGCAAATATAAAATATTATTGATAAAAAATAAGATCATGTTGAGCAAATTTTCACCAATCGCCCCATGGTGGGCAATTTTATTCGAATGATAATCAAAACATAAGACCATATCGTGCAAAAAATATATTTAAAAAATAGAAAAGTATATTGAGGAAAAATAAGATCATATTGAGAACAAATTCACAAGTCTCAATTGTTGTGCAAATATAAGACCCCATAACTTGAAGAATATTCAGGCAGGTACTTTAGGTAAAATAGTCAATCAAGAACAAGAACATCTCGATATTTGACAGGGTCCTAAAAAATGTGCCTCCTAATGTGAATCAAACCTGCTTCTAGATGCTAAACAAAGTAGTAAAAAAGTGAATTCAACAATCAACTAATACAATAAAATCCAATCCACACATATATATCTACTCCAAAAAACAAGCAGTTATTACCTGACAATCAAGCCACAAATTCTTCACTAAAATGTGTTGGAAAAACTTTTTGTTAAATCTTGAAATTGGACGAGCAACAGAAAAATTCCTACCCAAAATTACAGACAATGCGTAAAAATATATCTAGCATGAGATGCTGTAACTAATACAATGACAACAACATTTCATAACAAATATTGAACATAAGAATAAACCATACCTTTGTTTCTTTACAAGTCCATAAATAAATTCATGATCTTCCGAGCCGATCAATGACTTGTTAGGGGCATGCTTTGGCATCCTCCCTTTCTTCTCCCGCTCAACTGGGCCATACATGAATGTACTGGTTGATGGGATAAGATTGGAAGCCTTTAATTGTTCAACTTCAATTTTAGTTGCAGGATCCTTGGCGACCGAATCCCAATCAACACCTACACCCTTATCGTCATCGTTATCAGACAGAGTGATGTACTTTTCCAAGGATGGGTCAACTCTAACTCCAGCAACTTTACCATCAGCACCTTCACCTCCACACTTTGTAGATTGAGGGGCTTCAGCAGAAGTTGATTGAATTCCAACCTCATCTCCGATCATTTTGGCATCATCAACTTCATGCTTCATTAATGAAATATCACATTTCAAATCCTGCAGACATTTCACTTCCGCACATACAACCTTAAATTCAGTGTCAACGACAATAGATGGAAACTCCTTATCCACTCCTGGAACCTCAAAACTTATTGATGGCAAAGACACGTGCACAACTTTAACAGAAGCATGAGATGATTTCAACACTAACTCCTCATCAGGGAAAGACTGCTGAAGATCAGACACAACATCATTCACAATTTTGTTCAGATCTTTATCATCATCCTTCACAGGTGTGCCCTGTGACTTACCGCCACTAACATGTTCATCATCGACGTTCAAAGGAGTGCCCTTGGACTTACCAGCAATGTGCTTATCATCTTCAGGCTTGACAACATTTGCCTGCAACCTCTCAACCAAAGCCTCATAATTAGCAACCCTAACCTCAATCTCATCGTACCTCTTCGACATCTCACCAAAAACTTGAAGAATCCCAGTCAACTCCACAATCTTTGTTTCAATTGCATCAACCCTCGCAGACAGTAGATACATAGATTTAGGGACCTCTTCAAGCTTCTCAATCCTCCTAAAAATCTCCTTCACCCAATCAGGATGAGATGGGAGAGAAGAAACAAAAGCATCAACATGTGTTTTTGGAGGCAACTCACCAGTTGAATCATTGTTGGCCTCCATTTGAGGAGATACATCTTCAGTACCTTCCACTTTCTCTACTGACACTGTTATTTTGCCAGCTTCAACACTTGAAACACGAATTTCTTCATTCCCACAAGCAGCAGATGATTGACCAAACACAGACCCCCCATCAAAACAATCATGTGCTTCAACACTCCGCAAAGGTGACCTCTACACATAAGGTGTCGCTACATCACCGTCTCCTACGTCGTCACCAGAAGGTGTCTCAACTCCTTCAACGTTGTCACCACAATCAATCACATCTGAAAGATCGGCCAAAATAGAAAGCCTGGCAGTATGAGGAGCATCCATTTCATCAGATTTAGAAGAATTGGTGTCAGCAGTAAAAATGTCAACCTTGTCATCACAAACACGGCCTTCACCACAAGATTTTGAAGAATGAGTGTCAGCAGTAAAATCATCAAACTTGTCATCACCAACACTGACTTCACCACCAGATTTAGAGACTGCAACATGAATATCTATGGTCTCCACTCCATGGGCACCCTCATTATCAACAACATGAACTGAAGGAAGAACAGAAGACCTGTCAGCAGTACTATCATATAACGGCCTCCCACTACCTACACCACCTTTCTTCATCTTATATCTTTGCTGAAAGACAATATTCAGCGGGACATCATCGTCTAATAAATCACATGAATTAGTACCCAAACGACATCTCTTGGAAGATGAAGCAACCACATCAACCTCCTTATGCAGATTTGTGTCAGCAGTAACTCTCTTAACCTTCTTTGAAGGAATAACTCTACTACCTTTCCTCACTGCTGAAGCCTTCTGTCTAAGCTTCTTTACTTCACTATTGATAGATTTTTTACGTTCTAAAGCAATGTATGGATTGAATAGAACACGACTTGCAGCACGACCCCTCCTCAGGGGAACCCGTTCCTCAGAGGATTCGCTGGACGCCACCTTCTATTTCTTTTTACCACCCATCCCTCCAGTGGAAGATTTCCTCTTCTTTGAGGTCTCTACAACATCTTCTTTATCCTCCTCAGCGAAAACTTCAAAAGCAGTTTCAAAGAACTTCCCATCCTGTTTCTTTCTAGCAGCCTTGCCTCTCTTCGCATGTGTTTTCTTCTTTGAGGTCTCTCCTTCAGCATGTTTCTGCATGACATTAGCTTCTTTATCATCAACCTGGACAACCCTGTTTGAAAACCTAGCTTCATGTGCCCTTTTACGAAGACGACGACTCTCATACAATGTCTCATCAACAGGTCCAAAAACTATTTCATAACTTGATGCATCAACTACTGTATCAACTACAACATCAGCTTTTTCATCAGCAAACCCCATCCCTTCGGTGCGTGCAAACTCCCCATAAATAGGGAATAACGGAGTCTGGACAAAATGCATGTATCAGAATAAAAACCCAAAGATGTATCAAATAAAAATGTTCTTAAAGAGGAAAAATATAAAATTATTACCAAATCGCCATGAAAGAACTTCTCAGCCTCAATGTACACATGGCTATAATCACATTCCAAGTGCAATGAGTATGGATCTCTATCAGGCATCTTAAAATTATAGTCAAAATTAGTAGAGATAGCTGGGAAAGCTTCTAATATCCAAGCTTGTTACAAAAGAAAACTCGTTCTGACACTACAAAACAATATTTAAAAAATGCTCACATAAACAATAAAGTTGTGGTAACACAGACAAAAAATTGTTGACATAAGACATGCAAACACTAAAGCACAATACATGGAATGCAAGGCAATACCCATACATTTGATAAGAACCCCTAACCCCATTTCGATCTGAAACAGAAGAACTCTTCAATGACTTCAACAAATGGGTGTATGACTCTCTACCCCAGGGATATAGTTCAAACTCCTTCTCATTGCACGCAAGAGATAAGAATTGTGCACTTACAACTTCTGACCTCCTATAAACAATTAACCTCTCAATCAGCAACAACTTTGCCATAATCAACTTCTTCTTAGACTTCTTTTTCTCATATATGAAACGATCAAGTAACTCATCATAAGTCATTTTCTTTTGCCCAAAAAATTCAAATATTGACACTTTCTTTGGGATATTACAAACACGGTCTTCACAAGGAAGGCCTGTAATAACATGAAACTCGGCAATTGAAAAACGTGCGATATATCCACCAACTCTAAACCAGAACTCATTCTCTTTTTGTGTTTGTACTTGACGGAGCACCATTTGATGCATAAGCTGAAAATTGGTAACCATTTTGGTGCCTTGCGTTAGCACCCATCCAAGGCAACTTTCTTCCAGAATATTGTAGTGAGAATGAGACAAATGCTCCTTAATCAGATCACAAACAGAAGGATATGAATATATGTTGGATCTACAATGAAATCGCTTAGAAACAGGAATGCAATATTCCAAACCTTGATCAATCACAGACAATTAACCAAAAAACAAACATCAGATTAAGAAAAAAATACAACTTGCTCATCAACAAAAGAATTCCAAATGGAAAACTAAAATAACTTACATCAGAACCAGTATAAGATGTGGATGAATCAGAAGATTGAGCTCCTACAAGAAACAAAATACAGAACAATGTAAATATACAATAACAGAATCTGTGATGAAGCAAACAACTATAAACAATAACAATAAAATGTCACCAAGACATAGTAAAAGAACATAAACATCACAAAGACAACACAAAATACCAAATCCAACACTACTACATTAACGAACTAATGTAGCGGGTGGATGTGGCGGTTAGGTTTAGGTGGCGGTTTAGGTGGCGGTTTATGCAGCGGTTTTCATGATGCATATTCAGTTGTAAATCAATTTTCCGTTTTGAAAGCTAAGTTGGCGGTTTATTGAGTCTAATGTAGCGATTTAATAAAATCTAAAAAATAAAAAAAAATGTGGCGGCATTAATATAGAATATGTAGCGGTTATCCGCGCGGGAGATTTCCGCGCGGACTTTCTCCACTCTAGTACTCCACCACTTCATCGAGGTTATCAGTTGGCTGTTTAATAAATTGGCGGTTTATTGAGTCTAATGTAGCGGTTCAATTATATTTTAATATTATCAAAAAGTACTTTCTCCACTCTAGTACTCCACCACTTCATCGAGGTTATCAGTTTGGCTTCACCAAAATCATCCCCCTCACCCCGAACGATCTCCTAGTTTGCCCTTTTCGATTCAACCTTTGATTTCACCCA
The DNA here is from genome assembly GCA_037127255.1 of Persicaria tinctoria. NCBI lineage: Eukaryota > Viridiplantae > Streptophyta > Magnoliopsida > Caryophyllales > Polygonaceae > Persicaria > Persicaria tinctoria. The sequence goes on along the minus strand of JBANSL010000016.1, from coordinate 69,992,386 downwards.
GTGAGTCCCGATTTCAGTTTCGTCCCTCTCTAATCGACCTTCAAATTCACTTAATCGGTGCCTAAATCACTCACGGGGCCTGTATGTTTCCCTTCCGATGTATGTCTTTGGTGCGAAAATTAGCCCTCGAGCTTCGATTGATGTTGTCCTTCAGTGCGAGCAATTTCTTCTAGTGCTTGGAGATAGTTCTGGTTCGTTTCTTTCTCTCTATCTTCTGCTCTTTTTTTTTTAAAATAATGTATTATATATTGTCTCCTTCCAAGTTGCTGAGCGAGGGGTTAGGGTTTTTATGGAGCACAGAATCGGGCTATGGAGCTTAGAATTGTGGAATAGAAGAGAAGAGGAAGATTAAAGAGGGAAAGGTTCCTGCATGTATTCCCATTTATAATGCATTCAATGGCTTAAGAGCCCAAATCATGAGATCACCATTACACTGATAGATGAAGGATGATATGTTTAGGCTTGTTTGCATTTTAATTTTGGGTATAAAATGAGTAGTTTTAGTTTTAAACTAGAGGACAAATGGTCATTTCTGGGTGCTAATAACAAAATTCAGTCCCCTACTCCCCTTGCCCCAGGCTTCCATTGCGGTTCGGTCTTCGATTTCAACAAATTAAGGACCTCCAATTTCTATTTCCCCAGATCAATTCGACCTTCATTTCGCTTTGGTTCCCAAATCAGTAGTGTCATTCAATTTCCCATTTTGTGAACAATCAATCTCCTAGTACAAATTTTTTCTTGGCATTAGTTTTGGAATTCACACCTTTCTTGGCATTCTTGTATAAGTAACAGGTTATTGATGCTATGTGTTGTAGGAGGAAATTGAGACTTGCAATAAAATATAAATAAATCAAAGCAAACCAGATTTCGTCCCTTGCAAATGATTACAAGACTCCCTCCCTATGCAGGAGTGGGAAGTCAGGATCGATCCACGAGGAAGCGTGTAAGCGGATCCTAGGCAATGGAGAAATCTCATGGACAGAAGTCGGCGACGGATGTCCTCGATCTTGACTAGGGTTAGTCGACAGAAGATCGGACAAGTCGAGCAGCGCAGCAGTAGGCACAGGTTTTAGTCGATCTCGACTAGGGCTACTCGAGATCGAGTAGGGTTGCTGACGTCGAGTTGGCTTGGTCGATTACCTGCACACAGAAGCCACAACGATCCTGGAATCAAGGATCAGTAACTCGAGATCGACCACAGTTGGTCGAGATCGAGTAAGACAGAAAACTAAAACGAAACAAATTAAAGGCAAAGGCTTTGGGACTCTCGAAAATAAACTATATGTGAAAGACTTCCAAGATTGGGGTTTGCAACAACGATAACCAAGCATGCGTAAGGCAAGAATAAAACAGATAATCATGCGATTCGCATCAAAGGACTAAGTTTTCGCCTCTTCCAACAATTAGACAACTCTTTCAAGAAACCCTAATTGTCTCTACTGATTTTATGTTTACAATCCAAGTTGTTAGCATGGACCTCTATTAGATGGGTAATAAACACATAACAATTAGTAGATGTTCAAAACATGATAAAGGTCGGATCTTTACCTCAAACACGCATGGCTATCGTCGGGCTCGCCCCAACCCCAGAAGTGGGTGGACTACTCGCACTTCATCACAACCTCAGACATCATTGATTGAAAGGAAATAACTTGCATTAAACTAAATTCAAAGACTTTACAATCCCGGCAATCCAACTCTCGTTGAATGCCGAAACCCTAAAACCTTCGAACTCCTAAACTGTGTCTGTGAACTACTTCTCTAGCTTCTGAATTGGATTATCCCTAAAATCAGCCCCATGGGCTTTATTTATATCCTTCTTCTCCTTGCTATTCAAGGATAGAATATCTCTATCTTTATCTAAATCTATATCTAAAAGCTTAATGATAAATAAATGGAATAACATTAATAAATCTAAAAAGGAAATTATATCTAAAAGACTAAAGTATCTTCATGTGGATAATTCTTCTCTTCATTGGATAGATGTTGATAGATCTCGGATAGACTCAGCAATCTTCGGCCCCAAGGAATCGCAATCCGAGTAGGACAGCTCAAACCGCGTTACGCGCTCCCGGACAACTTTCCTCGATCTCGAGTAGACTTACTCGATCTCGAGTAACATTGTCGTCGACTTCGGCTTGGCTCGTCGTCTCGGGTAGCTGGTGCTCGATCTGCTCGGACACTGGCTCACAGGTTTCCTTGATCTCGGGTACCTTACTCGATCTCGAGTAACAGTGTTGATCATGGCTTGGCCAGGTGTTGTCGAGCAGCTTCTCTTCGATATGGCTCGGGGAGTGTGCGTCTGGGCTTTTCGATATCGAGTACATAACTCGATATCGAGTAGAGTATTGCTCCGCATCGGCTTGTCTGGCTTGGTCGGGTAGCGCTCCTCGGCATCCTCGATCAGGCTCTCCTCGACTCCGGCCTAGTCTTCACTTCTTGTCGATCTCGAGTAGAAAACTCGATCTCGAGGAACTTCTTGGAGTCGGTTTAGCTCGTCTTCAGCTTCTCGACATGGTTCTCCTCGATCAGTGATGTGCCCGGACATTTCTTGTCGATATCGAGGAAATAAAGTCGATATCGAGTAAAGTGTGGCCTCCGTCTTTGCTTCTTGGTTTTCTCCCGAAATGGTTCCATATTCTGCAATATTAAACAGAAACTTATGTAGATCTCCATTTCTGGTAAATAAGCATATACTACATAAATTCGACATATTCTCAACCAGAAATATGCAAAGTGTATAGAATATGGAACTGAAATGTGCATAAAAGCATGGCTACTTTAGAGAAATTACTATGCTTGCCTAATCTCAGTTTCAATTATTTAAAATTTTTACGAGAAACTTTGCTTCAGAACATCTTATGGTTTGGAACTTTTTTGTTTATCATATTCTTCAAGTTTTGTCCTGTTACACATGTGTCCATTACTTAGTTACCAAAAAGACTATGCCCCTAAACTCTATAATACACCTTTAGTCATCCTTGAGAGCTGCACCACAATTCTATAACAAAATCCATTAAAAAAAAGGCTTTTAGTCCCTATGCATGAGTGCATGGCCCCAATCTTCAAGTGTACAAAGAAAAGCACTTAATCATGTACCACAAATAAGCTGATATGGATAAGACTTGAAAGATTTTAACAATATTCTATATAAAAAATCCAAATAGAACGTTCTTGATCTCCATCCATGACCAAATCAAGTGTATCATAAAATGCTATGTTCTATTCGTTGACGTACTAGTCTTGTGTTTAATATTCTGCAACAAGACGGATTGAAATATAGATGTCTTATTGCTAAATTTTTAAATTGGAGTATCGTCTATGAAATTTTGTCCATCTGCATTTAACTAGCAGCATAAAAACATTCAACTCTGAGCATAATATGAAGAGAGAGAATATTTGGAGTCATCATTCCCTTTATCAACTTGAGTCTCCCCACAAGCAGTGAAGGTTAGGCTTCCCTAATAAATTCTGAGAGTTACACCCCCTACTTACACATTTGCAGATTGTAAATGACATAGAATTTTTTTTTGATTACAAAATTACAACTTGTTACTTGTAGTGATACAGATTTTTATTAAGATTACATAATTTATAGAATTTTTTCTTCTAATTACAGTTTTTATTTTTATGATTACAGCTTGTAAATGATGCTGATTTTTTTAACATTACAGAAATTACATATTTACAGTTCTTACTTCTCTGATTACAGATAGAATATTTTTTTTTTCAGATTATAGTTTTTATTTTCTGATTACAGATTACAGCTTGTAAATGATGCTGATTTTTTTAACATTATAGAAATTACAGATTTACAGCTCTTATTTCCCTGATAACAGATTATAGATTATTTTTTTTCAGATTACAGTTTTTATTTCTCTGATTACAGATTACAGAACCAAATTGATGTTTTACTTCTGAGAGTAGAAATGACTAGCGCCCTTTAGATAAGTGATTAAACTAGTTAGTATTTGAAGAAAGTATTTGCATGTATGCTTGATTCTAGTCTCTTTTTTTTTAGTTCATATATTACCAGATTATCTTCCCTTCATTGCTGGAATTAGCTTCCCAATTACTCACGTGGAGTAGATTGGTAGCAAGTATAATAGAGAACTTAAAAGTTGAGAAATTTCTAGTGCTATGTGCTTTAGTGGCTTTCTTATGGATGTAGCTGTGTGTAAAAAGAAAAAGAACAAAGTTGACTCCGGTTGTTATTCCTCCTCCTCCTCCTATATGCTTTAGTGACTCTCTTATAGATGTAGCTCTAGTGTTATGTGCTTTAGTGACTCTCTTATATAATACTCCCTCCGTTCCAAAATACATGGGTTTTTAGTTTTCGGCACGTTTTTTAAGGAGCGAAAAACTATATGAAATATTATTTTTTTAATTAAATTTTTTATATAATTTGATACTTATTAGTAATAAGTATCAAATGATATAAAAAATTTGATTAAAAAAATAATATTTCATAGAGTTTTTCGCTCCTTAAAAAACGTGTCAAAAAGGAAAAGCCCATGTATTATGGAACGGAGGTAGTATGTTATTTTCCTTATGAATTACATGTCTTTTCCACATTTTAATTTATAAGTAAGAGAATTCTGAAATTTGCACTATTATATTGTTTGGAATAGGGAATAGATGGGAAAAAGGGACAAGCCTTCGCAACAAAACGAAAGTATGCATGAATATGATAAACAAAGGTTGAAACGAGTATTAGCTAATGTTGAAAAAATGAAAGCTGCTGGTTGTGATGCTAAGCTGTTAATAGCGAACGAAGCACTGCGAAAAAAGGTGGAACAAGTCTCACAAAATCTGCAGAGTATAAGCTGCTTGTCAACAGAAGGATCATATATGGATCAACAATTGGAGGTATAATTATCCTATATATGATAAACTTTACATGTTATGATTAAATAGCTATTTCAATTTTAAGTGTGTGGATACATTTAATTTTGATGGTATTTTCTTAAACTATCAAAAGGTTGATAACCAAGTGCATGATCCTCAGCCGCAGCCCTTAAGTGAATCTCGAGTATGTATTTTCTCTTTTATTTAATTATATAGTTTCACTTTTCATTTTATGACTATAATGACATATTTTGTAGGTGCCAATGAAACTGAAATGTGTAAGGGGTAAGAAAGAAAAGAAAATACTTACCCAAACTTTGCCAATGGCTGAATTTGTGAAGTTTAAATCTCAAGAGAGCAAGCAACAAAAGGCCAAAGATCAACAGAAGTCTAAAGACCAACAAAACCATCGTCAACTCCAAGATTCAACTCTTGTAACAAGTCAACCACAACAACTAAAGAATTTGGGAGGAGATGATGCACAATCTTCTAAAGGGTAATTAAGTCACAAAATCAGAAATCTTACTGTGCCCCTGGATCTCTATCAGCATATGTGAACATGAGAATACAAGATTCAAGTGTGCAAAATAATCATGTGCATCTTCACAATCATGAGCACATTTCACCACTAGCTTCTGAAGATACAGATGAGATTGCGTGTCAAGAAGGTATTGAAAATAACAGAAATGAAGTGGAAGATCGGAATATAGTAGCTGCTTTTGGAAACGATATTATTGCTGAAAATGAAAATGCAGGAAACAGTAGTACAAAAGTCTTCGTTAATACCGGTATTTTAAGACCGGTTGTTTTAAACCGGTAATAATTACCTCTCGGTTACCGGTTATTCTGAATAAGCGCTATTAAGTGACTTTTCAGAAAATTAAAACCGGTTTTTTAATTATATACCGGTATTAAAAATAGGCGCGGATAATTGTTACCGGTTATATAGAATAACCGGTTTTATTTGTAAAAAAAAGTTAAACGGAAAGAGATATTATCGCTCGCTCTCTCTCAGTCTGTGCGTCCTCTCTCTCCCAGTCTCCCGACTCCATCGCTCGAGATCCTTCAAACGACTCTATCGACTCACTGCATGCACCTCCTTCTCGCTGGAGAATCAGTCTCTCTCTTCATCTCCTCGTCGGCTTCCCTCGCTCCATCCTTTCACCGGCAGCTTCCTGCGTGCGACCTGCTGTTTTCTTCTCCTGCACACGCAAATCTCCCGCCCGTCATCTCCTTCGCCTGAGTCGCTAGCTGCTGCCGAAGCCCCTGCAACTCCCGAGTTGTGGACATCTCTCATACGTACAACGCCTGTAAGTTTAAATGTTTAATTGTTCTTCTAGGTTGTGCTTCGATTTGGGATTTCTCCAACTCCAATTTTAGGGTTTTTGATAGATTTCCAATTTTAGGGGTTTTGATAGATTTTGCAAATTTATGTTTGGAATAGATAAAATTTTAGGTTTTTTTGACAGATTTTGCAAAATTGTACGCCTATGCCATCTCCAGCCTCCTCCAACCGCTCTCCATCTCGCTTCATATCGCTCCTTTCTCGCTGAGCATACTCCAACAAGCAGTTTGGTTTGTCCTTTGGATTCGAAATCGAAGAAATCAAGGTCAGGGCTCTCTCTTCTCGTCTCTTTTGCTTCCCTCTCTGATGATGATTTCTATCGAATTATGTGTTATGATTCATCGGAAATTGATTTTGAATTCGGGAGATTTGAACTTCTCCTTTATCGATTAAAGAGAAGTCGAGTACTCATGCATGATTCAATTCGGATTTGTAGGGATTTTTGGGCTTTAGATTTGGTTCATTATTCGGATTTGAAATCGAAGAAATCATGGTAAGGACTCTCTCTTTTCCTCTGTTTTGCTTCTCTCTGATTATGATTTTGTTGTTTTGTTGGTGGCCACCGATCTGTCAGGCAAGCCCTGTTCTAATCACTTTTGATTCATTTTGGCCTTCTATGAGAGGATTAGCCTCTAGGTTCTTTCTGCTCGTTGCTGAGTATTTTATTATCAAAGTCAGAATAGGGCTCTTATGAGAGAGAGCTTGTTCTTTGCAAGTGGCTAGGTGGAATTGGCCTAGGGTTCCTTCGGGTGCCCTCGGATTCCCTAAGTTTATGATCTCTGTTCTTATAATCACTAATTTAGTATATCTATGTTGTTGCTCTTTTGGCTCCGTCAATGACTTCAAATTAAGGAAATGGAAACAGCGGAGTCCTGAACAATTAGAAATTATTTGCATGCTGTAAGTATGAGCTTACTGTGGTCTTGTTTCTAGATCCCTGGGTTTTTATTTGTTTTTGTTAATTGGTATTAATTGTTGCCTTTTTTTTTGTTTGTTCAGATCCCGAATGGTGCTGCTGCCTGCTGGCCATTACCTTCTTGAGCCGATTTACAGGTTATCATTATCTTTTACTCGATATTGTAGATTTGGTTGAAGTTAATAATTCATTTGTGTACTTTGACAGCCTTTAGCTATGGCTTTTGATACCGCTACCTGTATTGGCAAATATGTGCAATTTTTTCTTCCAAGTAACTTGTAACCTTAGGTCACCTTTAGGTTGTTTGTATTGAAACTCCTATATATGAGCCCTAAAGGCTAAAACTATTATCAGTCACTCAAGGTACACTGATAGAAGGCATTCAAACTCCTATATGTGGGCCTGAAACTATTATTAATTACGCCAGGTACACTAATAGAAGAAAGAGTGTTGTTCATCACTTCAAGCAGGCTTTGATATTGGATCCATTGTTTTTTGGGCTGCTTGTGACGAGCTTTGTGTTTTAGGTATGCCTGCTCTATCTAATCATTGTCGTTTGAAAGTATTTCTATTGTTAACATTCAATTCTTTAAAAGTTTATTTTGACACGGGATTGCATCTCATGCATGTAGCAAATTGCACACTTATATAAGGTAATGTACTCGTCTCGAGTAAGATATCTAGTAGTATGATATTTTTTTTGGAGGGCTTCTCAAATCTCGACGTTTTATTCTAAATATCAATTTTGTGCCACTGAATTGATGGGTGAAATGAATACATTTCCTTAAATCTCAAATAGGCAGATGCTTGGGTTAATTTTTGTAGGTTTGCTGAAGAAGCTAGTACATTTTATAGTGAATCAGTTGCTATTTATGTGCAGAAGCTGCTAGAGTTTATCATATGACTAATCTACATGCTTCATATGTGTTGTATAATAAGGATTCGATTCTTTTGAAAAGTCAGGAAAAGCATCTGAAGATTAATAGATCACTAGATCCTCTTACAAATTACTGAAAGCTTCTGCTTTTGACTTGAAATACGTTCTTTATGATAATGTATTTTTTAATGTTCTGCAGGGCCAGCTGCTGGATGGGTGAAGATTAAAGTTCGAACTAATGTAAGTACAGGATGATGATGTATGCTTCACCTCACGCTATTAGATTTTTCAAATTGAGTAAACTACCATTGAACTTTGCCTTCATTTATTTTCTTGTGTACTACAGAGGAGAACTTGAAATGTTCAGACTTTATCTTTAAAAAATCAGTTTTTACTTCAAGTATTGAGCTACTGCTGATTTTTATTAAAATTTAATTTCTTATGCAGAAAGACTACTATGAGGTCTATGATTTGGTTCCATGACTTTTACGAGAAGAGGTGATTCATTACCTACTTGTCATCCATTTAATTACTTGTAATCTTTAAGTCCTTGATGGTTGGTGTAGTGATGTATGTAAATATTGTTCCGAATCATCCTTTATGAATTTCGAACATTGCATTGATCTCACTCGAGTGTAACATGGGTATATTTAGATAAGAAGAAAATAATATCCTAGAAAAATGGTGCTTAACCTTTGAGCTTGCTGTAATGGTTTTTTGCTCCTTAATTGACACGCTTCTTTTGCTCATAATTACTTTGTGTCAATATTTAGGTGAATGTGGGTGGGTTACTTGGCGGTTGACAATCATGTTCAAGTCTTTTGTAGACAATGAAAGAGATAGGTTGTTATATATTACTGAAGAACCTACCTAGGGTGAAGAATATCTTCTTTTTGGATGATTTTGAAAGGCATTTTGCGGTTTAATTGGTTATCTTTAAGGGGCAGTTTGTGAAATATTCATAAAAAATGGCTAAATTAGAGGAGTATCTATATATTTGAAAAATTTGCAAAACTGTCCAACCCTTTTAACGGAACTTACTGTGCTGACATCTTTATCGCCCTCTTCTTTCTCCTTCCTTCAAATCCCTAATCGATCTACCCGACGCCGGCTCTCACCTCCCCACCGGCCGCCTCCCTCGCCGCCATCGCCGGACGCCTCCCTCACCACCGTCACCGGCCGCCTCCCTCACCACCATCACCACTCTCTGTCGAGATCTGTTGTCTCCGAATCCACTCTCAGTCTCGAGGTCTTCGGAGGTCTTCGACTGTTTGCAATCGAGATCTCCCTTCCGATTGCTTCAACTGGTTGCGGCTCTCACCACCATCACCGGACGCCTTCCTCACCACCGTCACCGGCCGCCTCCCTCACCACCATCACGACTCTTTTTCGAGATCTGCTTGCGGAATCTGCTTCCCAAGGAGCCCGAACCTATTTGCAAATCAGATAACTTACTGTAGGAGGAAGGAGATAAAATTATGCAACCACCCTTTTGCAAATATAAAATTGATGATATGCAAATATAAAATCATCTAGGGCGTATATAAAATTATGAAATATAAATATTAAATTTAATTTAATATTGTGGTAATATAAATAGATAAAACCACCCTTTTGCAAATGTAAAAGTATGATATGCAATTATAAGTTGTTGATATGCAATTATAAGTTGTTGATATGCAAATATAAATTGATGATATGCAAATATAAATTGATGATATGCAAATATAAGTTGATAATATGCAAATATAAATTGATAATATGCAAATATAAAAATAAGTTGGGGAAATAAAAATAAGTTGGGGAAATACAAATTTATGTTGTGAAAATATATGATTATAATATGCAAATATAATTTGATGGTGTGCAAATGTAAAAGTATAATATGCAATTATAAATTGATGATATACAAATATAAGATTAAAATATGCAAATATAAATTGATGATATGCAAATGTAAAAGCATAATATACAATTATAAATTACTAGAAAATTGCACTAATATATCTTATTATTGAACAATTATTAGAAAATTTTGCAAATTAATATAATTATTATAAATTTAAGCCTATGCGGGATTCGAACCCACATATTTGCACATAAGCACATCGCTCTACCATTGAGCTAAGAGGCTTGCTATTTTAACTTTCTAGCCCAAGATTCTTGGACTTTAATGTATTTGTTTTTGATATTTTCATATTTGGTCAATATTAAGACATATTTTCATATTTGATCGACTTTAATGTATTTGTTTTTATAGTCCTCGTATATAAAGACATATTTTCATATTTGATCAATACGGAAATATGTATCTATATACCAAATGGCAAATGACTACCAAGTTATACATAATCCAAGCCCATAGACAAATCCCACTTCAAATTAATGTACCAAACTAGACAAAAAAATACTAAAGTATATGAATTGTCACAAACGCAAGAGCCAATATTGCTGCACTAGCAGGATAAAAGAATGTAAATGGGAAGAAACTGAAGCATAGCATTCAAGGCCAGGAACCACATGAAAAAAAAATCAGAAACTGGAGGCAACATTGTTTAAAATAAAAATAAAACATCAGAAAGTTTTAACTCACCAAAGATGAGAAAAAATGGAATTTGTGAGCATTTGTCAGCATAGTAAGTTGCAGCAACACAACGTCAACATCATCTTCAGTAGAAGTGGAATAGCTGCTATCATTACACAATAGCTCAATAAGGGCCTTCAAATTTACGAAGCAGAGATCTGGGAATAAATCCATGGAATAGCAGAATAAGTAGGAAGGCAAAGGCATCACCAAGACTTAAATCAGAACTATCATAAGAAAATAATTAACCAACTAACCGTTGGCGATAACGTTTATCAATGTCGGTCAGTTCATGATACTTGTCAGGTAGTGGGAGTAAAGATTTGGTAAGAATTGAAAATGAACTCACACGAACAGAGAGCTCTCATGTAAATAAATAAGCATTTTAAAAGAACACAAGAGTCAAAAGAATAAGCATTTGGAATGGAACTTGAAGCTTCAACTATTAGTTAAGAGGTAGGTAAGCACATGGCTACTTAAACGTTCCTGTAAGAACCTCACAACAGATGATAACAATGCAGGAGGTGTGTATTCATAGACAAAACTAGAAATTGCATTCAGAAACCAAAGAAAATGTAATGTAACAACACAATTTGTCGAACTTGAGTGTTCAAACCTATGTTTGTTACCGTGTTGAATTAATGAAAAAATTAACTGTCACTGACACTATTATTCATTGAGCTTTTTATTTGATCTGGAAACGCTGCTGACAGCAGCTCCAAGTCCGCTGTTTGAAACTGTTGAATTCAGGACATGATTCATAACATTCACGTGTGCAGTCCCACAATAGAATTACTCGTCAAGAGATCTGCAATCAAGCAAAGAAGCCGGTGAGGGCAAGGGAAGTAATTAGACGACAGATCTTACAGCAACATATAGTTAATGACAAGTGAAAAGTCGAATGTTAAAATCATCAGTGGTATGGGGGATTCTAAAGCAACATATATTCAAGAAAGATAGAAGCAGTAAAAGATGTTGATCTAGAGATGAGGCAGAAGCCATATTTCGTTATTCAAGAAACATAGAAGCAGTAAAAGATGAGCTCTTGTCAATACAGAATTAAATTGTAGAATACATATATAGTGTTGCTAAATAATTCTCCCAATCCATCAGTTTATTTTGTCAGTTATTTTGAGATGTAATCAGGGTGAAATTGCTTTTGTATAATGAGAGGATGGCTTTATCATCGTACCTCCATCATACCAGTATGAACAATAGAGACCATGATACGCTGGAAGGGCAGGCAGAGAGCAGATGCTGCCATCAACAGTTACACCATACCCACTCTTTACCTACTGATTTCACAAGTCAAAATGGGCCATTGGCATCAAATGGAGTAGCAATGGAGGTGGGGTCTTCGATTTGCAACTCATTTGTAAAATTATGCTTCCCTGTCAGCGATCTTACTATACCTATTTAAATAGACAGATCAACACACGAAAATTCATATGAATAAAAGGTATATTTTCTTATATTCAAAAGCAAGAGAATGGAAGCATAGCAGTTATACTAATTATTAGATGTCAGCATAGCAGCCAAGACAGTTCAACACACGAAGATGTCAGCATCAAATAATCAGACACGAAAATAATCAGGAACTAGACGCAACAAGACAGCAGCTATGGACTATGGTGAAGAGATCTTTGGGGTAGTAGAAACTGAATTTGTATGCAAAATTGTACTAGTTTAATGAGAAAGCACAAGTAAAAATTAGTAAAATTCACTTTCACATTTCATAAAATTGATTGTAATGCAGATTACACTCTTTTGATAACTTGGTTGAACAAAACATCCTGGTGGGCAAAGAGAGGAAATGAATACCTATGATGATCATATACATATTATCATATAACATGTGATAAAATGAAATTGGTTTGTTTCCACCCAATCCAGCACTGTTTATATCTATTGGGAGGCAGATGTCAGCACTCCATTTTATGAGACTGAAAACTCAAAAAACATCAACCATAACAGCAGATGTCAACACCCCCTTTTTTTAGACTGAAAACTCAGAAAACTCCGTGTTAGATGAGGAATGAAGTAATCAGAGAGTCTTGTAAGTTACACAGAACAAGGTATAAGCATAATTTTAAAGTTACTTGAGATGATTTACTTAAAGTAACCCTGCTGACATACATATTCAGTACATCCATACTGCTGACATTTATATTCACACTTGAATTCCACAAATCAGATAACTCAAACAGATGCATACATGCCACAAAAATTCGAAGAGCACAAGAACACATCAGCGAGAACAAAGAGAGGCATAAGAACATAAAAGAACATAACACAATAAAGAAAAGATGGATTTGGTACCCGTGTCAACACATATTCACTCGGTGTCATCACATTGGCTTATTCGTCAGCAGAAGTATTCTTCCAGTTCTTCAATTCATTCTTCATGTCACCAAGCTCGCATTACAAAATCCATGTTCCAAAGCAACCTGCAAAAGGAATATGACAACTACAATTAGGATGCTGACATGAATGCAACCACAAGACAAATAAAAAATGCATTTCACAAGAAATCTAAGTTATGTGGTGCAAATATAAGTCACTGATATGCAAATATAACTTTATGATATGCACATATAACAATCTGTTATGCAAATATAACAATCTGTTATGCAAATTGAAACTGCTGACACCGGATGTCAGCAAGATTGTTATTCCCTCTTAATTTTACGCAAATAATGTGAAAAATCATATTCCTCCCGGCTATAAGTCTAGTAAAGAGCTATGCAAGTGAAAAATCAAATTGAACTTGTTTTACAAATTTCATAAATACAGATTTCTTAAATTACATATTGTTGAAATTGCATATTTAGGAAATTACAGATTTCTGAAATTTTAGTTTTGTGAAATTACATATTGCTGGAATTACATATTAAAATGTGAATTTAAATATTTTAAAACTTAATTTGCAGATTTTAAAAATGAAATTACAGAATTCAAGAAGTACAGATTTCAGAAAATTGATTTACAGAAATTACAGAATTACAACTGTTCTAAAATGTGAGAAAACGAATTTACGGAATTACAGAAAACTGAAATTACAGAATTTAAATATTAAAATGTGATCTACAGATTTTAGGAATTACAGAAATTACAGATTTCAGATATTACAGATTCCTGAAATTACAAATTTCAGGAATTACAGATTTATGAAATTACAGCTCCTCATAAGTCTTCCAAAATAGAACAGTTCGGTTTAGGTGGGGGAAGAGCCAGCAGTAAAACAGACCTAAAAAATAGGACCAAAATGCACAGAGAAATTTCAGTAGGACCAAAATGCACATGGAACTGTATTCAGTGGCATAATTCATCAATAGCGATAGGATGAAGACTAAACCATCAGAAAAAACAAGAGAAAAAGAAAAGGAAATCTGCAGGGTTCACTCACAATCAATGGGTTCACATCCCAAATTCAGGCAAAAATGTCAGATTTATGCTCAATTTCAATCACACAGAAAAACAACCAATCTAACATGAAGAGAACTCGAATACCAGTTCAGAAATTAGCCAAAACAAGACCAGTTCAGAAATAAAGCAAGCACAATGATAATCTGGGTGATACAAACCCTAATTGAACATAAGATCCATCCAAACCACTTCGAATTTCATAAGAATTAAAAGATCGGAATAAGATTTCACCTGATCAATAAAAGCAATTCCAGAATATTTTATTTCCATAAGATTTTAATGAATCATTCAGAAGATGTCAGCATTTACAAGTTTTCAAAAGATGTCCGCATTTACAAGTTTCCAGAAGATGTCAGCATTTACAAGTTTGATGAATCATACCGTTTACAAAGAAGATCATGCTCAAACTTCTACAATCCTTTAATTAAAGATATTGTAAAAGATAAAGCTTTTTACCATCAACACCTAAATGTCAACATTTAATGAATTTCTAAAGTTTTCATAAGATATCAACATTCAACAGCTAGATGTCAGCATTTATACAACTACAATTGCTAGATAACAGATAACTAATTCCAAATCATCTCATAAAATCTCTGCAAAGGAAAGCACCTTAGAGGATCCCAAACAACATCCCCAAATTTTCTTCAAAATGGAGAATGAAAATCAATCTTCCCTAAAAAATTTTAACCACATTCCAACAGTTTCTCCATTTTGGAGAATTATAATTATAATTTAATTTTTTAATTGTAAATTAAAAAATAGGCAGCAAAACTACACACAAAAAGATGCACAGGTGAACAAGATTTCAAGAAATGAAATGGAAGCAATGAACCAACAGCCCGGTGAAAATATGATAGAAACATGAATATAGGCCAAGACAACATGGATAATTACGTACCAATAAAAACTTCAACCAGGTTATATGTTGCGCACAAGGTGAGAAAGATGATCAAAGAAGTAGGCATATGCTGCACAAAGCTGTTATATTAAGTATTCTTCATTCCCTTAATCCTTGTAAATATAGTTTGAACAATGAAATGATAAATGACTGAATTCAAGCTGTCAAACTGTTAACTTAAGTATTCTTCATTCTTCATTCCCTTAATCCTTGTAAATATAGTTTGAACAATGAAACGAGAAATGACTGAATTCATTATAATTTATACAGTTAGTGACCAAGATTGAATGACAAAGCCAACAGAATCTATAATGCCGCACCTTTGTGACCTGATCTAGATGACTGAGGTAGGCCAAGCACTTGTAATCTTGTCTTAATCACATCTAAAGGACAAACAAAAGTAGCAGCGATAGAACCTGTATAATCCCACAATAACAGCAAAAGATCAGTTCCTCAGAAATCGCAACCAAATCCAATCACGCAATTCCTCAAAAATGTCAGTAAAATCAAACCAAAATCTGCTATAAAAAAAAAAGAAACCCTAATTTCACTCCAGCACGCCACAAGAAGGCAAAAGGCGACACAGCAATAGAACAAAGATAAAATGATTAGTATATACATACATAGCAACATAAGAAAAACACAGCAATAGAACAAAGATAAAATGATGAGTATATACATACAATGTGCCAACTTACATAAGCTATTGCAGGGGACTGATTGCAGGGGGGAGAGAGGACGGACAGGCGTACAACTGTCATGGAGGGAGCGCAGAATCAGAAATTGCAGGGGAGCCGGAATTTACAGATATGCTCAAATGATGAAATCGCCGGATGGAGGGAGCCAGAATTGACAGATGCTCAAACAATCTTCGACTGGTGATAATTAGCGATTGGTGAAGCCCCAGATCTTCGACAATGGAGGGAGCCAGAATCGGAAACCGCATATGACTGATATACTTACAACAGAAGGAAAGAAACTCCGGGGGAGTCGACCGAGAGGACTCAATCGAGGCAATCATCTTCAGGCACCCAAAGATGAAGTCGGAGAGACGGAATTGAAATCGCCGGTCGGTTATGCCCTAGATCTTCGATAATCGGAGCGAGGAGGAGGAAAGGGGAGAAGGTGCTGCGGCGGAGCGAGGAGGAGCCACTTTCTCTCACAATTGATTTCGCCGGTGTTCAGTGTTCTCAACGAAGATGGAGGGCGATGGAGATCGATGGAGGGCACAGGAACGACACAGGAACGGCGACCGGCGCGGGATCGAAGAGCGGCACAGGAGCGAGATCTTCACCGAACGGCGCCGCCCTACTCCAATCCAACAAATTGAGGCCGAGAAACCCTAGGAAGGAGACCGGAAGAGGCGCTTTCTGCTGGTGGAGGAGGCGGCGATTCAATGGCAACGACGGTGGTGGTGGGGGTGATGAGGCGGTGACGGCGGTCACAGATGACGGAAGGTTTGAGCTTTCCCTTTTGGAGAGCGATAAAAGATAAATGGCAACTAAAGGCTGTTAGGAGTAGGTTAAAAAAGACGGACAGATTAGCAATTAATACAAAAGGTAGGATACTCCTCAAATTAGAGGGAAAATTTGTGCATTCGGCACAAATATTCTCTATCTTTAATGTAGGTTGTATATATTGATAATTTAAAGTTTATTTTGGGTGAATTTTTTGTGATTGTTAATTATTATGTTGGGGGTGAATTTAAGTTGTTGGATTAATGTGAATTCTATGGATAGTTTATAATTAATTAGATGATGTGCATTTTTTGGTTAGTTGGGTGAACGAGGACTATTGTTTGGCAGACAGTCAGAAAGTCCACTGGCATCCATCATGGGTAGTGAGATCGGACAGGGGAGTGCCTATTTGAAAAAAAAAAAAAAAAATACCGGTTATTGATATGTAACCGGTGTCAAGAAACACTACATTTTAAAAAATAAACACTCAAATTATTACCGGTTTTATATAAATAACCGGTGTTAATTTTTTTACCCACATATTAATACCGGTTTTTCTGAAATAACCGGTATCCGAGAAAATTAATACTGGTTACACAAAAAGTGGTATTAACCAAGTTAATACCGCCGTCGTTAATACCGGCCCAATAACCGGTATCCGGTTCACTAAATAACCGGTATTAATGGGCAATTTTGTACTAGTAAATAATAATGCTGAAAACGAGAATACATGTAGTTTCTTTCCTGTTTATAAGTCTTTTGATTCCTTCGTTAATGTCATCAGGCAATTTACATGTTCTTTTACATATGATTTTGTTCACCTTTTACATGTAATTATAACTAGAGCCTAAAGAGAAGAAGCGTCGAGGGAGAACTACTTTACTAGAGGTGCATGCTCGCACTACGGACAAGCGTGATGCTATAATTTTAAATGGCATGCATTAACCAGTCGGGCCAACCAAAGAAATTGTTGAGAAGTTCAGTCAATTTTTAGGAACCGTGGCTAAAGATCCCATCCTCACTCCTTTGAATTTCATAAGCTGGATTTATGTGCCGACAAAGGAGAAAATTTGGGATTATGTCACGGTAATGTACTTGTGAATGCTTTTTCCTCATACAAATTCAATATCCTTACATATATAGACGTTTATTAATTAATCTTACAATTTATCATTTGTTAGAAGAGATACATTGTCCCAAATGAAGGTAAGAAGTATGTTCTTCAGACTGTTAATGCTTTATGGCGGTCTTACAAAGCAAGGTTGAAGGATAAACATTACTATCCACATAAAACCTTGGAGGAAAGGTTGGCTGATCGCCCTGTTCCCGTTCCGATAGATCAGTGGACGGACCTTGTAGAATATTGGGAAACAAGTGCAGCTAAGGTATGTATCTTTTATATAATTTCAACAACTAACATGTGTTAAGTTATTATAGCATGACTCATTCTTTTCCAGTAAATGTTACCTCGTGTTTTAAATGGTAATACGTAGGAAGTAAGTGCAACTAACAAAAGGAACAGAGAAATGCAAAGTGACATGCATACCATGGGTCCAAAATCGCTAGCTATGTTACGTCATAAGTTGGTAATGTTGGGTTTCCTTGATTAAATATACTTCCTTTTTTTTGGAAAAGTTAAGTTCTTTAGGCTATAGATTTCTATTTACAATTTATCTTATTCTATTGTACATATTTCTAAAGCAACAAGATGAACCAAACAAGAAGTTGTCATCACAAGCCGAAGTGTACATGGAATCGAGAAAGCGGACCGTTGGACGTACCTACCCTACAAAAAAGGAAGAGACGCTGGAAAACATTGTGAGCATAATCTTTGACCTTTTTTTTATGTAATCTACCATTGCTAGAAATGGAATTTTGAGTTTCAATTCTGGAAAAAAAGCAGTTGCATATGTTGAATACGCCATGTTTCTCATCACTACATAAGGAGAGACTCGTGGATTATCATTCTTTTTTTTATAACAGGCCCTTCTGTATTTAGCCTATTATATATTCCTTTTTTGGCTTACATAGGAGAAAATGAACTCTTTAAGATAAGGTAATTATCTACAACTTAGATAGTCACCTTGTCATTAAAAGATGTGTCGGCTAGCTAGTTTTCTCACCTTGCCTATAAATTTTTTCTTGTTCATTTTTACAAGTGATCCAAAAAATAGCCATTTGAAAATCTGTGTTATCTTATGTTAAATGCGTTTAAAAATTTTCAGGTCTTCTGTATCATGAATATAGTTCACACCATTTGAAGAAGCTTATTTCTGCAAGCACGGAAGAAATTGTTTCATCTCCACATAGCAAGTTAGTGAGACATGAGGTGGAGATGCCGAGGGAGGTGAAAGAATCAGTATAGCGATCAATTATGTACTAGAGAATGATTATATGTAACTTGAGTACTCATACCTTTTGGATTTCCTACTTTGGATTGTGTAACTAGTAGGTACGTTGTATATATTTGTTGAAGAAAAGTAATTTAAGTATAATAGTTTGACATCAAGTGTAACATTGTTCTTTAAAGGTAACATTGTTCTTTAGATGTAACATATTTAGTTAATGGTAACACACCATAAAAAGGTAACATTTATTCTAAAAGGTAACATTTACTTCAAATGTAATAGTTTTGTTATAAAATGTAACACTTGATTTTGCTAATGAAGAAGTGTTACATTAGCTAATAAAAATGTTACATTAGGTCAAATGCAACGGCCACAAATGCAATGCTAAAAAAGTGTTACCTTCTCCCTAATGTAACAAATTTTAGTGATAATGTAATATTTTTTAGTGTTACCTTAGGCCTTTATATGTAGTAGTGACACTTTGCCCTCCGTCAACAAACCAACAAACCAGGAAGACACGTCGGTCATCTTCAACTACTAGTTTACCAAGGGTCTGCTCCAAGCTGATGAAAGTTGCAAGGCCCAGTGCAACATCTGTAGTACGTCATACAAGTATCCCAAAGAAAGAGGCTATGACAACTACAAGAGGCAAATCAAGAACAAGCATCCCGAGAAATACGGCATGGCGATAGTCTAGACGCAATTAACCAGTTACGTAACTTCTTTCTTCTGGCTTATTTAGTTATGATTTCCAATATAGTTGTAATGAATTTGCGGAAATGGTAGCTACGGAAGGTTTAGCTTACGACTTTGCACATGGTTTACATTTTGACAGTTGGATGAGTAACACTATTAACCCCACTTACCACCTTATTTCTCGTCAAACTGCCACTAGGAAAATGGAGAAAAGTTTTATATGTCGAAAACAACAAATAGCTGAGTACTTTTGAAACCACTCTTATTTAAAAGTTTCAATTTGAAGTGATATTTGGACCGATAATTGGCTAGAGTACTCTTATATGGATATCACTTGTCATTGGGTCGATGAAAAACTTAATTACTTTGCACAAGAGAGTTTTGGCTTTCTGCTTATTTGACGAGTCACAATCGGCTCGTAGCATAGCTCATATGATTTTAACTGTTTTACAAGAATATAAATTGACCCAAACATTTTTTCCAATTGGTTTTGACAATGCCTTCGCAAATACGACCTCGATCTTTCGAAGAATGAATTCAATATTGTAGCCCCCAAACCGAAGGAACATTTTTCCACATCCGTTTCTACCTCACATTTTAAACTTATGTGTTCGGGAAGTTTATGATATTTACAACCTTATGTCGAACCTATTTATTTTGTTCTTAAGCCCCTCTGGAAGAGTAAAACGCTCCTTGAACAGTGAAGGCCTTCTGTAAGCAAAACAAGGTGAGATCAAATAAATTTCCTAATGTTTCCACCCGGTGGAACTCCTCTTACTTAATGATTCACGAACCGTATTTGTACAGAGATTACATATCTGCTTTCGCTACCCAATACATCAAAGGGTTCGATGATTTTGGTGAAATTTGGGTAAAGGCTAAAGACATCATGAAAGTTTTTAAAGTTTTTCACGACGCTAGCAAAAATTTTAGTCATGCTTATGCCTCTACCTCACATTTGTTTTATTTTAACACAATGTACAATGGAGTGCCCTAAATGATGGGTTGCATATACCGTCAATCTTCTAAGCTGTGATGGAGCTGTTCGGGGGCGAAATTTCATGCCAAGGATATTCAACACAAATACATATTCATTCATGGGAAATGTATCGAGTCATTATATACATGTCAAACAAATGTATGTATTACACTTCAAACATTCCATTTGTTTTACAAGACTCGATGATGAGTGTAAAAAGGTAATACATTTGCCAAATGCCAAATATTCAAGGCTCACCAACTTCTACAAAAGTCACTTGTTGAGTCTTCAAATGTAGCTTGTTTGCAAACTCTTGTAGCTGTAGGTGGGGTGTCCGACTGAAAAGGCAAGTGAAGAAAGCACAATGTCATTAAAGTGATGCATAAAAATTAAATTATAATGGGCTGAAATAAAGCCACAGAAATGGTGGGATAGGACCATGCTATAAGACATCTACATATGCATATATAAATGAAAACAAATTGAAAAAAAAAAGAGAAGAAAAGCCAGCAAGACTTAAATTGAGTAAATGCTCAACTGTGTAGTAACTGCTGCAGTTTTAAAAAACTGTATAAGAAAACGTGGAAGGATGGATGAGACTAGGGAACTGCTGCTACTTTCCCCCTATAAAAGCCAAAGGTGGGGCATCAGTTTGTTTTTTGGAGGTTTTCACACATAAAGAAGCTTTACTGCAGAAAGAAAAAAGAGAGAAAGAGGGCACAAAATTTCAGCAAACAACAAGAAAGAAAGAGAAGGTAGTCCTATACCTCCGGTCTTGTTCATATATGGGATTCTTGAAGCCCCCTCTTATAAAGCATTGAGCTTTAAGAAAGGGTTTGGGTTTCAAAATCATCAAACAGCCCTAAATCAAGAGAAAATGCTGCTGATTTTTGCTCAAAAGAAACCCAATCGCTGCAGGAAGTCGATCCTTGGAATCCCCTCTTATAAAGCATTGAGCTTTTAGAAAGGGTTTGGTTTCCAGGATCATCAAATCTCTCCAAAAGTGGGCAAAATGCTGCCCCAATCGCTGCAGGAATTTGATCATCGAAACCCCCTCTTATAAAGCATGGAGCTTTAAGAAAGGGTTTGGGTTCCGGGATTAGTAAATCACTCTAAAAGAGGGCGAAATGCAGCCCAATTTTCCTAAACAGGCCAACTAGCAATCTCATATAAGCAGAGAAAAAAATTCCAGCCAGACATGGGACTTTGAAATTACAGTAAAACTGTCCTAATCAATGGCTAAGTTATGTTAAAATTTCCCTAAATAAAGTTCTAACAAATGAACTCAATGAATTCTCACAAACTGGAACTAAAATCAGTGAGCAGGATATTAAATCTTAAGTTCCTGAAAGTTTGCCTAAAATTGTATAAGGTTGGCAAATTTATAAAGTCAAGTGAAATGAGAGATTGCAAAGGAAAAAAACAACAACAACATCCAATCAAGGAAGCAAGTGCCAGTTTAATCAAGTTAAATACAAGCGTTGAAGCTGAATGACTAACAAAAAAACAACAACAGAGAATTAAATTTTTGAGTAAAATCTCCAGAAATTCACATACCTAATTGACAAGTTCTCTATTGATTGGTATTAATTTAGTTTATTGTTCTCAGTCACCCCAAGCATCCACTGAGCCTACTCTTTTGATCACTCAGGCCAAAATGCCTCAAATGACACAATCTTAAAGCTTGGAAATTGAAACTGAAATCAGTCAAGCCAAAATGAAAGGTTGCAAACAGAAAAGTTCCAATGAAAGCAAAAAAACTTGCTATTTTGATCAAGATAAATTCAGGCATTGGCTAAACAATCAACAAAAGAAAAAAAAAAGCAAACAACAGAGAAACAAATTTTTGACTAAAGTTTCCAGAAATCCACATACCTAAATTGATAGTTCTTGGTTGATCGGTATCCTCTCGGCTTGTGCGTTTTCAGCGCCCCCCCCCCCCCCCCCCCCCCCCAAAAAAAAAAAAACCTAAAATCAGCCTCCTCTTTCAATCCTGAATTGGTAAATATATAGCTACGGTGGTGAAACCAAAAGGTTACAAAAAGGTAAGACCAAACAAATGGGTCTTACGTAAGAAAGGGATGTACGTCTATATCCAAAAGCCCCCTTTACCCTGCCAAAAAGTTTCCAAATACTCAAAAAACCCCACAAATCAAACCTACTATATGTCCTCTCCGAACCACTCTAACCACCTCGGAACCAACCAAGCGTAAAGGATGCATATCGATCCCGCCTCACCACATGGGCTTTGCCTTTGCACAATGTGGTAGAGCGGGATCCACAGTTTGCAATGATAATAGAACTACACTTCGCCACATCAAATGGCTCGTTGAGAAACACTTGCCTATTTCTATGTATCCATGTAAAATAAATGAGTGCCTGGAAAGTTAGAAGCTTGGACTGAAATACGGATGACTTGCGCACACCTGGAGGTTCTCTTGCAAACCATCCTAGCCAACCTTCTATTGTTGTGAACCGACAGGCGATGCCCACCCAATCAAAGACGATCTGCTGAACAACACATATAATCAGGCATCCGAACCAGAGATGATCTTCACACTCCTCATCTCCGTGGCATAGAGGACATACAACTAGGCGTGGCCACGGGTCAGACCCGGCGGGTCGACGGGTTCGACCCGCCGAGTCAAGGGTCGGGGAAGGGCGACCCGAACCCTAACCCGGGAATTCCACAGGTTGGCGGGTTCGGGTCGACCCGTTGACCCGCCGGGTCAACCCGTTGACCCGCCGGATTCCCAAATTAAAAAAAAATTATTTTTTTTAATATTTTTTACTAAAAAAATTTAAAAAAAATATGATAGGTAAAGGTTTTTTTTACATATCACTTTTTATATCCATTTCATTTTAATATGAAGTGGAAAAAAACATGAGAAATTTTATATTTTTATAAAACTTCCTTCATCCACTATAATATAAATGTAGGAATATAAAACTTCTCAAACTTTACTTCATTTCAATATAAGAAATATAAGAAATAAAGCTTAAAGTGAAGAGTGAGGGTTAAGGGATGATGTAGTACACATATATACACATCCATCCCTTCTCATTCTAACTTTCAACTTTCAATGTGGGACAAGAATCTTGTCCCACATTGAAAGTTGAGAGAATAGGGGGTGTCTTCCAAATCTATAAAAAGGGAAGGGTGGTAGTGCTTTTGACCCACATTGCACATTGCAAACTAGTTTATGTTTATATATTATGAATTATTCTAAGAATAATATACATAATAATTATTATAAACATAAAAAAAATATTTTTTTCAAAAAAAGAAAATTGGGATGGCGGGTTGACCTGCCGGGTCATCGGGTTCAAAACCCCTGACCCTAACCCTAACCCGCAACCCGCCCCCACCCGTTGACCCGTACGACCCGTCGGGTCACGGGTCGACCCGTAACCCGTGGCCACCCCTACATACAGCTGCATCTTCACCCAACCAATGTTTGGTTCTGTGGCCCGTCTATAATCTTTTTCTAGCTGCTAACCAGGTGATAAACGCCCATTTTTTATTCTGAATTTTACCCCACAGCAGCTCACCCCATGGCACCTCAACACCCTTTTCTCTGAACACTTCATACATTTTAGAGCATGAGAGTAGCCCCTTGTCATTGAGGAAATCATCTAGCTCCAAGGCCGAGCCCCCAGCAGCTTCTAGATGTGTGTGCAGCTCGTTCCTCACTGTCAAAATCATCCTCCACAGTCAGGAATCATCCTTCTTCGGGATGACTTCATTGCGAGGATCACCATTGAAGTGGTTGTGTAAACACCACCTCTTTCATAGACTAGGCTTCTGCGCTATGATATCCCCCCATAACCTTGCAAACATGCTTTTATTCCAAGACAGAAGTTCACGTATCTCAAGCCCTCCTTCAGCGTAGGGACGAGTGACTTCAGTCCACGCCACAAGGAACTTCTTACCATTCAAATCACCACTCCATAAGAAGCGTTTGAGCATACCATCAATTTTCTCCACCACTCCCTTAGGAAATAGTATAACCTGACTCCAGAACGTATTGACACCAGCGCATATAGCTTTGATCAGCTGAAGTCTCCCGGCGTAAGAGCGGTTTTTGGCTGTCCATGAATTTATGTATTTCCCTATTTTTTCATATAAAGGGTTGTATTCATGTATAAGAATACGTCTGGAGCTAAGGGGCGTACCCAGATACCTGACTGGAAGGCTGCCTTTCTCAAAGCCAAGAAGTGAACCAATGCTGTCAGTAACAGCTTCAGAGCACCCAGCAGTATAAACAGTACTCTTACCAAGATTTGCTCGCAAGCCAGACATAGAGCAGAAAGAATCCAGGCAGCTCTTGAGAATGCCAACTGAGCGGACATCTCCTTTGCAAAAAATTAGCAAATCATCAGCAAAGGCGAGATGTACCAGGTCCACTCCCTTGCACTTCGGATGAAATCTAAAGCCGGCATTGCCAGTCGCTTTGTGTAGCATACGACTCAGTATCTCCATACAAAGCACAAAAAGGTAGGGGGAGAGAGGATCCCCTGGCAGAGGCCTCTCTTACCCGCAAAGAATCCTTCCGGTGAGCCGTTTACAATAACCGAAAATGAGGTTGTCGTGAGACACTCCATGATCAAGTTGATCAGCTGTAGCGGAAACTGAAAATAACTCAGGGTTGATCGAAGAAATTCCCAATTTAGAAAGTCGTATGCCTTTTGGAGATCGACTTTTATAGTGCATCTCGGAGACCCGTGAGCATTCCCATAACCACTCACTATCTCATTAGCAATAGCGCTGTTGTGTGCAAGTGATCTCCCGGGTATGAATGCGCCTTGGCTATCAGAAATAATATCCCCAAGCATACCCTTAATTCTGCCAGCTACAATCTTGGTGACTCCTCCTCTTTCAATCACTTCAACCAAAACTCCCCAAATGGCACAAACTAAAACCCTAGAAATTGAAACCGAAATCGGTCAAATTTCGAAATTGAACATTGACAGGCCTAAAGTCGTTATGCCAAATCAAAGTAAATTCCTAAGATGCAAACTATAACAAGTATAGTAGGTAAGTTAGGGTCGAACCCACAGGGAAACAGAATCAATTGTAAGAGCAAGTATTATTACCCAAAAGTAACCAATTCAAGGGGGAGTTTTGTGTGTAGGCGATAATGACAGAACAAGTTGCAATAAGAGGTTGCGAATATATGATGGAAAAGTATCACACCAGGTAATTATCCACACAACAATTGAGATGGTTCATCATCGCATTCTATGAGTCTCAAGTTCTAATGTCCAGTAATTGTTCTCAATTCAGATCGTGTAATAGCTTTTAGTCCTACCAGTCCTAAAAGCACTTATCACCAAATTACAAGGGAAAACCTTCACCGAATAATAAAGCGATAGCATTCAAACATGAATTATAATGAGACACAAGCGATTCTAACAACCCGTTAAAATAGCCTGTAATCGAATCTCCTTCACAATCTACCACAAGCAACCTACGTATGACGATTGGGTTTGCTACAATGAATCTACAACCCCAAACCTGGAATTGGAAACCCTAGCAATATGACTAGTATCGATAAACCTAGGTGATCAATCCAGATTAACCAATAATAAGCAATCAAGCAATAAGCTCAGGAGATCGAAACAATTAACAAAGGGCGAACAAGAGTAGAATACTCACAACCAAATCAATCGAAGGCTTCAAAGAACCAAGTGCAACAACGGAGAGTTAGTTCTCCATAGGGTTTGTGAGATTCAGAAAAGAAAACTACGTCTCTGGAAAAAATAACCTCCCCCCAACTGCTGCCTTCTCGGCAATAATATAAACTAATAAAATCGGGTTTAACATCCCGTAAAAAATATAAAAAATATAATATTAAAACTAATAAGATAGGGGAAACTCGGATAGGAATCCGTCTCCAGGGACTGACGCGGGCGCGTCAGTAGCAGCGCGGGCGCGCCAGTGTTTCGTCTTGCTACTTCCATCTGGTGCATCGACGCGGGCACGTCCTTCTAGCAGCGTGGGCGCGCCAGTAGCAGCGTGGGCGCGCCAGTAGCAGCGCGGCCGCGCCAAGGTCACCAGCTTCCAGCTGCTTCCGAACTTCTTCACTTCAACTCTTCTGTAACTTGCATGATCCTATGATTTCTTCAACTTCTTCAACAGGTTCTGAATCACCAAGTTCATACAAATATCTCTCACAATGACATGTAAATGATGACAAAAACTACTAAATGCGCTATAGAATATATCGCATGTCAAATTCCCCCATACTTAAACCTTTACTCGTCCCGAGTAAGCATAGAAGCTAAGCCTACTCTCACCATAAATCTCAAAGGTTCACAGACAGTACAAGGAAAATGAACACTAAGTACTAGTAGTTTCCACCATCTCAACAATCAGCACAAAAGACAATCAAAATAGGAAATGAGACTTACAATTGTATCTCAACCATCTACACCTTATAGCTCCCAGTGGCCTACCCGAAAACCTCCTTATCACTCCACTTCTTATGTCGCCTTCACCAAGAGATCAATCCTAAACACTCAAAGTAAACGCTCATCTTGCCAAGGCGCCCTTTCGGGTTTTCACCAAGCCACTCATTTTTTTTTTTTCAAAGATGGTACTCACATAAACATTCTCACTTTCCTCAAGTCTCATATTGCCAAAGCCTAAGGCTCGCCAGACTACCTGCTTTTTGCCTGAGTCGCCCTTTTGGGTTTTCAACTCATCCCAGGATTTTGATTGCTTTCTTTTTTCTTTTTTTTTTTTCTGTTTTTTTTTTTTTCAGAATAACAAGTGCAGAATCTGTACACAAATAATGCGGAAATGAAATATGTACAAGATATGTAAGTCCTTTCCCTCCCCCATACTTGAATGAAGCACTGTCCTCAATGTGAAAGAAGACAGAAATAAGTAGGGAGGAAGGGACCAGAAGGACTCACTGAGGGGGTGGATAGTGGCGAGAGTAATCCTCTCGCATGCGGCGAAGCTCTTCCCTCATCTCTCTGAACTCGCCAAAGCCTTCTAGGATGTCGGCCTACTGGTGGAGAATCTGGTTCGTCACTGTCGTCAAACTCCCCACGTCTTGGCGCAGAAGGCCAATCTGATCAACCAGGTAGCCCCACTGGTGAGGCTGCTGATGGGCATCCTGAAAAGCTTGTGGGGGCCAAGGGGCCCACTGATGTGAATCCTGCTGGCTCTGATATGTCGGTTGAGAATCCCAACCGTGAGAGGGGGTCTGATAAGCAGGCATCTCCTGCTGTGGGTTCTGTGCGAAACCCTGTGTATCTGTCTGAACAAACGCCTGCGGAGCCACAGGCGCATCCTCATCCGTGGCAGCTCCAGCTGTGCCACTACTGCTACCCACCTCAAGGCGATGCCGTCTACCTAGAACTGACGTCGGAAAATAATCAGCCTCTATATACCAATCCGTCCAAGTCTCAGACCAAGGAAGGGGCTTAGGGAGGTTGAACTGATGCTCTTTCTTCTTGCCTGTACACCAAATGGCTCCCCCATCCGGTGCAGTATCAAGCATCAAACACCTTCGCAGATACTCCTCTGTATAGGTCCTCGCTATGACCTGCTCCTCCAGTGCCTGCAAACCATTTTGCCCAACGCCTGCAGCAATGGCTACCCGAGTAATAAGTCCGCTCTGGACCATTTCTGGTCCAACGGCACTGCGATCCTTTCTGACCTTGTCGAGCCCATCGAAGAAGAGCCGAACCCAGTCAGGCGTATAATCTGCAGTAGGCACAGCGCTGTAAGCAAACCTCAGGTGTGTCATGGAAAGCTTGGTATCTGTGATCAGCCCATAATATGTCCCAGAGACGATCTTGCACAACATACGGAAGACAGGATGAGTAATCCTGCTGTTGTACTCGTTACTGGTTAAGAATTCTTCTCCAGACACCGCTCTAAAGAATGCAACTAGGTCTGGGTCGGTCGCGGCTGTCACCCATCCATCAGTTGGGGCGTTAGTGACCCCCAAAGCAGCTCGCAACCTTGCTGCAGAAGCCCGGTAGGTAGTGCCATTGTATCTGAAAGCAACCCCTCTAATTCTGTTATCTCCAAGGTACAGCTGATATGTCGCGAGGAACTGCTTGCACAGTTCCGGGTATCCTACAACTCTCAACTCCAAAAAGTCACTAATACCAGCGTGAGCTAGACACTTCTGCATACAATCTAGCATCTGAAGTCTCTGAAGGGTCTCTCTATGCAAATATTTGGTAGAACTGACACAGCTGACCTTATTATAAATAGCCCACTCCTCTTCAGACAATTCTAACCCATTATCAGATCTACTCGCCTCTTCCTCCGATGAACTCATACTCGATAGATAATACGACTAAATCGGAATCGAAATAAGGACAGCGGAAGGAACTCACAACGAACAGATGAGGTTCGGCGCAGGGGGCAGACGCGGGCACGTTGGCGAGCAGAGCGGGCGCGTCGGTTAGCAGCGCGGGCGCGTCGGGTAGCAGCGCGGCCGCGTCAGGTGTGTCAGCCTTTTGGTGGGTTTCTCTGACAGGCGCGGGCGCGTTGGGGGTGGCGCGGCCGCGTCGGCGATTTCTGCAGACCTCCAAACTCGTCGGACGCGGTCGTCGATGTCTCAGTGCCGAGAGCTGAAGGAAGGGAGGGGGACGGGGTGTGGGGACCCTGGTGGGGGGTGTTTGAGTGGAGTGTGGAGGAGATTGGGTGTGAGAGGAGAGGGTGTGGGGAAGGTGAGAGAGTGTGGGGGATGTAGGGTTTTGGTGGTATTTGAGGGGATGGTGATGGGTAGTGATGATGGGGCTTGAAAATGGCGGGCTGGCCCGAAGCGGGTTTTCCAGCCCGTGGCCCTTTTTATTTTTTATTTTTTTTTGGACGAAAATTAACACTGCGGAAGCAGTGGGTCCGAAATGCGGGTGCAATTCGTCGCTAGAAACTCCGTCTTTATTACCTACAAGTTACAATAAAATCGAGTTAAGGGAAAGAATGCAATACCTTGGGTTGCCTCCCAAGCAGCGCCTTTGTTTCATGTCGCTGGCTCGACTAAGCCTTTTCGATTATTCTAACTCTGCATTTGGCTCCTCCAAAGCTAACTCATCCATAGCCTCCTTTGGGAACCCTTCATAGTATGTCTTAAGCCTTTGACCATTTACCTTAAACTTCTTGTGGCTATTCGGGTCATATAACTCTACAGCTCCATGTGGGAAAACTTCAGCAACAATGTATGGTCCCCCCCACTTTGACCTGAGCTTCCCAGCGAAGAGTTTCAGGCGAGACTGAAAGAGTAGGACTTTGTCACCAGCTTTAAAGTCCTTCCTATGGATGTGCTTGTCATGCCATGCCTTGGTCTTCGCCTTGTAGATTGCCGCATTATCATAGGCGTCCAACCGTAACTCCTCGAGCTCGCCTAACTGTAGCTTCCTGTGTTCTCCAACCCCGTCACTCTGCATATTGCATTGTTTCACTGCCCACCAAGCCTTGTGCTCCAGCTCAACAGGAAGATGACATGCTTTACCATAGACAAGTCTGAAAGGAGACATCCCAATTGGAGTTTTGTAAGCAGTGCGATAAGCCCACAACGCATCATCAAGTCTCAAACTCCAATCCTTCCTGTTAGGATTCACAGTCTTCTCGAGAATGGCTTTGATCTCTCTATTGGACACCTCTGCTTGGCCATTCGTCTGTGGATGGTATGCGGTGGAAACTCTATGTGTGACATGATATTTCTTCAGCACAGCAGTCACAGTTTTGTTGCAGAAATGGGTACCCCTGTCACTAATCAGCGCTCTAGGGATACCATGCCTGGCAAAAATATTGCTTTTCAAGAACCCTGCCACAACTTTAGAGTCATCAGTTCTGGTGGCCTTCGCTTCCACCCACTTGGAAACGTAGTCCACCGCAAGTAAAATATACAAGTTCCCATAAGAACTAGGAAAAGGTCCCATAAAGTCAATGCCCCAAACATCGAAGATTTCGCAAAAAATCATCGGTGATTGTTGCATTTCATTTCTTTGAGAGATATTCCCCATTCTTTGACACCTATCACATGCCTTGCAGAAAGAATAAGCATCTTTAAAAATATGTGGCCAATAAAATCCAGATTCAAGCACTTTTCTAGCAGTTTTATTGGCACCAAAATGTCCCCCACATGCTTGAGAATGACAAAATTCAAGAACAGATCGTACCTCATTATCTGGAAGACAACGACGAATTACCTAATCAGCACAATGTTTCCAAAGGTATGGGTCATCCCAAACATAGTGGTTTGCTTCTCTTCGAATCTTCTCCGTCTGGGCCTTGGTATGATCCGGAGGAAATTCCCCACAAACTAAGTAGTTCACAATGTCCCGGTACCAAGGGTTTACAGAATGAAGTCCTAGAACGGACTGAGATGGGCTGAGAAGCAATAGCATGGGCGCGTCAGGGGACGACGCGGGCGCGTCAGAACTCAGCGCGGGCACGTCAGCTGTTAACGTGGGCGCGCCAGACTCCGGCGTGCTTTTGTGCTCGATTCTGCATAATGTGTCATCCGGAAACGTGCCTAAAATGGGTTTCTGTGACTCCGGCTTGTCCTCCTCATTCACCAATCTGCTTAAGTGGTCAGCCACCAGATTCTCCGCTCCTTTCTTATCCTTAATCTCCACATCAAATTCGCTGAGCAAAAGAACCCATCGAATTAATCTTGGCTTTGTCTCTTTCTTTGTCATCAAGTAGCGGAGGGCTGCGTGATCTGTGTAGATAATCACTTTAACCCCAAGCAGATACTGTCGAAACTTCTCTAGTGCAAACACCACGGCTAGCATTTCTTTTTCAGTGGTGGAGTAGTTGCGCTGCGCTCCATTCAGAGTCATGGAAGCATAATGGATCACATGAGAGGCTCTTCCCTCTTTTTGGCCTAGCACTGCTCCCACTGCATAGTCGCTCGCGTCACACATGATCTCAAATGGGCGAGACCAGTCTGGTGCCTGAATGATTGGTGCACTAGTGAGGCGTCCTTTCAGCTGGTCGAACGCCTCTTTGCACTCTTGTGTGAGTACAAAGGTCACATCTTTCTTCAGAAGCTCGCACAAGGGTGAGGATATCTTTGAAAAGTCTTTGATAAACATGCGATAAAAACCTGCATGGCCTAGGAAAGAACGAACTTCGCGCACATTAGTAGGATAAGGCAAAGATTGAATTACATCAATCTTCGCCTTATCGACCTCAATACCCTTTGCAGAGACTATGTGACCTAAAACAATTCCCTGTTCTACCATAAAATGACACTTTTCAGAGTTCAAAACCAGATTAGTTTCAACACATCTTTTTAACACCAGTGCCAAATGGCTCAAACAAGTATCAAAGCTATCCCCATGTACTGTGAAATCATCCATGAATACTTCAATGAAATTCTCAATGTACTCAGAGAAGATACTAACCATACATCGTTGAAATGTCCCGGGTGCGTTACATAGTCCAAATGGCATTCTGCGATATGCAAAAGTACCGAAAGGACATGTAAATGTAGTCTTCTCCTGGTCCTCTGGCGCTATGGCCACCTGAAAATATCCAGAATATCCATCCAAAAAACAATAATAGGGGCGCCCAGCAAGGCGTTCTAGCATCTGATCAATAAAGGGGAGGGGGAAGTGATCCTTCCTGGTTACTGTATTCAGCTTGCGATAGTCTATGCATACCCTCCAACCTGTTTGTGTCCGGGTAGGGACCAACTCACCTTGTTGATTCTCCACGACTGTAATCCCTCCTTTCTTAGGGACAACTTGTGTAGGACTTACCCATTGACTGTCAGAAATTGGGAAAATCATGTTTGCTGATAGCAATTTCAGCACTTCCTTCTTCACCACATCCATCATGGGAGGATTGAGCCTTCTCTGTGGTTGGCGTGATGGCTTAGCTCCATCCTCCAACAGGATCCTGTGCATGCATGTAGATGGACTAATTCCCTTGATGTCAGCGATGGTCCACCCCAGCGCAGTTTTGTATTCCTTTAGAACCTCCACTAACTTTTCTTCCTGTTCTGCTGAAAGCTTACTCGACACAATAACTGGTAAAGTGTCATCAACTCCTAGGAAAGCATACTTGAGATGACTAGGGAGTTGTTTGAGTTCAATTTCAGGTGCCTGCACAACAGATGGAACAAGCACTTCGCTTGGAGTCAGTAGATTGGGGCCAATGCCCAAAAGAGTAGGGGACTTACCTTCTACATCCATCTGGGCTACTAATTCCTGCATGTTAGGTGTACTTGAAAAATCTGTATAGGACTCGTCAATAGCATTCTCAATAATTGACTGCAACTCATCTTCCCTAGAAATATCAAATAGATCTTGAGCTAATGGTTCAATCACATCAATAGAGCACAGAGAATGGTCATCAACAGGATGTTTTATAGCCTTGTATAAATCGAATTCAACCTTTTCTCCATCAAATTCCATTGTTAGTATCTCAGAAACACAATCAATTTTTGTCCTAGCTGTTTTAATAAAAGGTCTACCTAACAGAATAGGCGCATCATGCTTATCATGTTCCATATCCAGGACAAAGAAATCTGCAGGAAAAATCAGTTTATCGACCATGACCAAAATGTCTTCTACTACTCCTTTAGGGTATTTATTAGACCTGTCAGCTAGTTGCACAATAACTCCAGTTTTATGCAAAGGTCCTAAATCTAGCGATTTGTAAAGTGAATAAGGAAGCACATTTATGGAAGCACCCAAATCAAGCATAGCTCTATCAAATTTTACATCTCCAATGACACAAGGGATAGTAACCATACCTGGATCAGGGCACTTTTTCGGCATTCTCCTCTGAAACATAGCGGAGACTTGCTCACTTACTTTCACTTTCTTTTTTCCTTTCAGCTTCTGATTTCTCTTCACCGTGCAAAGCTCTTTCAAGAACTTGGCGTACTTGGGCACAATTTTTATCATTTTCAGCAGAGGAATGTTCACCTGACACTTGCTAAATGTCTCGAAGAGCTCTGAATCATCGATTATCCTCCTCTCTTTGAGTGCCTCAGGGAACGGAGGTTTTGGTTTCTCCGACCCGAGAGGGGGAAAATCCGGTCGGACGTATGTATCGACATAGGGCTCAGATTCAGGCGAGATCGGACTCGACGTGGGCGCGTCAGACTCCGGCGCGGGCGCGTCAGACTCCGGAGCGGGCGCGTCATCTGTCGACGTGGGCGCGCCAGACCCCGGCGTGCTTTTCTCCTCATCTTCCTGACTTTTCAGCTCTTTTCCATTCCGAAGAGTTATAGCACTGACGTTTTCCTTTGGATTGACCACCGTTTAAGATGGTAGACCCCCTGACGTCTTTGCCTCTATTCTCGTGATTGCTTCAGCCATTTGCCCCATTTGTTTCTGTATATCTTTTATGCTCGATTCAGTTGTCTGAACATGCGCAGTAAAGTGCTGTGTCAGGGTATTGAGCATGGACTCAGTAGAGGGAGCGTGACCCTGCTGCCTCTGATTGTAGGGAGGTGGTTGTTGCTGTTGTGATTGGTTTGGTGGATCCCTCCATCTGAAATTTGGGTGATCCCGCCACCCTGGGTTGTAGGAGTTTGAGTAGGGGTCATGTCTGGGTCTCTGAGGTCCATTTCCACCTATAGCACTTACTTCAGCGGTGTCTTCCTGGAGTGTAGGACACGCATCAGTTGGGTGGAAGTTATCATTGCAGATTCCACAAGCCTTGATTTGTTGAGGAGTCCCTTGCAGAGTGAGCCTCCTAACCATATCCTTCAATTCAGCAATATCCTTGGCTTGGTTAGAGTCTACCGAGTTGACCCCTTTCTTTCTGGTGGATTTCCCGAAATTTCTAGTCCCCTCAGCCATTTCCTGAATCTTCTCCATGGCTCCCTCTGGCGTGGCATTCAGAATATTTCCTCCGCAGGCGGCATCAATCATCCTTCTATCAGATTCCAGCAGTCCCCCATAGATGTATAGGACTAGGTCCTTCGTGCTGTAGCCATGGAAAGGGCAATTAGCGCAAAGCTTCTTGAACCTTTCATTGTAATCATAGAGGGTTTCATCATCTTCTTGTTCTATATTGCTGATTGCCTTCTTCAAGGTGTTCTCCTTCTTAGCAGGGAAGAATTTCTCCAGGAAGGCCTTGTGGAGCTTAGGCCAAGTATCGATGCTCCCTGTAGGAAGACTGTAGTACCAGTCATCCGCAGCATCGACCAGCGTGAACCCAAAAGCTCTCATCTTTATCTGTGCTTCGGATATATTGGCTGGTTTCATGCTCATGCACATATTATGAAACTTCCCCATGTGCTTGATGGGGTCTTCTCCAACAAATCCATGGTATTTGGGCAGTTGATGAATCAGCCCAGACTTTAGCTCAAAATGGTTGTCATCCCCTAGAGCAGGGATTGTCACAGCAGGTGCCTGCTGTGTGATGTTTGATGCTGTCAGCTGTCGCAGCGTCTGATTTACATTTCCAGCCATTGGATCGGGTTGTTGGGAATGTTGGTGTTGTTCTCTAAGACGGCGGTGGTATGTCCTGTCAATCTCCCAATCAAAATCAACAAGATGGGGATCAGTAGCACGAGTGCGAACCATGCAAGAGGTTCGCACCCAAACAGGTAATAAGACAACCAAGAACAAAGATAATCCGTTTCCCCGGCAACGGCGCCAAATTTGACAGGCCTAAAGTCGTTATGCCAAATCAAAGTAAATTCCTAAGATGCAAACTATAACAAGTATAGTAGGTAAGTTAGGGTCGAACCCACAGGGAAACAGAATCAATTGTAAGAGCAAGTATTATTACCCAAAAGTAACCAATTCAAGGGGGAGTTTTGTGTGTAGGCGATAATGACAGAACAAGTTGCAATAAGAGGTTGCGAATATATGATGGAAAAGTATCACACCAGGTAATTATCCGCACAACAATTGAGATGGTTCATCATCGCATTCTATGAGTCTCAAGTTCTAATGTCCAGTAATTGTTCTCAATTCAGATCGTGTAATAGCTTTTAGTCCTACCAGTCCTAAAAGCACTTATCACCAAATTACAAGGGAAAACCTTCACCGAATAATAAAGCGATAGCATTCAAACATGAATTATAATGAGACACAAGCGATTCTAACAACCCGTTAAAATAGCCTGTAATCGAATCTCCTTCACAATCTACCACAAGCAACCTGCGTATGACGATTGGGTTTGCTACAATGAATCTACAACCCCAAACCTGGAATTGGAAACCCTAGCAATATGAATAGTATCGATAAACCTAGGTGATCAATCCAGATTAACCAATAATAAGCAATCAAGCAATAAGCTCAGGAGATCGAAACAATTAACAAAGGGCGAACAAGAGTAGAATACTCACAACCAAATCAATCGAAGGCTTCAAAGAACCAAGTGCAACAACGGAGAGTTAGTTCTCCATAGGGTTTGTGAGATTCAGAAAAGGAAACTACGTCTCTGGAAAAAATAACCTCCCCCCAACTGCTGCCTTCTCGGCAATAATATAAACTAATAAAATCGGGTTTAACATCCCGTAAAAAATATAAAAAATATAATATTAAAACTAATAAGATAGGGGAAACTCGGATAGGAATCCGTCTCCAGGGACTGACGCGGGCGCGTCAGTAGCAGCGCGGGCGCGCCAGTGTTTCGTCTTGCTACTTCCATCTGGTGCATCGACGCGGGCACGTCCTCCTAGCAGCGTGGGCGCGCCAGTAGCAGCGTGGGCGCGCCAGTAGCAGCGCGGCCGCGCCAAGGTCACCAGCTTCCAGCTGCTTCCGAACTTCTTCACTTCAACTCTTCTGTAACTTGCATGATCCTATGATTTCTTCAACTTCTTCAACAGGTTCTGAATCACCAAGTTCATACAAATATCTCTCACAATGACATGTAAATGATGATAAAAACTACTAAATGCGCTATAGAATATATCGCATGTCAAGCATTTTCTTAGAAGTAGATGGAAGAGAGAACTCGAAATTTGGAGTTCAAACCATCCAAATCTTAAACCAAATGGTAAAATGAGGCTTTAAAATTGCTAATTAGAAAAAAAACCTAGTGGGTGGTGTATTCTTTTGAGCTTCATATGCCGAAGATGAAATACGTTAAAAGTTTGCTAGTAAAGATTTGCTAATTGGGATTGATTGACTTTCGTTTGATGAATATGTATATGCTTTGGCAATCGTTAAAGTAAATTGTGTTTAATTACACATTCGACCCGCTAAAATATAAGAATTATAATTGGTATAAATTAAGAATTCGAGTTTGATCAAAATATAAAAGTAAACTCGTCAAATATTCTTTAGTAATGGATTCTAGTGGGTCAATCTCAAATCGACTCCTAAATAAAAAAACAGAGTCTAGTGGGTGGTGTATTCTTTTGAGCTTCATATGGATGATTATTGTGCTTAATACTCGGGGCCTAAGGAGTATAAAATTCACTTAGGAGTAAAAATCGAGGAAAAATCATAAAAAGAAAAAAATCAAGAGAAAAAAAGGAGTAACATAGTGTGAGTTGGTTAACAAGAGTTGTGCTTAAGATTTTATTTGTGGATGAAGTTAAAGTTTGAATTCTTTTGGTTGAAAAAATGTTTGATTTTGAGTGTTTTTCCGGTTGTAGTTGAGATCGCTTTTTCCCGGATTTTTAGCACCACAAAGCCTAAATCTTTCCGTACCTTGATTTTCGTACCGAGCCCCACTACAGCCCTTGCAAGACCTCATGATGATTATTGTTTGTAATGTCACTCACGGTGGAGATTGTGATATGGATTTCAATTTTTATGTAGCTTAGTTTTATTGGATTGAGTTTGAACGGAATTGAATTAGCCTAAACACACGAGTGAGAGTGAAACACTTTATATACCCGGTGATGTTGGATTGAAATGTGCCTAAGATTTTGAGTTGCCCAAATACATGTGATGATGTTGATTATTGTCTTGTGTCTCTTACTTGGTTTTGTATTGTATGTTGACAAGGTGAATGCATGAAGAGTGTATCTCTAGGATGTTTGATTGGATTGATTTTGTTTTCTTGAGGACAAGAAAGGTTTAAGTGTGGGGGAGTTTGATAAGACACATTTAGGTAGTGTTAACATATTGCATTTAGATAGATTTAGATATAATAAAGTGCATGAATTAGAATAGTTTTCGTATTTTAGTTAATTATATAGACAGTCGGAATCTACATATGTTTGCACATACTTTAAGGCATTGGTGGAGCCAATTGATGACATGGGAATGACCTAACCCCGAGCAAGAGGCTAATAAGCAAGAAGAATTGATTGGAGCCGTCCAATCTGGTGACGCTGGACTAAAACAAGTTGTTCAAAGGCTGTATTTATCATATTGGGACGTACTTATACTTGTTGGAAAGAGGATTCGAAGACCTACAACTTTCGTATTTACGACTTTTCCAAATTCTGACTTGAAAATAGCGAAATCTAGATGTCAAGATGGCTATTGAAAAGAACTCGGGTGGAGAAACAAGAACTCAGCCGAGTTATTTGTTGAGACCGAGTTTTTTAGCGAGTTCAAGAAAGAGCTGTTACTTTTGTTAATTTATGAAAGATGTTATTTATATTATTTTATTTTTAATTAATTAGGAAGATGAAACGGTGGTTTTTGAAAGAACAAAAGGGAGTTTTTATTTTGGTTCCAATCGAACAGAATTAGGCAGAGACGTAGTTTTTCATAAGGAACCTTGGTGATTTCTTTTCAACCATGAACCACTAAACCTCTTTGCTTGGGAAAATTAATCGAAGCGTCGGGTTTATCATTTCATTGTGAGATTTCTATATCTTAATACTCCTCTGTCAATATTATCAATTCTTTGCGTTGAATGTTTAGGGCTTTCGTGAATTTCCATTAGTTTGATCAACTGATGCCTTTTTATGATAAGCTATAGCTAGATATAGGTAATTTCTGGTTGAATTATCTATATTCTTGAGTAGCAAAGTATAAAGATCTTAAACTGGGGTATTTAGGGATTTCTATAAAGAATTGATTTGCAATTGATGCAATAACTGGTTGTGCGCGTCGATTGTCTTTGTTGATTTCCTTTAAGCTTAATCGATTATTGAATTGAATCTTGATAGTTTCATATATTTTTTTTATAATTAGGGTTTTCCGGGTCTAGTTGTCCTGTTAACTAGATTTGACAAGGAATGGGATTCAAAAGACCTAGCCTCTGGCACGACTGAAGTAGAAGCCTCCGACACGGGTGAAGTAGAAGTCTCCGAAACGGCTGAAGAAGATGCCTCCGGGATGGTGGGTGGAACACGAGTAGGAGGTCTACCCATGTCCGCTCGTCGCCCAGCGACTACGTCGGTGATGCAGCTACTCAAAACCTCAGGGGGCTCTAAAGAATGATGCAACCCCATCATCGCATCGCTAGAAGGATCCCAAGGTGGCAAACCCTTCCAGAAGCTGTCGTGCTCGTCGGCCAGGGGGGTCCCCATCGACTGCTGGTACCGCTCTGCAGACGCGAGCAGATCGTCGACTGTGGCTGTCGAACTGTCGGGTACCGTCCTCTATGGAATCTGGCTGACCGCTGCCCGGTCGGCGAACGTAACAGGCCGGAGGGTACCGTCCCCCCTCATGAGCCTCCCTTCCTGTTATTATGAAATGTATTTTATTATAATTTATTATATTATAATTTAATATAATTTATTATATTTTAATGTTTTTATTTTCTTTCAATTTCAATTTATTTTTATGCATTTTATTATATTTTATTATATTTTAATGTTTTTATTGTCTTTCAATTAGAATTTATTTTAATTTATTTTATTAAATTTTAATATTTTTATTTTAATTTATTTTAATGTCTTTTAATATATTGTAATATGTTTTAATATCTTGTAATATATATTAATCGTTTTTTTTGTTTTTCCATTAAAACTATCAAAATATATAAACTATATAGTATCTTTCAAACTATATACTAAAACTATATAATCTATCAAATCATATAGTATCTATCAAACTATATACTAAACTAATTATAATCTATCAAATTATATTATATATTAAAATCTAAACTATAATATAAAACTATAAAAATAAATCAAACAAAATAAATAAATCAAAAAACATACCGGTGGGGTGGGGACCAGCGAAACCTCAATAGTCCGCCGCTTCCGCGGCGGTTCCGCCTCCGCCACTCCGCCGCCATCACCACCACCACCACCGGACGCTGCCGGCTCTGCGTCTCCACCGCCACCACTGTCACCACCACCACCCTCCTTAACCTCCATGGGCGCCGCCCCACCACCTCCCCCGGCCACCTGCTCCACCGCCACCCCATCCCCCAGGGCTCCACCCCCACCACCAACCTCCTAAGCCACCAGCGCCGTCGGTTCCACCACCTCCTCTCTCTCCGGCTCCATCTCTCTGTCTCGATCTCTTTCTCTTTCTCTCTCTCTCCGGCAACCTCTCTCTCTCTCTCTCTCTCTCTCTCGATTTCTCTCTCCGGCAATCTCTCTCTCGCTCTCG